>CM077158.1:70484252-70879717 GCA_039583875.1 Platanthera guangdongensis
GATCATGGCAAACAATGCCTCAGCAACTAATCGCACAGTGTCCGCAGAAGGCGGAGGTGTACGCACCATAGCTGGTGCTATACTTTCATCAGAATGTTGGGGCTCGGATTGCCCCGCACCACTCCGCGTCACCTATAGGTGGACAAGACACGTACATTAGCGACCGCACATAAGCAATCACACAAAATAGGAATTCGCAGGTTCCTCAAACACATGTATTTGCATTCCTAAAGTGGAAATTCCGGAGTTCAATAGTGTTCAATTGCTCTGATACCAAAAATGTGACGACTCCATCCGTTCACAGGTATATACAAGAAGGTCCGGCCGGGGCCCCACAACATATACCATAAAATAGGCAGGGAAGTCACGTAGTGATACCATAGTTGCACATCCTAACTCATTGTATTCTACCGGAAGCCTATAACAAGAAACTGATCTCACATACAGGAATGTCCACATATAAAAGTTCCACATTTATATAAAACAGGATTCATAGTAGATACAAAGTCAACTGGCCTTATGGTTTTACAGGGCTTTACACAACAGTAGCTTCAAACATTGGCGCTCAGGTCAGCCACGTATAATCAAGCATAGTATTTTCATGTAGCCTTCGAGGGCAAGCAGTAGCAGCAGCAGCAGCAGGAACAGCAGCAGCAGCAGGAACTTCGGTCTTTATGGGTCCCTCTTGGCTCTCCAGCACCTGCACAGGGACAGCCCACCCAACGGTGGAAATCAGGCAACGGTCAGCATTCAGCTGACCCAATTATAACGACCCCACCCCTTTCCCGGGGCGGTGGTATTACTTCCCTGCAGACATAGCATTTCACAGGCACATATGTGTTGGAGTTACCATGGTGATCTAGAAGTGGTCAAACATGTAATCTCACTGCTAACGCGATATGAGCCTGCAAGGTCGCACATAAGAGATGTGGAGAAGTTGGATGATTGATTGTGTTGGTAAAGGTTACCAATCACCGACCTGAATGGGGTTATAGACAAAGTGTTGCCTTAAAGGATCGTTGGGTTGGGCAAATGTTGCCTTGAAGGATTGGTAAGAATCATCGACCGTGTGTCGACGAGTGTCGTCAACCCAAGTTCGGCGTGAGTTGACGAGTATCGTCAACCCAAATTCAATGAGTATCGTCGACCGTAGCTCGACGATCGACGAGAATCGTCGAGTATCGTCGACCGCGGAACGACGGTCGACGAGTATGGTCCACCCACGTTTGGCGAGAATCGTCGAGTATTGTACTCTGATTCTCGTCGATCCTAGGTGATACTCGCCGACTGATTCTCGCCGATTCTTGGTGATACTCGCCAACTGATTTTCGCCGAATCTGCTAGGTGATTCTCGCCGACTCTCGCCGATTCTCGCCGACTGATACTCGCCGATTCTGGAACCCTAATTTTCTGGGTGGTCTGCGGATAGTGATATTCCTAAGACTATTTATGCCTTTGGCATAAAAGGACACTTAGGTATTTTTCGGGAAATTAGGTGTGTGCGTGCTGATCGAATCGAAGCCGACGGAAGTGTTCCGCCGTTCGTTCGCTCCGTCGATCCCGAATCCCGCCGACGGAAGGATTCTGCCGCCGTGCTCGCTCCGTCGACCTTCTCATCTCCGACGATCGTCGCTGGTGTTGCTCTTCCTGGCACGGACCTAGCAGTCCGTGGAGAAGCAAGGTGCGGTCTTTCTCCTTCTCGATTTTCCATGCGACGGAAAGATCGGTGTTCTCCCGCTCGTGTGGATTTCTGCAGAGATGTGGACATCATTTCACGTAGAACTCACCACCAGCAAGAACACGAAGCTTGGAGCATCTCCGTTGAGTTGTGACTCAACGCCACCGAGGTAATTTTTGCCTAATTGTATGTTAACTTCTTGATTTAACTACCATGGCCCGATCCCATCTTCTTGGGGTTTTCTTGATGTTTTGTTCTTCCGCTGCGTGCATAACTGTTGTGCCATCCTCATAGAGAAACCCAACAGTGGTATCAGAGGGAGGTTGCGGCCATGATTGTTGTATTGGAAGTTTTGTTATTCCAGTGCGTGTAAACCTGGGGATTTAGAAGTGTTCTAAATGTCTAGATTTAGTCTTAGTACCCCGCCAAGAACGTCTGGGATTTCATGGAAATTTCTAATTGTTAGAAATTGTAGTCTCCTTAGCAGTAACCATCCCTCGAGTTTGTTTTTGGATTTGGATCCAACATAGAGAGATGAGCTTGTCTACTGCTTTAAGTTGAGTTGTCTTTGCTTTTGTCCAATGCATGTAAATCTGAGGATTTGGAAGTTTTCGGATGTTCAGATTTAGCCCTTCCTTCTATCAAATGTTGATGGTGTCAGGTTGTGCATATAAGGGATGCATGTGGTTTTAGAAAAATTGTTTTTTTTCGGATGTGCACATTGATCAAATGTTGATCATGGTTAACTGTTAACCTATAATCAAAATCCCTTCATCAAATATTAAGTGTTCGGATGCCTTCCGATGGATGACACTCTTCCTGCCTCGATCGATGAAGTGTGAGCTTGCCAAAGCAAGGTGCATTAATCTATCTTGGTAAGGGTGCGAGCGGATAATTGTGATATCCCACTGTCGACATCGGGTCCAGCTTAACTAGGTGACCTCAAAGGTTGAGTGCCTAGAGGCATAGGGTTGGCATGCACCATATGATGGGATGCGAGTAGGAGTTATTCACCAACCATACAAGAATTGCATGAGGATGCAATTGGCAAGTATTGCCTACCTAAATAACCGCATCGTGAGAGGAAAAGCCAAGCTGACTCCTTGTGTTGGTGAAATACGGATCTTGTCCACTAAGAGAGTAGCTCGCATGAACTCTCCGAATTTTAGTGAGGGCTATCATTTCGAATAAAATAGTGGGAGTGTTTTAATTGAAGTCCAAATTAAAATAAATTGTATTTGAAATTTTGGTACTGATTTTATTCTGCATAAATTCTTGTAGAATTTCCATGGCAAGTGTTTCACACTCCACGTTGTCTCTGAGATCCATCCTTGAGAAGGATAAGCTCAGTGTGACTAATTACATGGACTGGTACAGGAACCTGAGAATTGTTCTCAGGCAAGAGCGAAAGATCTATGTCTTGGAAGAAGAAAACCCCGAGGTGCCGACCAGGAACTCTTCCCGTGCTGAGAAGGATGCTTATAAGAAGCATACTGATGATGCTTTAGATGTCGAATGCCTTATGCTTGCCACTATGAACTCTGAGCTTCAGAAGCAACATGAGAACATGGGGTGCAAGGAGATTGACGAGCATCTCAAGAAAATGTTTCAAGGGCAGGCTCGTCAAGAGAGGTTCGACGTCACAAAAGCATTGTTTCAGTGCAAGATGGGAGTTCGAGACTCAGTAGGGACTCACGTACTCAAGATGATTGGGTATAAAGAGAACCTTGAAAGGCTGGGTTTTACTCTTGGTCAAGAGTTGGCCACAGATCTGATCCTGCAATCGTTGCCGGACAGTTATGAGCAGTTCGTCTTGAACTATAACATGAATGAAATAGACAAGACACTGCCCGAACTCCTAGGCATGTTGAGAACTGCCGAAATCAATATGAAGAAGGCCAAGCCTGCCAGCCTTATACTGATGGTACATAAGGGCAAGGGCAAGGCCAAGGGCTCTAAGAAGACGAAGGTGGGACCTAAGTCATATCTTGAGCCCAAGTCTTCTGCACTGATGAAAAAGAAAAGCACGGTGCAGGAAGGGAAATGCCACCACTGTGGCAAGGCTGGTCATTGGAGGAGGAACTGTCCTTCGTACATTAAGGTCTGCAGAAATGAAGGGAGGTATGACTTCCGCTTCAAATGTTCACGTTATAGAGATAAACCTTTCTGCTCCTTCATCTTGGGTATTGGATACCGGATGTGGTTCTCACATTTGTACAAATGTGCAGGAACTGGGAAGGAGAAGATTGCTGAGTAAAGGGGAGGTGGACCTCCGCGTCGGCAATGGAGCAAGAGTTGCTGCTGTAGCCGTAGGGGTTTACCATCTTTCTTTGCCCAGTGGGCTTGTAATAGAACTAGATAATTGTTATTTTGTTCCGGCCATAACTAGAAACATTATATCTATTTCATGTTTGGACATGATTGGATTTTCTTTTATAATTAAGAACAATTGTTATTCTATATTTAAGAATGATGTTTGTTATGCTGTAGCACAATTGTTTAATGGTCTTTATGTTTTGAACTTGGACCATCTGATCTGTAATGTAGAAAATAATAAAAGACTAAGAACAAATGACTCGAACCCTACATTTCTCTGGCATTACCGTTTGGGCCATATCAATGAGAAGCGCATATCCAAGCTCCATAGAGATGGACTTTTGGACTCATTTGATTATGAATCATTTGAGCGATGCGAATCTTGTTTGTTAGGCAAGATGACTAAGGCTCCTTTCACTGGTTATACTGAGAGGGCTGATGATCTCTTGGGTGTTGTACATAGTGATGTATGCGGACCCATGAGTTCCATGGCTAGAGGTGGGTATTTCTACTTTGTTACATTTACTGATGATTTCAGTAGATACGGATATGTGTATCTCATGAAGTGCAAATCCGAGACCTTTGAAAAGTTCAAAGAGTTTAAGAATGAAGTAGAAAACCAGTTGGGTAAAAGGGTTAAAGCACTCCGATCTGATCGAGGTGGCGAATACCTGAGTCATGAGTTTCGTGATCATCTGAAAGAGTGTGGTATTGTATCACAGCTCACTCCACCTAGAACACCACAACATAATGGTGTGTCTGAGAGGAGAAATCATACACTGTTAGACATGGTATGTTCGATGATGAGTCATACAGACTTGCATGTTTCCTTTTGGGGTTTTGCTTTAGAGACTGCTGCAATGACATTGAATCGCGCTCCAACAAAAATGGTTCTGAAGACACCATATGAGATGTGGACTGGGAAGCGTCCTAGTATGTCGTTCAATAAAATTTGGGGCTGTGAGGCATACGTGAGACGTCAAATGCCTGACAAGCTGGAACCCAAATCGGATAAATGTTATCTGGTGGGATATCCTAAGGAAACGAAAGGGTATTACTTTTACCTACCATCTGAGGGCAAAGTGTTTGTCGCAAGGACTGGTGTCTTCTTGGAGAAAGAGTTCTTATCAAGAAAGAATGAAAAGGTAGAGCTTGAAGAAGTTCAAGAACCACATGTAGTGAATGAACCGGAATTGGATTCTGAGACAGGACTACAAGATGTTGTAGCTAGAGAACCTGCTCAAGGAACACAAGTCCTATGTAGATCTGGTAGACCGAGGTTTGAGCCTGAGAGATATGGATTTCTCGTGTCTCAAATAGGTAATGTGTTGCTTATGGATCATGATGATGAACCAGCAACCTACCAAGAGGCTATGAATGGACCGGACTCCGACAAATGACTTGAGGCTATGGAATCCGAAATGGACTCCATGTATGCAAACCAAGTCTGGAACTTGGTGGAACCACCTGAAGGGGTACGGCCAATAGGGTACAAGTGGGTCTTCAAGAAGAAGACCGACATGGATGGGAATGTACAAACATTCAAAGGGCGACTGGTGGTTAAGGGTTTCAAGCAAATTCATGGTATTGACTATGATGAGACCTTTTCCCCTGTTGCCATGGTAAAGTCCATATGGATATTGCTTGCAGTTGCTGCGTATTATGACTACGAGATCTGGCAGATGGATGTCAAAACGTCTTTCCTTAATGGAAACCTCCTTGAGGAAGTGTATATGACACAACCCGAGGGTTTTGTATCCCCAGATGAAGCCACTAAAATATGCAAGCTGAATAAGTCCATCTATGGACTGAAACAGGCCTCTCGAAGTTGGAATCTTCATTTTGATGAGAAAATCAAAGAGTTTGGTTTCATCAAGAATGAAGATGAGCCTTGTGTTTACAAGCGAATCAGTGGGAGCATTGTTGTCTTCCTGATATTGTATGTAGATGACATACTGTTGATTGGGAATGACATTCCTACCCTGAAAGTTGTTAAGAACAACCTAGGGAACTGTTTTTCAATGAAGAATTTGGGTGAAGCGACTTACATACTCAGTATTAAGATCTATAGAGATAGATCAAAGAAGTTGCTGAGTTTGACCTAGAGTACGTACATCGAAAGGTGTTGAAGCGGTTCAACATGCTTGAGTCCAAGAAAGGATTTTTGCCCATGTCTCATGGTGTGAATCTCTCTAAGGACCAGTGTCCAAAGTCTTGTGAAGATAAGGACCGCATGAAGTTGATTCCATATGCTTCGGCATTTGGATCAATCATGTACGCGATGTTATATACTCGACCCGACGTCTCCTTTGCTTTGAGCATGACTAGCAGTTATCAGTCAGACCCCGGTGAGTGTCACTAGATTGCAGTCAAGAATGTCCTGAAGTACTTGAGAAGGACTAAGGATGTGTTCTTGGTGTATGGTGGAGAGGAAGAGCTCGTTGTAAGTGGTTATACGGATGCTAGCTTCCAAACTGATAGAGACGACTCCAAGTCTCAGTCAGGTTTTGTGTTTTGCCTGAATGGAGGAGCTGTGAGCTGGAAGAGTTCCAAGCAAGAGACAGTTGCTGATTCTACAACAGAGGCCGAGTATATCGCCGCAGCTAATGCGGCGAAGGAGGTTGTATGGATTAGGAAATTCATCGGCGGGCTTGATGTAGTTCCTAGCATTATTGGTCCCGTAGTTCTCTACTGTAATAACAATGGTGCAATTGCACAATCTAAGGAACCTAGATTCCCATCAGCGCTCCAAGCATACTTTGGCGGTTTCATCTTATTCGTGAGATTATCGAACGAGGAGATGTGTTTGCAACATTTGCAGAGTGCCGACTGAGGAGAATATTGCGGATCCACTGACAAAGCCTCTCGCGCAGAGAAAGCATGATGGTCATACTAGATCGATGGGTATGCGATACCTAAATGATCAACTCTAGTGAGAATCTTGTGGATTGCATGTAAACATTTATTTTGTTGGCCATTTGTTCATATGATGAACAGTGTACCTAGTTTTTCTCTTACAATTAAAGGCAAGTTCTTTTATTATGGTCTTTTTCTATATGATAGTTAAATGTTAACATAATAGATACCCTTAGAATGTTCGCTTCCATGGGAAATCAAGTACGTGACTTGAATGTGAGAGCCTATGATTTATTTGAAGCTTCATTCTTAAAAGGTCCCTGGTCGAGTATCATCATAGAAGCTAAGGGTGATGATGGTACATGAAGGCTAGCACGTGCGTTGACTGATGATCGGTTCTCACAGGTCATGATATTGTGATATCAAGTCATCACGTGGGTACTTGTTAGTGAACAAGTTGTACTGGACAGACCCAACCTGAGGTTACTCTGTGGATTATCATCCAATCGTGTCATGAGTAGGTCTCAATTGACAATGGTGTTGTGGTCCTTTGACCTGAAGTCACAGCATTCATCAAGTGAGGAAGAGCGTGCTTTGATGCCATCTAAAGTCTTCCTTGAGAAAGGTTGATGATAAGGGTGGTTGTTGGGCATGTTACGAATCATTTGGGTGTTTGTGTGTGAGCAGATATGGGATTTGTCCTCCTGTATGACAGGAGTTGCATCCATAGGCCCCTTGATGGAACTGGACTGAGAAATGCATGGCCATGCTTGGTTGAGTCAATATATGATATTGGACTCACCACTCTCTGAGAGTCCGTCCTGGATCAAGAAACTTGGATTGAGCTATTACGAGGGTGACACGGTCCATGCCTCTAGTTCCTTCCGGATGTAAGGGACAAAGGGACAAAGACAACGCTGATACATTGGTCATAAAGGCTTATGAGTTATAAACTCTTATTGCTTGGGGAGCAATGATGCATTGCTAGATGCCGCTCATTGTTTGTGAGGTTTTTGGTTTGATACTTTCAAGATCAAGGGGGAGTCTGTTGGAGTTACCATGGTGATCTAGAAGTGGTCAAACATGTAATCTCACTGCTAACGCGATATGAGCCTGCAGGGTCGCACATAAGAGATGTGGAGAAGTTGGATGATTGATTGTGTTGGTAAAGGTTACCAATCACCGACCTGAATGGGGTTATAGACAAAGTGTTGCCTTAAAGGATCGTCGGGTTGGGCAAATGTTGCCTTGAAGGATTGGTAAGAATCATCAACCGTGTGTCGACGAGTGTCATCAACCCAAGTTCGGCGTGAGTCGACGAGTGTCGTCAACCCAAATTCGACGAGTATCGTCCACCGCGGCTCGACGATCGACGAGAATCGTCGAGTATCGCGACCGGGATCGACGGTCGACGAGTATGGTCCACCCACGTTCGGCGCGAATCGTCGAGTATTGTACTCTGATTCTCGCCGATCCTAGTGATACTCGCCGACTGATTCTCGCCGATTTCTTGGTGATACTCGCCGACTGATTTTCGCCAAATCTGCTAGGTGATTCTCGCCGACTCTCGCCGATTCGCCGACTGATACTCACCGATTCTGGAACCCTAATTTTCTGGGTGGTCTGCGGATAGTGATATTCCTAAGACTATTTATGCCTTTGGCATAAAAGGACACTTAGGTATTTTTTCGGGAAATTAGGTGTGTGCGTGCTGATCGAATCGAAGCCGACGGAAGTGTTTCGCCGTTCGTTCGCTCCGCCGATCCCGAATCCCGCCGACGGAAGGGTTCCGCCGCCGTGCTCGCTCCGTCGACCTTCTCATCTCCGGCGATCGTCGCTGGTGTTTTGCTCTTCCTGGCGCGGACCTAGCAGTCCGTGGAGAGCAAGGTGGTGGTCTTTCCTCTTTCCCGATTTTCCGTGCGACGGAAAGATCGGTGTTCTCCCGCTCGTGTGGATTTCTGCAGAGACGTGGACATCATTTCACGTAGAACTCGCCACCAAACAAGAACACGAAACTTGGAGCATCTCCGTTGAGTTGTGACTAAACGCCACCGAGGTAATTTTTGCCTAATTGTATGTTAACTTCTTGATTCAACTACCATGGCCCGATCCCATCTTCTTGGGGTTTTCTTGATGTTTTGTTCTTCCGTTGCGTGCACAACTGTTGTGCCATCCTCATAGAGAAACCCAACAATATGTATATTCGTACATTGTGCTCTCATGCGCATTCATTCCATCACAACCGTCAGCCATGCGGTCCGACGATCCATACACTCAGGGAACATTCTTGGTGTACCGGCGAACTAGTTGCCCACCACCGTATCAGGGTCGCAACCCAACGGTAAAACATTGAGCATTTTCTCCATGGCGTATATCCAGAGATTATAGTCTTAGTGAACCGGGATTGGCTCATATCCCCCATTGCATCCCGGAGCGTAGGCCTAAGACTCTCGCTATGCGCTTTAGCAGACCGTACTTTCAGGTCTCACATCGGACGGACATAATGCAGGTCGGATCATCCACCCCCCGTTGCTCAAATCACCTTGCCATCACCGAGTATGGCATACTCGCGGCTAAATCAAAGGCACGGGTCGGTTTCACCTTACCAATTTGGCATAAAGCCTGAGTGTTTTCCTGGGCACACCAGCACTAACTATCACACCCATTCATATCACAACATCAGAAGGGTCTTTCCTGGGCCACACCAGTACTTCCTGCTACTCCCTTCACTTTTACAACCCCACAATTATCACAAAATGTCAAGGGTATTTTCCTGACTTACCACGCCAGTACTTCCTGCTACTCCCGTTCACTGGTACCACCCATGAACATCAAGCACTACAAATGGTATTTCCTGGACTGCCAATCCAGTACTTCCTGCTACTCCCCTTCACAGGTATAACCAAATAGCACAAGCATCACAAGGGTATTTTCCTAGACTACCACTACAGTACTTCTTGCTACTGCCTTTCACTGGTTTAACCCATCGACTCCTAAACTACACATTTATCACAGTCTTCTCCAGTGCGTATATGCAACATCACCAATCCAGACCAACCTTTCCAGATGGGCTTCAAATAGCATGCCTATTCCGTACTCCTTTTCCGGATCTATATGCCAATGATTGGGAATTCCATGAATCAACCCAAAGGACTCCCACAACAAGCCACCCTCTGGTGGGGGAATCTTATGCACATGCCAAAAAGGAAGCCTTCACATGGCTAGGAAGAAAAGTCATTACCCTCGAAGATCCGGAATTACACTTTCATTACTATGTTTGGTTTTACTAATAGTTTGCAGGGAAGGAGCTCCGCCGCCCCGAGCAAGGGGCGGGGTCATTATAATTTGATCTCCTTTAGTTGACAGTTTCCTTGGTTTGCCACCGTGTGCTGGATTGTTCTTGCAGGAACAACTAAGCTAAGTGGCAAGTAGCGGGCTAAAGCCCTTGATACTGTGCTGGCCCTCGAAGGCCAGAGCTAGTGTTTACATGTATGGCCTGCCTTTGTGCTGAAGTATGTAAAATACTTTATTTCAAGCTGAATGTTGTAAGGTCTTAAGGCCAAG
The DNA here is from genome assembly GCA_039583875.1 of Platanthera guangdongensis. Lineage (NCBI taxonomy): Eukaryota > Viridiplantae > Streptophyta > Magnoliopsida > Asparagales > Orchidaceae > Platanthera > Platanthera guangdongensis. Next base: position 70,494,667 of record CM077158.1, read on the forward strand.
ACTCTTTGTGTATTTGTTATTTCATTCCTTCTTTGGGCCATAGTGAACATTCATGATCTGTGATGGGTTCTTCTAATATATTTAAAAGCTTCCGCTAGAATGCTGTATGTTACTCCAAATTTTGTAATAGTATTTTGGTATTAATATGTAACTCTGCTAACTATCCGTGGAATGTCGCGTGGTGCCCCGGCCAGACCTTCTATTATATCCCATGTGACGGATGAGGGTGTTACACATTTGTACTTGTGTTGTTTTCCTGTACTAAACAATTTTGGGATGAAATTTCGTCAGGGGGGATTTGTAACATCCCCAAATTCCCACAATTAAAAAACGCAAAATGCATTTTTGGAGCTATCGCTATCGCCCATCGATAGTGTTTAGCACGATGCAGTCGACAAGTTGATGAAGTCAATGCATTTTATTTGATATCGCTCTGCGGCAGTAATATCGTTGGCGATAGTGATGTAGTTGATAATGAACAAGTTGATGAAGTCGATTTGATATCGCCGGAAGATAGCTGATATTGCTAGCGATAGTGCGCCAAATGGCAGGCTGTCATATGTCAGTTGGCTGTAAAGAAGCTAATAAGCTGCAAAGCAGTGTGAACTTGGTCAAGCGCCCACTACTGGATATATGGCGTGGCGTTAGCGATATCGCACGACGATAACATATGTTTATGATTTCTCCATGAAATCAAGGCTATCTATTACTTTTGTCTTGGATATCCTGTACCTGAGATTAAACCCAGAATTGATAATGTGGTTGATGAGAAGCTTAATCTCATTAGTTCATTTTCATTCTCTCTCTTCCAACTTGAGAAAACAAGAGAAGGAAGGGTGAGGAAGAAGAAGGTTGTTCTCAGTCTTTGGAAGATCTTTGGAGGAGTTTCGACTGTCAGAATCGTGAGCCGAGACTAGATCCACGGAGAGGAAAGCACTGCAAGTGATTCCATCCAGATAAATTACAAGCTTATGGCTCTGAAACATTCTTCGAGGGTAATGACTCTGCTTTTAAATACTAGGACATGTGTAACATCCCGACTTTTATTGGGCCACCATAACCCTAATGGGCCCAATAAAAGTGATGCGAACCTCTACCCGTGGCCCATACCAAGGTTGGAGGTAACCGTAGATGGGGATATAGAACTAGAAATATCTGATTTGAGTTCTGTCAGTTCCTATGGCCTCGTATAGTCAATACGAGTACGTTGGAACTCGTTCCGTTGAATTCCAAGGAAATCGGATGAATATGACCGTTCCTAGTAAAACGTCATGAAAGCAAGATTTTTTTTATATTGACCTAGCAAACTCCAATTTGAGTTCTATCAGTTCCTATGGCTCCGTATAACCGATACAAACACATTAGAACCTGTTGCATCGTAATACAAAGTCTAACGACGAATATGAGCATTTTGACCGTTTTAGAACGCTACGACGCACAAATTTTGGATAGTTAGCGAACGAACTTTGATTCAACCCCGGTCTATGGTATTGGATTCGTATCATCAATACGAAGTCAACCGAGTTCATCCCAGTCAATTTCAAGGACGAGTAGTCAACTTGTGGTCAAACCGTTCGTTGTTGTGTACCGAAAATCATGTGCACATAAATTGTGACAAGATACCCCACTTTGACCCTACTCCTGATGACGTGGACCTATTTTGACTTTGTCAAGCATGGGGGACCTACCCTAGGGTTGACTTAACTTTATTTACCCCAGCCAATAAAAGCCCATGCCCTCCCTTGCTCTCTCCACATCCAGCTCAAACATACCCAGAGCCCCACTGCCGAAGCTCCAACTTGCCAGAAAACCTCCTCACCCGAGCTCCACCTCCACCACATTTAATGGAAAATTAGGCCGGCCCCTCCTGAGCCCTATTAGCACAGGTGGAAACTTTGCCCTTTCTCTTCCTCATCTTCCCGGCAGCCGGAGCGCCGCCAATACCACCTGAGCCAAGCTATTAAAAATTTCACAAGATGATCAAGATATAGCTCTGATACCACGTAAATCTTTCAGAGCTATCAAGATGACACCTTGATTAAGCAAAAAGCCGGAACCAGGCACAGGAACACTATAACCATAAACCAAGCTTAATAAATCAGATACAATAGAAGGAAACAACAAGTCTTGTATTATCAACAATCTTCATACAAGGCATGACATATATGGCGAGACATGATTTGCCAATGTACAAAAAGAAGAGAAAACAATCAAAGAAAGAAAAAGACAGGTGGATAGCCTAGGAGGCAGTTGAGTCCGCCGAGGCCGCCAAGCCGCTACTGCACCAAACTGAGCTACGGAGTCAGCGTAGACAGCGGACAAACTGTTTTTATGCTGAACACCTTGTCCGCTCTCTACAAGCTGCCTAACCGCAGAAGTCGCCTAGCTACTATAATCCGTGAACAAGCCACCGCCGAACTGAAGAATAGACCGTCGAGACCAGTGGACAGATTATTGAACTGGGAAAGCTGGATAGAAGATTAGCTGGTCGGAAATGTGACCTGCTGCAAAACCATTGATTGTTATCCACAAGCTTTATTGAGACTTGACCGCAGTCAGCACCAAAATCCTGGCTTCTCAGTGTTAGCCGCAAAACCTGCAAACAACAAATCGGTTAGCCATCTCAAACTGCGTGGACAAAAAATTTGAGGTCGCGACAATTAACCCACGCTCAACTTACTGTTCATTTACTTAATTATGATGTGATGGGGGGGGGGGGGGGTCCTATTTTATAGGCACGGAGAGGAGTGTGGTCACCCCCTAGTGGATAGATACACCACCCCAGCTCGTAACTAGCACCAAGTAGTACACCCAGTCCGCATAGACAAAGCCGGACACTAGCCTATCCGTGTGCTATCAAGGAGGCCGAATAGGAAGCTAGTCCGTATACCTACGAACATCACACCAATCTGCACACTACAGTGGATAGTTTCAGTCCGCACTCCCTGCGGACACTGCTCCAGCTCGCAACAACATGTCCATGACTAAGGCACAAACTGCCCGCTCAACCAGTGGATACTGCAGACTCTGTGATCAACCTGGACTTGTCATAGATCATGACCAAGTTTGCAACCAGTGAACATCAAGCGTGACCACTGCGGACACGAACAACAGTCTGCACAGTCCGCCTGCCCTACTCCAGTTCGCCCAACCACAAACTCCTCGGTTTCCTCCTAACAACACCGTCTGAGATCAAGGGCATGGGCCAATTCCGATCTCATGAGCTCCAAGAGAAGTCCGTATAGAGCGAACTCCGTGAACTCAGAATGAGTCTGCACCTCCCGCGGATATGCCACCTATCCACACAGTTACTCTAGGGAACTAGCCATCTACAGAACAACTAGCTAGAATCGCTGGTCACCATCACCAGGACGCAACATCAGACAGCCCAGGTCGCACCATCAGTTCGCAGGACTGTCTCCCCAGGTCACGCGGTCTTCCTGATCAACACCCACTTTCACTTCAAAATTTTCAACACTCCCCCTTGAAGTGAGAAGTGGTGACCAAACCCAGCAGTCCCCGTAATCGTGTAAATGGCACATTCGGCAGCGTCTTCGTTAAGATGTCTGCGATATTGTCCTCACTTCGTGCATGTTGAACCATAAGAGATCCGTCCAACAACTTCTCTTGAATTAAGTGGTGCTTGATAGTCTTTATTTTCAAGGTAGCTTACAACCTAGGGGCGGGGTAAATATGTTGTCTCACTGTTATTATTCTTTTTTAATTTTATCTTTTGCACAAAGTGTGTTGCTAGCAGTTTACATTCAAGAACCTGCACAAAGAAAACAACACAAAAAAGTACACATAGATTTATAGTGGTTCCACAATCTTTATGTACATCAACTCTACTCTCACCTTGCCAACTTCCTGTTAGTCAAGACACTTCTTGATGAAGATTTTATAGTTTTAAAAATGTGTATCCAAACTAAAATCTCAAACTAGGCAAGTGCGCCTATCGAAATTTAGTATAGGAAATGTCGTATTTAAACGCGCTGACCATTGAGTACTTGTACTCACAAGGAAGAGCTATTATTTTATTAATCGGAAATTGGTTTTTCGAAAAAGAAAACGTTAAACTAAGAGGAGAAATACGATGATAGGAAAGCAAGCACTTGATCTAGAATCCCTTTGGGTTAGAATAAATATCCATGAAATGAAAATAAATACAAGCATCTAAATTATAACTTCGACCACGGAGGTTCCATAGCTACGAAAAGCCTGTCTCGAGAATACGCATTCGACTAACCTTAGGTTGATCGATTAAGACCTCTTGGCCAGAAGAAAAAACCTAAGTTTTCTTTAGGCGGTGAACCTCACTAATGGAATTTACTCCAATGCAAAAGAATTTTTCCTTCCTCTCTCGAGGGGTGCTTGAAACTCTCTTTATCCTTGAGTGATCTACTCGTATTCACAACCTCTCAGTAAATCTAAGATACAGATCTAAAATCGAATAAACATAATTTGCAACTTATGAATTCGAAGAAGTTAAATTCAAAGATAAATCGAAGTACATAAAAATACAGAGCTTGATAAGTTGAGATAAAAAGAAGGAATTTATTCCATTCCAAAGTTCATCATGATCAAGTGCTAATTGAAAAATAGCGACTCATCATGATGGGAGAATTACATGAAAGGTTGAAGAGAGACATGATTAAAGAAAGACTTGAAAATAAGAGCTACATTATAAATACAAGAAATACAGTAAATAAAGTAGAACTAAAGCTCACAAAATCTCCTCCTCGGCTTCTGGAATTGTCTGGAATTTATAGGCAAGTTTGTTGGATGGTCACGCTCCTAGGTCTCGCCCATGACCTAGGGCATGTCGGGTTCAGAACCGTCGTCTTCAAGTCTTCGGAACGTTGGCACAAAACCGCCAAAAATTGTTAATTGGCGGGTCACGCCCATAGGTCACGCCCATGACCTAGGGCGTGTCTTGTCGGGTGCTGAAAACGGCGGGAAGCAGAAACGAAGGGAATAACTCCGGCCGTTGTTGGAAGGGTCATGCCCATGGTCACGCCCGTGACCAAGGGCGTGTAAGGAAAAAACCGCCAGGTCTTGAAACTGCTGCATTAACTTGGCACGCCGGGATGTCACGGCTCGCTGTCACTCCCGTGACCAAGATGTCATGCCCGTGTTAGGGCGTGTAACTTTAAGCCGACATGGATTAGAGGCCTGGATTGTCAACTACGTGTCACGCCTGGTTGACAAGCCCGGGTCAGCATAGTCATGCCCGTGACCATTGGGTGTGTATTTTTAAATGATATGGTAGTGAGCTATGGAGCACGCGCTGGGGTCACGCCTGGATGTCATGCTCGTGACCTGGTGGTCATGCCCGTGTCCGGGGCGTATACTTTGCAATTTTTTCAGCTTTGTCCAGCTTTGCCTCCTGATCAATCCTGTAAACTCCAAATTGAAATTTGCAGCCCAGATTGACCTTAAAATAAGAAATTAGATAATAAAATCATAAAATATATTTATAAACTAATTAATTATTAAATAAAAATTATATAAAAATATGGATAAAATTAGAGTTATCAAATACCCCCATACTTACTCGTTTGCTCGTCCCGAGCAAACAACTTTTCATGGAGAGTAGAAAAATTTTAACGCTAGAAACGAAAATTGAACCTAAGGAGTAGAATGCGTAGTCTTATGCATATGCTTGTAGTTATTTTTGTAGAAAAACTTACTCAGCATACAAATTAGTTTTTACTTTTCTAAAATGTGTTTTTACTTATTATTTTTACTTCGAAATTGAAAACCCGGTAAATCTTAAAATCACGTTTAGGGAGAAAGTAGCGTGCTTACTAAGATAATATTGCACAAATCGAAGATCGGGATACCCTCCAAAGAAATCCATCGATGTCGATGGCCATATGCTTGCCCTTTCACACTCTCGTCACGACACTAGTTTAACTTATAAGCACAAATCAGTAGGGCTTAACTAGGTTAAAATGTAGGCTTAGGTTTTTGGTTTGGAAAATCAAAGACAAAAGTGATTGGTAGAAACACCAAAACCTAATGAGAGCTTGCACAAAAGAAATAAATTGAAGAACTCCACTAATTGCTAAATTCCTTTTTTTATTAACATCTTGAAAATTTTTTCAACTTCCTCTATTTATTTTCATTTTTTATAATTTTTTTCTTCTTTTCTCTTTTTTAGAGGAGGAATGAAAAATAAAACAACTCTATTTTTTTGAATTAGCCACCAAAATAAAATGGCTCCTAATCACTCATAAACCAGTTTTGTATATATAATTTCAAGCTCGGTCTTAGGTGTGTAATTATGACGCTTTTTAGCCTTTGGTAAAGTGTTGGTGGAGCTAAAACAAAAGGAATAGTACAGGCTCAAATTGGCTTAGCAAAGATAAAACGTTGGGTAAGGGTGCAAAGGCTCAAACTTGACAAAAGAAGTGCCTAAATCATTTTTATGCTAATGAGTTTAACCTATGCAAAGTCTTTAGAATAGCTAGAGGGCAAGTTCTAGACATTGAGAAGGAATACCTATTTCTTGATCCGCGAAATATCTCTCAACTTCTACACAATTTCCTAAAATTTTCTTAGATTTTACTGGTTTCAAAGTAAAATAAAATAAACTATTTCTACGCATTTAGAAAAATACAAATCTAATTGTATGCAGAATGTTTAATTCTACTTAAATTCTACAAACATGTGCACTTGATTAAAAATACAACATGACCAACATTTCTACTCCAAAATTCAAAATTCAATTAAAGCATCAAAAATCTTCTAAACACTATGCAAAAGTTAAATACTATGGATGTCGCATGTGAATAAATATAGAAATAAAGATTTATCTAATTTTTTAAATTAACCCTAATATTTTTGTTATTTTCTTAACTTCCCGAGGTATACCCTGTGAAGGGCTCTCACCGGTACTAGGAGGTAAGATGGGGTGATATCACAAACATCCCTTTCTAAGAAATTTAATTTCAATATTCTATTTTTTAAAAAATTTTGATATTTTTGTTTTCTTTTTTTTTAAAATTTTTTGTATTTTTGTTAAGTAGAAACAAAATTTGAAAATTGTAAAAGTTTTTATGATTCTTTGAAAAAAATTATAATTTTTTTTGTATGTTTTGCTTGAGAAATATCCCCTCATACTTAAACAATACATTGTCCACAAAGGAAAAATAAGTAAAGAAAAGAAAAGGAGACTTCCCTGAAGCGGGCAAGTCAGCACCAAAGTGTACCTCGAAGACATGACTGAAGCAAAACATATTTTTGATATTTATTTTAATAAAAATAAAAGATACATGACAGTGAAAAGAAAAGATACAAAGATACATGGCAACCGACTACAACCCCAAGGACAAGAACTATTCCTCATCGCTAGCATCCCCCCGTTGAAGATAATGAGTTCGCAGATTTGCGAACTCACGTGTAATATGTGCCACGAAAGAAGCGTGGCTCTGCTCCAGTGCGGCAAAACGTGCATCAAAATTCGTAAAATAGCTGTCAAAATTTGTCTGCATCTGATTTAGGCGAGTGTGAATCAACCCAAATTGATGATCCCAATAGTTTTGAGGGCTGGCCGCTAGGGTAGAGGGCATAGGAGGCGGCAGAATCGGGGGAGAGTGAGGAGCACTGCTGGCACCAGCACCAAAATCAAGATCAAGATCCCCGCCACCGACCGCTGGGGTGATAGCCTCAAATTCTCCATCTCATCGTTGCGCAAGGCTGAAGGACTTGCGGCGTCTGAACGCAGCTCTGTCACAGAAGAGCATCCCAAAGTCCGATCTGCTTGGCGAGAAAAGTGATGAAGTTCCCACCGTGCACCGCTCCCAACCTCACATTTTTGGCTTGGTGTCGAAAGAAAATTGCGAGCATATAACCAAGGTTGAGTGGGATCTGGTAAAACATACTATATAAATATAGTAAATCTACCCGAGTCACCACTCCATGGCTGTCGCCTCGAGCAGAAAGAGTAAAGGTGAGGAGGTTGTGGAGAATGCGCAAGGCGGGGGAAATGAGGTGGCTGCCTTTAGATTTCTTTGGGGTGTAGGTTGCGGTGTCATTACTGAGTTCCGCCCAAAAGGTGAGAAGGTTGGCATCGGGAGGGAAATCAGTAAGTAGTCTGAGGTAGGCGGGAGATTGGGAGAAGGCCTCGGAGCAAAATCCCATTGCGATATTGAGTTGGAGGATGGTGAGCTGATGTATCACTCCACCCATGCGAAAAATGATGAAATTGTCATTCGCCGCACAACGCAACTCAAATGATGCCAAGAACTTGACGGTGAGCTCAAGGAAGGCATGCTCCAAAATGGAGAAGAAGGAACTCCATCAAGCGGTGGATAGAAATTCCCTAACCAAATCCGCCACACCAAAGGTTGCAAGGATCGCACAATCAAAGATACAGAATACGCCAAGGGGTTTGGCGCGTAGGCTATCGCTCCGTTCCTACTGGGTTTGGTTTTCAAATAGGAGCATGGCTTCCGCCGCGGCGGGATCCACGGGGTGCTCGGAGGAGGAAGCGGTGGAGCGAGGGTGTTGGTGAGTCATTGTGGAAGGAGGGAGGAAAATGGGTTTTCGAGTTAGCTATGGGAAGAAAGAAGGGCTGGAATGTGTGGAGGAATGAGAGGGGGAGAAATCCTATTTATAGGATTTTTAGGGTCGGTCACGCCCCCTGTCATGCCCATGATAGGGGGCGTGTCAAGCTCGGGCTAAAAAAGGAAGGAATCTGATGCTTCCTGTCTTGGATTCGTGGGTCACATCCCAAAGACACGCTCGTGTCTCTGGGGCATATCAAGTGTATCCTAGGGGGCCGTGCGGGAATCCGAGGTGCTGTCCTCGGATTCTACTATCACGCCCCAGGTCGCGCCCGTGACCCGGGGCGTGTCACATAGAAAATAGGAAAAGCAAAGGAATCTGAGGCATTGACCTGGTGTCACACCTCGGATTTGCCGACATGGCCCAGGGTCATGCCCGTGACCCTAAGGCGTGTAATTGAAATGGATAAATATTTTTTTTTGGTTTTGTGGTTTGGGGTTTTCCGGGTCAGTCACGGCCGTGACTTTCCTTTGTCACGTATGTGACATGGATTGTCAAGGGCATGACTAGGCAAAAAGATTCATTTTACCTAAACCATTTCGTCGAGCGAAATTCCGCGCTGGTCACGCCCGTGACCATTGAAGGTCACGCCCGTGACTATAACGAAAGACGAACGAGAAACTACGCTCGACGAAACCACTCTCGAGTTTCGCACGACGAACTAAATACGGCTCTATCACGCCCGTGCCCCTTAGGTCACGGTTATGACAGAGGCGTGTACGAACAAATTTTTTTAAAAAAAATTTGTGTTTCTTTTTTGTTTTGTTTTTTTTTGTTTTTTTGTTAGATTCAGATAAACTAGAATAAAAACAAAAAGTTACCGACTTGAGAATCACGTAGGCTTGATGCTCGACCCCGTCCGATCATCATGCAATGATGTCTTCAAACTTGCAAAACATAAATAGAAAATTAAAATAAAACGAAAAGATAACCATGGGATGCCTCCCACGAGTGCTTTGTTTATGGTCGGTGAGATTGACCAAAGTGGGGCACTAATTTATGGGTTCGGGAGGTTTATTTCCTCCCGGTGCTCGTTAGTAGTAATCACCGGTGAAAAATATTTTCAGCCGGTGCCCGTTCACTTTGAATTCGCCTATTTTCGGGTGTGAGATAAGGACCGTCCCGTAGGTAAAACCTCCTTTACAACAAAGGGGCTGGACCAACGTGACTTAAGTTTACCCGGAAATAAACCGTAAGCGCGAGTTTATATAGATGGACTTGGTCTCCCGTTTGGAAGTTTTTTGGGTGCTTAATTTTTTTATCATGATAAAATTTGGTGCGCTCCTTATAGAGTTTATTATTCTCATAAGCGAGGGAGCTCCACTCATCGAGCTCGTTAATTTGGAGTTTACGGAGCTCGGATGACAAATTTTCATCAAGATTTAAAAATTTAAGTGCCCAAAAGGCACGAAGCTCAAGTTCAACTGGTAAATGACATGCTTTCCTATAGACCAATCGATTCGACGTACAACCGATGACGGTCTTATACGCGGTCCGATAAGCCCATAGAGCATCATCAAGCTTGACCGACCAATCCTTCCTACTAGTAGAAATCGTTTTTTTTTCTAAAATACGTTTGATTTCACGGTTAACTACTTCTACCTGGCAACTTGTTTGAGGGTGATAGGGGGTGAATAACCTATGTGTAACGCCGTATTTAGATAAAACTTTAGCAAATTGTGCGTTATAAAAGTGTGTGCCCCTATCACGAACTATTTCCCGTGGTGCTGCAAATCGTGAAAATAATTTTTAGAAATTGGGTTATGACTCGGGCGTCATTAGTGGGAAGGGCTTGCGCTTTCGCCCACCTTGACACATAGTCGACCGCTATCAAAATATATTTATTTCCATAGGACAGTGGTAGAGGTCCAACAAAGTCCATCCCCCATAAATCAAAAACTTCAATTTCTAAAAATGAATTCTATGGCATGTCATCATGACGGGAAATATTACCTGAGCGTTGGCATTGTTCACAAGGACTTATATGGGCGTGAGCATCCTTGAAGATGCTTGGCCAATAGAAGCCTGCTTCAACTATTTTTCGCGCCATCTGATTAGCTTTATTGTGCCCACCTGTGGGTCCCTCGTGGCATTGTTTTAGAATTTGTGTGCCTTCCTCATGAGAAACACACCTCTAAACTACTTGGTCCACGCAAACACGAAAAAGAAAGGGATCCTTCCAATAATAATTTTTCAAATCGGAAAAGAATTTCTTCTTTTCTTGATAAGAAAACGTATTCGGGAGGAATCTCGCAACAAGATAGTTTGCAAAATCGGCGAACCAAGGTGTGGGGAGAGTAATTACCTTATGAATAGAGAGAAGACATTCCTCTGGAAAAGTGTCGTCAATATCCTCCTCTATGAGTTCCTCAGAATTGGGATTCTCCAACCGAGAAAGATGATCAGCCGCCAAGTTCTCCGCTCCTCTCTTTTCGAAAATCTCCAAGTCAAATTCTTGGAGGAGTAAGATCCACCTAATCAATCGCGGCTTTGCATCTGTTTTTGCTAGCAAATATCTCAAAGCGCCGAAATGATCGGTAAAACAATAATCTTTTTGACAAGGTTAGATATGAGCGGAATTTATCAAATGCAAAAATTACGGCTAATAATTGTTTTTCGGTAGTCGTATAATTTTCCTGTGCGGCGGTGAGTGTTTTGCTCGCATAATATATATGATGAAATTTTATATTAATGTGTTGTCCTAAGACCGCACCTATGATAAAACTACTAGCGTCACACATGATCTCAAAAGGAAGGTCCCAATTTGGAGCGATCATGATATGAGTGTTAATCAATTTTTCTTTAATAAGAGAAAAAGTATGAAAACAATTTTCATTAAAAAGAAACGGCGCAACTTTTTCTAACAATTGAGTAAGCGGCTTAGTTATTTTAGAAAAATCTTTAATAAATCGGCGATAGAAACTGACATGCACCAAAAAACTACGAACGGTCTTGACATTTGAAGGGGGAGGTAGCTTTTCTATAGTTTCAATTTTAGCTTTATCTACCTCTATGCCCTTGCTTGAAATTTTATGGCCTAAAACCAAACCTTCCCGTACCATAAAATGGCACTTTTCCCAGTTTAAAACTAAATTCGTGTCCTCACATCTTTGGAGTACACGGGAAAGGTTTGCCAAATATGAATCGAATGAATCTCCAAAGACGGAGAAGTCGTCCATGAATACTTCCATTATATCCTCCACTTGCTTGCCAAAAATCACTAGTATGCACCTTTGAAAGGTTGCCGGCGTATTGCATAACCCAAAAGGCATCCTTCGATAGGCGAAGGTGCCGAACGGACAAGTGAAGGTTGTTTTCTCTTGATCATCGGGCGCAATTGGGATTTGGAAATATCCCAAAAGACCGTCAAGAAAATAATAAAATAGTGCCCGGATAACCGTTCAAGGATTTGGTTAATGAACGACAAAGGAAAATGATCCTTACGGGTTGCAACATTTAATTTTCGGCAGTCGATGCACACCCGCCATCCGGTAATGGCTCGAGGAGGGATTAATTCATTCTTATCGTTAGGCACTACCGTTAACCCTCCTTTCTTGGGCACCACTTGGACTGGGCTTACCCAAGTGCTATCCGAAATCGGATAGATTATGCCCGCATCTAATAATTTTATCACCTCCGCCTTAACTACCTCCTTCATGTTAGGATTTAGCTGGCGTTGAGGTTGAACGGTTTTATGTCGTTTTCTACTAATAAAATTTTGTGGGTGCAAAAGGAGGGATTAATCCCACTCAAATCCGCGATCTTCCACGCAATTGCGCGGCGATGAAGTTTTAAAATATTAGATGTTTTAATTTTTTTCTTCATCGGTCAAGTAGACCGACACAATAACGGGAAGTTTTGAATCCTCCGCTAAAAATAAAAACTCTAAATTATCGGGAAATTGTTTTAATTCTAGCGTGGGAGGTTCTGTTAAAATTTCTCAACGTGGTCAGCAAGGTAGCCCAAACGCCAAATTAATATCTTCGGCACTACCCAGTTTTCACGTTGAACCAGCGGAAAAACCAAGGAAACAAAGGTTAATCCCAAAAACAATGGAAGTACAAGCAGATCTTTTTACACATTCACTTCTTTACAACACGAGGCATACATAGCGAGACATGATTTCGCTAGTAAAAACAGCTGTAAACAGAAAGCAGCAAAACCCAAGCCGGGCGGACAGCACCGGAGTCCGCCGAGACGGCCGAGGTCGCCGAGGTCGCCGAGTCCGCTGAGATCGCTCGAACTAAGCTGCAATTCGCCGAATAGCCACGGAGTCCGCCGAAGCCGCGAGGCCGCTCGGACACACCGTTATTCGTCTCCTGCTGAAGCTGAACTGAGGAACACCCCCTACCCGCCTGAAGCCGGCTGACAGGTTATTGAAGCTGGCAAATTTGAAACAGAGTTGACAAGCCGCAGAGCGACCTCCTGCTGAATCCGCAGAGACCGCACAACTTCCAAGTACTTGACCGAAGTCAAAGCCAAACTCCTGGCTCCTTGAAGCTACCCGCGCGACCTGCACACAGCAAACCGTCAACCCTGAATCAATCCTCACGGACAGACAAACTGAGACCGTAGCTCCTTGCCTAACCCAACTTACTTTTCACTCAAGTTACTGTAGACCTGCCAGGGGGTCCTATTTATAGGCGAGGTGAGGAGTGTGGTCACCGCCCTAGAGATAGAGACACCGCCCCAGCCCGCGCGATAGCAAAACACTGTCCGCCGAGCCCGCAAGGACTTAGCCGGATACCAAAGAAAAACGCCAGGAGCAAGGCAACATTGGCGAACCCACATCAGTACGCCTAAGCTATGCGGACAAGGCATCAGCCCGCAAAGCCTCCGACCACTGCAGGACAGCAACCCCCTTCAATGGCTGTCCGCACAACCCCGAGGCAGTCCGCAAGACTCAAGCCTCAATCCGCCACAAGTCCACGACCAAAGGCAGATAGCAACAGTCCGCCCGGTCACAGCGGAGTTAGCGGATGCGGCGGACACCATGGTCTTGGCACGGTGTGACCAAGTCCAAAACCATCAAAGGCCAATGCGAGCATGGCGGACATAAACTATCATCCGCCAAACACCCTAGCACAGACCGCCAGCAGTCCGCAAGCTACTCGCACACCTGCCCCATTGCAGCAGCCTTCTCCCGGACTCCAAACATCAGTCCGCCAAAGACCTCCACAGCAAAACACCTGCTGTAACTCCAGAGCTCGACAAGGCCTTAGCCAAGCTCTAAGCCCAGTCCGCAACAGCCCACACCACGAACACACTAGTCCGCAAGCTTCCCGCGGACATGAGCCAAACCGCCAAACAGCGCAGGCTTGCAATGCGGCCACTGAGGAAAGCACCAGTCCTCAAGCCTCTATCCGCTCAGGCCGCTCCTTGGCAAAACCAAACAGCCAACGCCTTATCCGCAGATACCAGGTCGCATAGTCCGCGTACTTCACCCGTGCAACCCGCTCAGAAGAACAGCTGGCTTCCACTAGTCTTTCCACCAGGCCGCACACAACAGTACACCCAGTCCGCCTAGTCCGCCAAAGCTGTCCGCCCAGGCCGCCCGGCCTGTCCCATCAACCACTTCCACTTCACAAATTCCAACACTCCCCCTTGAAGTGGGAAGTGGAGACCAAGCCCAGCAAGCTGCGCAAGCACTCAAAGGGCCCCTTTGACAGTGGGTTCGTGAAGATGTCAGCAAGATTATCTTCACTCCGAACATGCCCGACCAGCAGAGATCCCTCCAACACCTTCTCCCGGATGAAGTGGTGATCAATCTCTATATTCTTGGTCCTGGCGTGACACACTGGATTGTTAACCAGTTTGAGTGCACTCTCATTGTCACCCCGGAGTAAAGTAGGCCCTTGCACTTCTTCATGAACGTTCTCTATAAGCCTCCTCAACCAGATGGCTTCCCGAGCAGCCAAGGCCGAAGTCTTATACTCTGCCTCTGTAGTTGAGACTGACCCAGATTCCTGCTTCTTGCTACACCACGAGATACTAGCTGAACCGCAAGTGAACACATAACCTGAAGTTGACCTTCGATCATCCGAATCACCACCATAGTCAGCATCCGTGTACCCAAGCAATGCAAACTCCGAGTCCCTTCCATAGAGGAGTCCCATGTCAGAAGTCACCTTGACATACTTCAGAATACCCTTCGCCGCCACTAGATGAGATTGCCTTGGTTCAGCCATATACCGACTTACTCGGCCAACAACATAAGCAATGTTCGGCCTTGTAATCGTCAGGTAAATCAAGCTCCCAACAAGAGCCCTGAACACCAAGGGATCATGAAGAACCCTTCCCTCATCTCGTCGAAGCTTCAGCCCAGGTTCCAGTGGAGTAGAGCACTTCTTCCCTTCGCCCATGCTGAACCACTTCACAATGCGATCAGCATATCCTTTCTGGCAAATGAGAACCCCGCACTCCTTCCTCTCCACTTCAAGACCGAGAAAGTGATGCAACTCTCCCAAGTCTTTCATCTCGAAGTGTATAGCAAGCTCTGCCCTGAGCCTTGCTACTTCCCCCTCCGAATTCCCTGTGATGATCATGTCATCCACATACAGCAGGACCAAGACTTGTAGCTCCCCCTTCTTCTTGACGAACAAGCTTGAATCCGAGTTAGAAGCAAGGTATCCACAGAATTGCAAGTACTCTGCAATCTTCCCATACCACGCTCTAGGAGCTTGCTTCAACCCATAGAGAGCCTTCCTGAGTTTACAGACATAGTCCGGATGCTTTTCAGAGACAAAACCAAGCGGCTGATCCATGAAGATGTCCTTGTCAATCTCTCCGTAAAGAAAGGCATTCTTCACATCGATTTGCCACAACCTCCATCCCTTGATAGCAGCCAAGACGATCACCACTCTTACTGAAGTCATCTTCGCAACTGGACTGAATGTCTCCTCATAGTGTTCTCCATACTGCTGTGAGAATCCTCTAGCGACTAGGAGAGCCTTGAACCTATCAATGCTCCCATCAACCTTCTTTTTCAACTTATACACCCACTTGCAAGTAACCGAAGTAATGCCATCAACCTTGGGCACAAGGTCCCAGGTTTCATTCTTCTTCAGATCATCAATCTCTTCCTTCATGGCACCTTCCCACTCCTTAACTCCAGTGGCCTCGTTGAAGTTTGCAGGCTCTCGCTCATCTAGAGGACCTGCAAAGAAGCAGGAGACAAAGCTCACTGCATTCCCATCACATTACCGAGCCGGTGGCTTAACCACCCTCTTCGATCTCCGAAGGGTCGGCTCCTTGCTCACTGCTTTCGTTGCTTCTTCGGGCTCAACTCCTACCTGGGGCAAGCATTGAGCAGTGCTCCCCCTGCTTCCTGAGCCAGAAGGCTCAGCCTCGGAGTTAGAAGCAACAGGAGCTGCTGGTGAAACAGCAAGCTCCTCTTCCAAGCCTTCAGCACCACCACTGGTGCTTCATCAACCTTGCTACTTTCGGTTAGCTCAACGAAGTGACCTCCATATGATGTTAGCTCGTTAGAGACAACGTCTCTTGACACCACGAACTTCTTCGTCACAGGGTCCATGCATTTCCATCCTTTCTTCCGCTCATCGTAGCCAACAAAGACAAGCTTCCTTGCCTTCGCATCCAGCTTAGTCCGTGAAGCATCCGGGAGATGCACGTAGCAAGTTGAACCGAACACCCTAAGGTGTCCAACACTCGGCTTCTCCTTCAGCAACAGCTCAAGAGGAGTCTTCATGTTGATAGGGCTGAGTGGCATCCGGTTGATGACATAAGCAGCACAAGACATCCCCTCCGCCCAAAAGGACCTTGGGATATCTTTCGCATGAAGCCAGCATTTGCAGGTCTCCGTCAGATGACGGATCTTCCGCTCCGCTACCCCATTTTGTTGTGGAGTGTGAGCACAAGTAAGCTCCTGTTGGATCCTGTGCTTCCTGCAGAAGTTAGAAAACTCGGAGGAGACAAACTCACCCTTGTTATCAGTTCTAAGCTTCTGAATCCGCAAGCCAAGCCGGCCTTCTACCAACTGCTTAAACTCCACAAACAAACGGAAGGATTCCGACTTCTCCTTTAAGAAGTACACCCAAGTATACCTTGAGTAGTCATCAACCAAGACAAGCATGTATCTGCTTCCAGCAAGGCTGGCAGTAACGGTCGGTCCCATCAGGTCGCCATGAATGCACTCCAGTGGTTTCTTGCTCCTTGTTTGTGATTTATCAAACGGAAGCCGATGTGCCATACCGTATTGACAGCCCGCGCAAACATGCCCGTCACCAATAGAAGACAACTTAGGAAACCCCTTCACCAAACTTCTACTAGCCATCGCCTTTAGCTTGTCCAGGCCAACATGCCCCAGCCTCTCATGCCAGATAGCAGCGCTATCATTGGCCCTCATACGATCAACATAAGAATTGGTGGCAAGAACAAACAAGTTCTTCACCCTCCTCCCTACATGAGCAAGATCAGCCTTCACCGCTGATACGTTGCGAAGGAACCTCACGTCTGTTGGCCCAAACAGAACGTGATACCCAGCGTCCACCACATTGGTCACTGAGAAGAGGTTTTTCTTCATGCCCGGCACGTGATACACACTCCTTAACGTGAGTGGCCCCTGATCACTACCCAAAGACACGACCCCCTCTTTTTCTACTGCATAAACAGTATTATCAACAGTGATAATAGCTTCATTACCTGAGTAAGCCTGCATGGAGGTTAACTTCGACTTGTCTCCGGTGAGGTGATGACCACACCCGGAGTCCACGATCCACTCGCCGTTGAAGTCCTCAGCAGACAAGGCCCGGACACAAGTGCCCGTCATAAAAGCTCCGCCCCATTCTGCTTCTTCACTTCTCGAGCAAGTTTCCTCCTTTCCCGCATCATGCCCAGGCTGTAGTTTGACCTTGCAGTCCCGCTTGAAGTGCCCTTGCTGATGACACCGGTAGCACTTCAAGTTCTTCTTCCAGTCCTTGGGAGCATTGCTCCTCTCCGACTGATATGAAGTTGAAGTCTCCTTCTCACCAGCGACCTGCACCTTCTTCTTCTGCTTCCCTTCCCATCCTTTCTTCTTGCCTGAGAAGAGAGCTTCGCTGCCTTCCTGATTTAGGTTCACTCCAGCCATTTGCCTTGCCAAGCTCTCGTGCGATGCAAGAAGATTCTCCAGCTCTAGCAAAGACGGCTGAGTAGCCCACCCTTGAACAGATGTTGCAAAAGCCACATACTCCTTCCGCAAGCCGCGGATAATGTGCCTTTTCATCTTCGCCTCAGAGATAGGCTCATCAAGATCCATTGCCGACAGCTCAGCACACAAGCTCTTCATCTTTAAGAAGTACTTCGAGATGGAAAGGTCTCCCTGAGTTGCCCTGGCCAACTCATGCTCCAGGAACTGAAGCCGCGCCACATTCTTCTATTGAACAACTCATCAATGGTTGTCCAAATATCAGCAGTCGACTCACATCCAACGATGTGATCAAACAGTTCCGGAGACACGACCCTCTTCAGAATGAACTCCGCCTTAGCATTTGTTCTTCTCCAGAGCCTAACCTGCTCAGTAGTAATGAACGCAGTCGTGACTTCCTGTCTGTCGTCACCACCGACGACTTCCCACAGCTCCTCACCAAGAAGATAACTCTTCATGCACGACTTCCACTTCTTAAAGTTAGTCGGTGTTAAGAGTTCAATGCCAAGACCCCTTGCAAAGCTCCATTCCATTACAACACCTGTTGGCAACCTTTCAGAAGCTCCGAGCAACAACACAGGTTGATCACCACTCAATCACTGAGTAACAACACTGGTTGACTTCCGCTCACGCAACTGAACCTTCCTCTGATACCATGTTAAAATTTCTCAACGTGGACAGCAAGGTAGCCCAAACGCCAAATTAATATCTTCGGCACTACCCAGTTCTCACATTGAACCAGCGGAAAACCAAGGAACAAAGGTTAATCCCAACAAAAAATGGAAGCACAAGCAGATCTTTTACACATTCACTTCTTTACAACACGAGGGATACATAGCGAGACATGATTTCGCTAGTAAAAACAACTGTAAATAGAAAGCACCAAAACCCAAGCCAGGGCGGACAGCACTGGAGTCCGCCGAGACCGCCGAGGTCGCCGAGTCCGCTGAGATCGCCCGAACTAAGCTGCAATTCGCCGAATAGCCATGGAGTCCGCCGAAGCCGCGAGGCCGCACGGATACACCGTTATTCGTCTCCTGCTGAAGCTGAACTGAGGAACACCCCCTACCCGCCTGAAGACGGCGGACAGGTTATTGAAGCTGGCAAAGTTGAAACAGAGTTGACAAGCCGCAGAGCGACCTCCTGCTGAATTCGCAGAGACCGCACAACTTCCAAGTACTTTACCGAAGTCAAAGCCAAACTCCTGGCTCCTTGAAGCTACCCGCGCGACCTGCACACTGCAAACCGTCAGCCCTGAATCAATCCGCGCGGACAGACAAACTGAGACCGCAGCTCTTTGCCCAACCCAACTTACTGTTCACTCCAGTTATTGTAGACCTGCAAGGGGGGTCCTATTTATAGGCGAGGTGAGGAGTGTGGTCACCGCCCTAGAGATAGAGACACCGCCCAAGCCGGCGCGAGAGCAAAACACCGTCCGCCGAGTCCGCAAGGACTTAGCCGGATACCAAGGAAAAACGCCAGGAGCAAGGCAACATTGGTGAACCCTCATCAGTCCGCCTAAGCTATGCGGACAAGGCATCAGCCCGCAAATCCTCCGACCACTACAGGACAGCAACCCCCTTCAATGGCTATCCGCACAACCCCGAGGCAGTCCACAAGACTCAAGGCTCAATCCGCCACAAGTCCACGACCAAAGGCAGATAACAACAGTCCACCCGGTCACAGCGGACTTGGCGGATACGGCGGACACCATGGTCTTGGCACAGTGTGACCACGTCCAACACCATCAAAGGCCAATGCGAGCATGGAGGACATAAACTCCCGTTCCCCAAACACCCTAGCACAGTCCGCAAGCTACTCGCACACCTGCCCCATCGCAGCAGCCTTCTCCCGGACTCCAAACATCAGTCCGCCAAAGACCTCCACAACAAAACACCTGCTGTAACACCAGAGCTCGACAAGGCCTCAGCCAAGCTCTAAGCCCAGTCCGCAACAGCCAACACCACGAACACACTAGTCTGCAAGCTTCCCGCGGACATGAGCGAAACCACCAAAGAGCACAGGCTTGCAATGCTGCCACTGAGGAAAGCACCAGTCCGCAAGCCTCTATCCGCTCAGGCCACTCCTTGGCAAAACCAAACAGCCAACGCCTTATCCGCAGATACCAGGCCGCATAGTCCGCGGACTTCACCCGTGCAACCCGCTCAGAAGAACAGCTAGCTTCCACTAGACTTTCCACCAGGCCGCACACAATAGTCAGCCCAGTCCGCCTAGTCCGCCAAAGCTGTCCGCACAGGCCGCCCGACCTGTCCCATCAACCACTTCCACTTCACAAATTTCAACAGGTTCATCATAAGTTCTCAAACGATCACTATCAACTTCCAAAATTTCGAAAATAGGCGCGCGAGTGATCGAAACAATATAATTATTTTCATGAGCAATTAAATCTAAATTTCCAAAATCTTCATCATGATCAATAGATGATAGAGAATGTTCAGCAAAAAGGAATGAAGTCTTCTTTGGGAGAAGTCTCCAAATAGTAACATGAGTCGTCATTTGAGAGAGAATTTTTCATAGACGAGTCAATAGTGAAGGTAACTTATTCATCTCCGACTCTAAGGAGAAGTTTACCGTTACTAATGTCTATAATTGCGCGCGAGGTGGCAAGAAAAGGGCGACCGAGAATAAGTGGTACCTCAGTGTCCTCTTCGATGTCAAAGATGACGAAATCTACCATAAAGATAAATTTGTCAACTTTGACAAGCACATCCTCAATAATCGTCATAAGGAGCTAGACAGAATGATTCGCCAATTAAATGCACGTTCTTGTGGGTTTAGGCTCTCCTAATCGCAACTTCTTCACTAAAGAATAAGACATTAAATTTATTGAGGCGCCTAGATCGGCTAATGCACGTTTTACTAATAAATCGCCAAAAAAAGAAGGAATACAGAAACTACCCTGATCGAGTAATTTCTTAGGCAATTTATTATGTAAAACTGCCGAGCACTCCGCGTTCAATTGAACCGTGGAGATATCCTCAAGTTTCTTTTTATTGGATAAAAGTTCCTTGAGGTACTTGGCATACTTTGGCATTTGTGTTATAACTTCGCAAAACGGTAAATTTATTTGAATTTGTTTAAACATATCTAAAAATTTACCGTGATGCTCATCCATTCGGTCTTTATGCATTCGAGATGGATAGGGAAGAGGCGGTTGATAAGCCTTTGGTTTATTATAATTAGAAGGCTTAGGAGGAGGACAATGTGATGTAGAAATTATTACCTCTTGTTGAACCGGATTTGAAGAAGTGTGTACATCTTTCCCGCTCTGTAGAGTGATGGCCTTCGCTTGCTCCTTTGGGTTGGGCTCCGTATTGCCTGGTAGCGCTCCTTGTTTTCGATCAGAGAGCATTTTAGCAATTTGCCCAATTTGGTTCTCCAAACTACGAAGAGATCCGGTAAGATTCCGGATATTGGCATCATTTGTAGACCTATATTTGGTGAACAACTCCTCAAGATTAGGAGCTTTTTGAGCCTGTGGTGGAAAATAACCGGGTGGAATTGTGTTTGGTGGGCGAGCCGCATTCCTTTGATTACTCCAAGAGAAGCTGAGGTGGTTCCTTAAACCCGAGTGATAAGTGTTACCAAAATTATTACCAGAATTATAAGATGGCCGATTCGGATTACCCATGTAATCCACATGTTCGGCAATGGTGGAAGGCTCCCAATATTGGGGTTCACAGGTCGATGTAGGCGAGGAAGTACACATCTTGGCTATTTGTTTTTGTAGTTTCTCAACCTGGAGAGATAAAATAGAAACCGTATCTATTTCGTACATCCCGACCGGTTTGGGTGGAGGAGATCGGGGTGTACTCCACTGGTACGTGTTCATCGTCATACCTTCTATAAGTTCTTGGGCGGCTGCCGGTGTTTTGTTGTTTTACGTTGCACCGGCGGCGACATCAATATGTTGCCTCATTTGTTGATTGAGGCTATTATAAAAAATTTGGATTTGCAACCAATCGGGGATTGCATGATGCGGATAACGACGAAGCAATTCCTTAAATCGCACCCAAGTATCATATAATGTTTCCGTATCAACTTGGGAGAAATATGTAATATCATTGCGCAACTTGGCCGTTTTTGCGGGCGGAAAATATTTCGTGAGAAATTTTTCCATCATCTCCACCCAAGTAGTGTTGGATCCTCTTGGTAAAGATGCCAACCACTGTTTAGCTTTGGTGCGCAATGTAAAAGGAAAAAGCCTTAACCAAATGGCATCATCCGAAACCTTATTAATTTTAAAAGTGTCACATATTTCTAAAAAGTTAGAAATATGTGCGTTAGGATCCTCATCTTGAAGCCCATCAAATTGTACATATTGTTGTACCATTTGGATGATGCTTGGCTTCAATTCAAAGTTATTGTTCGTAATAGTGGGACGAACAGTACTTGATTGAGCATTATCCAAATTTGGTCGAGCATAATAAGACAGTCTGTTGGTCGGACATATTTGGATTTGGATTTCCCGAATTAGAAGAAAATTGAAAAGATGAAGAAGAAGAAGATGATGATGATGAAAAAGAAGAAATAGAAGAGAAATGAAGTAGAAGAAGGAATGTCACTTATGGATTCCTCAACCAAATCTGGAGAATAGAGATCGCGGAGTCTTAGACGTCGTCGTAAGCTTTGCTCGATCTCTGAATCCAAATCAAGTAAATTTGACGAATTCCTTCGGGTCATACACCACAATAAAAACAAAATAATTTTTTTATTTTGATATTTTAAAACAAGAAGAAAATGATAAAATTAATAGAATCTTGCTTTCAAAATATCAACAAAGGAAAAGTCCCCGGCAACGGCGCCAAAAAATTGATGAAGATTTTATAGTTTTAAAAATGTGTATCCAAACTAAAATCTCAAAATAGGCAACTGCACCTATCAAAATTTAGTATAGGAAATGTCGTATTTAAACTTGGGGATCATTGAGTACTAGTACTCACAAGGAAGAGCTATTATTTTATCGATCGGAAATTAGTTTTGCGAAAAAGAAAACGTTAAACTAAGAGGAGAAATACAATGACAGAAAAGCTAGCACTTGATCTAGAATCCATTTGGGTTAGAATAAATTTCCATGAAATGAAAATTAATACAAGCCTCTAAATTATAACTTCGACCGCGGAGGTTCCATAGCTACGAAGTGCCTCTCTCGAGAATACGCATTCGACAAACCTTAGGTTGATTGATTAAGACCTCTCGGCGAGTCAAAAAAACCTAAGCTTGCTTTTGGCAGTGAACCTCACTAATGGAATTGACTCCAATGCAGAAGAATTTTGCCTTCCTCTCTCGAGGGGTGCATGAAACTCTCTTTATCCTTGAGTGATCTACTCATATCCACAACCTCTCAGTAAATCTAGGATACAGATCTAAAATTGAATAAACATAATTTGCAACTTATGAATTCGAAGAAGTTAAATTTAAAGATAAATCGAAGTATATAAAAATAGAGAGCTTGATAAGTTGAGATAAAAAGAAGAAATTTATTTCATTCCAAAGTTCATCATGATTAAGTGCTAATTGAAAATTAGCTATTCATCATGATGGGAGAATTACATGAAAGGTTGATGAGAGACATGATTAAAGAAACACTTAAAAATAAAAGCTACACTATGAATGCAAGAAATACAGTAAATAAAAAGGAAATAAAGCTCCCAAAATCTCCTCCT
Organism: Platanthera guangdongensis; assembly: GCA_039583875.1. Lineage (NCBI taxonomy): Eukaryota > Viridiplantae > Streptophyta > Magnoliopsida > Asparagales > Orchidaceae > Platanthera > Platanthera guangdongensis. The sequence goes on from CM077158.1 coordinate 70,518,070, forward strand.
CAGCTTCTGGAATTGCCTGGAAGTTTTAGGCAAGTTTACTGGGTGGTCATGCCCCTAGGTCACGCCCGTGACCTAGGGCGTGTTGGGTTCGGAACCATCGTCTTCAAGTCTTCAAAACGTTGGCGCGAAATTGCCAAAAATCATTAATTGGCGGGTCACGCCCATAGGTCACGCCTGTGACTTAGGGAGTGTCTTGTCGGTTGCTGAAAACGGTGGGAAGCAGAAATGGCGGGAATAACTCCGGCCGTTGTTGGAAGGGTCACGCCCATGGTCATGCCCGTGACCATGGGCGTGTAAGGCAAAAACCGTCAGGTCTTGAAACTGCTGCATTAACTTGGCATGTCGGGATGTCACGGCTCGTAGTCACGCCCGTGACCAAGATGTCACGCCCAGGACCAACCTGTCATGTCTGTGTCAAGGCGTGTAAGTTTAAGCCGACGTGGATTAGAGGCCTGGATCGTCAACTACGTGTCACGCCTGGTTGACATGCCCGGGTCATCATTGTCACTCCCGTGACCATCGGGCGTGTATTTTTAAATGACGTGGCACTGAGCTATGGAGCACACACAGGCGTCACGCCTAGATATCACGCCCGTGACCTGGTGGTCACGCCCGTGACCAGGGCGTGTACTTTGCAATTTTTTCGGCTTTGTCTAGCTTTGTCTCCGGATCAATCCTATAAATTCCAAATTGAAATTTGCAGCCCGAATTGACCTTAAAATAAGAAATAAAAGAAATTAGATAATAAAATCATAAAATATTTTTATGAACTAATTAATTATTAAATAAAAATAATATAAAAATATGGATAAAATTAGAGTTATAACATCTCCAAAACACTGCTCCAAAGTGCTTACACCTTAGATCCCTCAGGATCTCTCAGTCTCCTCCAAGACCTACAACTCAGCCATAAGGGCCTACAACTCATTGATCAGCAGATCACCTACCTCAGGTGAAAGGCCCTACACTTAGTCTCGGAGGACAACCCTACCTCAGATCCACTATGGATCCTACCCCATGCCAAAGTCACTACACTCAGGCTGGGAGGACAGCCCTACCTCAAATCCACTAGGGATCCTACACTCAGAGAGTATTCCTCTCATATAGCTTAGTGATCAATTGACCACCTACCTCAGACATGAAACCAAGTCCTACAGTTCAGATCCAATAGGATCATACAACTCAGAGAGCTTCACTGTCCTACAACTCAGGCAATATTGCCCTTCCTGAGGCTCAAAGAGCCCTACAACTCAGATCCAGTAGGATCCTACAGAAAGGTGAAATAGATTTATATCTATCACAGAGAAATTTCTCTGTGATAGCCCCTTGAGCTGAGTTATCTAAGCTCAAACGTTTTCACATATACAAGGAACTTGAGCTGGAAGTAACTAGCAGTAAACTGCATTGCTTTCTCCTCCTTCCCTAAACAGAGTCTGTCACTTTGTTCTTTCTTCTTTTCAGCTTTAGAAGTGGATCTTTAATTTAGAGCTTGCTGAACTAAGAAGCAACTTGAACTACAGAGTCTTCTTTCTTGTTTTTGCTTCTCCCTCTGTTGAAGTTAGTGACCGGGCGGTCTGGCGGTCTGGCTTGGCTGGTTGATGACCGCATGGTTTGGCGGTTACCCTTCAGCAGTTTGGTTGTTGTGTGTTGCTGTCTGAGGTCCAAGCGGTCTAGCGGGTTGTCTCTGGCGACTTGGAGACCGGGCGGTCTAGCGGTCTCCCATGGAGATCTCTCTCTCTCTCTCTCTGGTAGTAGCCGAGCGGTTAGCCCTTCTGCCTAACCGCGCAGCTTGTGCGGTTTGTGTCTGTATAGTCCGCTTGTGTCATGTAAATTTTTAGTCCCACATCTCTTATTTGTATTCCTCTTCTCTCCTCCATTCTATATAAGGGAGGCCATACCTTTGTAATAGATACCTTTTTTCGGATAATAAAGTTTTAGTTAAAACCATTTCGGTTTGTTTTTATTCGGTTGATACAAAACCATTTCGGTTTGTTTTTATTCGGATCTTATATGGTATTAGAGCACTCGATCTACTCCTCCTGATTCTGTGTCTTCCCTGTCTGCGCGGCTTGTCTCGTCGGTTTGCACCCTGTCCGTGCGGCCTCTTCCTCTCCTTATCGTTTCCCTCTGTGTGCGGAACTATTTTTTTCCTGTTCTAAGTCGCCGCCTCCTGTCACCGCGACTTGTTTTGTCGCTGCTCCTGTTCACGCGGCCTGTCCTCTAGCCGTTCGACTTCTTCCCCTTTGCTTGGGTCTGCAGCTTGGTCGAGTCTTTTCTGGCTGCTGGTTTCTACCCTCGTGCCAAGGTTCCGGGTGTTGTGATGCCTCTACTGCCACCACCCCTGTCACCAATTCGGCTCCGCCTCTTCCACCTACTCCTTCCAGGAACCTTGGCACCGTTTCCAAGCTTTTTGGCTCCAACTACCCGGATTGGAGCGTCTCTTTCACCTTTCTACTTCGCTCACAACACAAACGCCACCATCTCGTTGATGACCCACCTCCTATCACTTCACCTCTCTTTGATGACTGGGATGCGTGTGACGCGCTTGTGCGTACTTGGCTTGCGAACAGTCTTTCCGATGAGTGCCTTCCCGTCATACGTCATGATGAGATGGTCAAGGCCGCTTGTCTTCATCTTGCCGCTCTGTACTCCAATGGGGCTCAGACGTCCCGCATCTATACGTTGTATGCGGACCTCTTTGCCCGTCCTACCTTGTCTCCTGCTACTGCCTACCAACAGGTTCAGGCTCTTGGGGCTGAGATTCTTCAGAATCGCCCCTTTTCTGCGGATTTGGCTCAATAACACAAGCACTTTCAGGAGCTTCTGGTTGTGTGTTATCTGCTCCGGCTTCCTGATATTTATGACATGATCCGCCAGCAAATTCTGGGTGAGGCAGAATCTCCTACCTTAGATGTCACCGCTGCCTGCATCGCTGCTGTCACCTCTCTCCTTCAGCGCCCACTTTTGCCCGATCCTCCTCCACCGGACAACTATTCTCATCACACTTAGCGGAGTGGCTCTGGTAGCCGCAGTCACCAGTTCGGCGGCCGTGCATCTTCCCGCTACCTTTGCTCTCACTATGGACGCACCGGACATACTTCCGAACGCTGCTGGACGAAGCATCCCCATCTTCGCCCCTCCGGTGTCTCTTCCAAGCCGTCTGCCTCTGTTATAACATCCTCAGGTAGTGCCCACATGGTGACTCAAGGTAAATGTCTCATCGACTCTGGTGCAACTAATCACATGACGGGCAATCCTCAATGCTTCTCTTTACTCGAACAACATGATTGGTTGCCCCCAGTCCTCGTTGCGGATGGTTCTCCCTCCCCGGTTCATGGGACGGGAGTGGTTCATGTTACTCCGTCACTACGACTAGCAGACACTCTCTATGTGCCAGGGTTTCCGTGCAATCTATTGTCTGTTACCTCTTTATGCAAGCAGCTTCAGTGTTCTGTGACATTTACTCCGACTTCTTGTTCTTTTCAGGATCCGAGCTCCCACCGGACGATTGCTACTGGGACTGAGAGTGGCGGCCTCTACTTCCTCGATAACGTTTCCGCCTTGTCCGCCTTCTCCTCTTCTTGTACGGATCTTCTCCAGTGGCATATCCTCCTTGGTCACCCTCCACCACGACTTCTACATCAACTTCTGCCCCACCTCCCTCCCTCTAATCCTCCTCTCCAATGCGACGCCTGTCAACTAGGCAAGCATCACCGTTCCTCCTTCCCACCGAAGCAAGGTCGGGGCTCTACTCGTCCTTTTGATCTTGTCCACTCTGATGTCTGGGGACCTGCTCCTACCCTCACCATTGGCCGGGGTAGTTCTTATTTTGTAACTTTTATAGATGATTTTTCTCGATGTACTTGGGTGTATCTCCTCCGAGATCGCTCTAAACTTTTAGATGTATGGATCTCTTTTTATCAGTTAATTAAAACTCAGTTTAATGTTTGTATTAAAACCTTTCGCTCTGACATTGCTAAAGAGTATCTGAGTCATGCTTTTACATCTTTTTGTGTGCAACATGGCATTATTCATCAGACTAGCTGTGTTTACACCTCCCAAAAAAATGGGGTGGCAGAACGGAAAAACCGTCACCTCCTCGATGTGGCTCGCACATTGATGACCCAGATGCATGTCCCTCGCTATTATTGGGCTATGCTGTTCTCCTTGCCTACTACCTCATCAATCGCATTCCATCCACCGTTCTCCACGGGAAAACGCCATTCTCCATTCTGTATCCAGGCAAGGAGCCTTTTCCTCTCCCTCTCTGAATCTTTGGATGCACTACATTTGTGCATACCCCATCTGCCACCCGTGACAAGCTATCCCCTCGCTCCACCAAATGTGTCTTTCTAGGATACTCCACCACTCAGAAAGGCTATTGTTGCTTTAACCATGTTCTTCGTCAGCAGTTCGTCTCTGCTGACGTTACCTTCTTCGAGAATGCCTCCTACTTCTCGGCTGAATCCTCCTCTCTTTCCCCCGCTTCCTCTCCTCTTCCCCCAGCTTCTGATTCTCCTGCTATTCCCTTCGTTCCCTCGTCTCCTACCGAGATATCCACCCCTCCGCCATCTCCGTCCCCTCCTCTCGCTCCACCTCTCTCTCCCACTTCTCCATCACTGTCTCCATCCTCTCTGCCGTCGTCGCTCTCTTCTCCCGGGCCAGCTCTCTCTGCCACGGACGCTCCGGATACCGAGGGGCCGCCGACCTGGATCTCCCTGTGGCTCTTCACAAACACAACAAGAAAAACCTTGAGTAGCAAGGGGCAAAATTCGTTGCTAATTAGATAAATTCGTTGCTAATTTTAATTAGGAAGGAATTTAGAAACGAAAAAATTTTGTAGCTAATTTGTCCCTAGCTAAATTTAGCAAGGAATTTTTTCCTTTCTAATTACCAAGGATATTTTAGGAAGGAATTCTTTTGATGCTAATGTTTTGTATTTTATATAATTATTTGATTAAATTGAAATAATATTTATATACAAAAAAATATATTTCTAATTGCTCATGTTGAGATTTGAACCTCATACCTCTTACAAATAATTTCTTTACCCAACCAATCCTCCTAATTAACTAATTCGTTTTAAATTTACGGTAATATATATATATATATATATATATATATATATATATATATATATATATATATATATAATTATAATTATAAATTTATATTATTTATACATACATATTTATTTATTTATTTATACATATACATATATTTATATTTATAGTTTAATATATATAGTTTATTATATATAATTATTTATATATATCATTATTTCTATATATTATATAGATTTATATATTTTTGTATATATTATATATTATTATGCACGGCGGGGAGATTGCACGGGAGTGTGACGAGCTCGACGGGACATCGTGCGGGAGAGTGACAATCTTAGCATGAGAGCAGATATCGAGATGAGAATGAGGATATCAAGAGATTCTTTAATTTGTTTAAAAACTTATAAATATATATTTATAGTTTTTTAAAAGTGAGATGAAAATATTTGGAGGGAATTGAATCTTTCCCTCCATAAATTTTTAATCTAAAATAATTAGTATAGAAATTTTGAAAGAAAATATTTCTTTTCTATTTAGCAACAAATATTTTGCAACAAAATAATTCGTTGCTATTTTTGCAACGAATATTTTCGTTGCTATTTTTGTGGGTAAAAACAAATATCATATACCTAGCTAAATTCGATGCTAATTAGCAACAAATTATTTAGCGTTCCTAATTTTCGTTGCTAAATGAAGTTTTTATTGTAGTGAAAGGGGTGCGGACATGTACCCTACACCCCCTTTCTGCTGTTGTTTCATATGATCGTCTTACCCCTTCTCGCAGGGCCTTTGCACTGGCTATCTCTGCCACTGCCACGCCTCGTTCCTATCAGGAGGCCCTTGATATTCCCCACTGGAAGCTGGTCGTGGATGAGGAAATGGCGACCCTCATGGAGCGGGGTACCTGGACTCTTGTTCCTCCTCCCTTCGGTACTGATGTTGTTGGCTGTCGCTGGGTATTTATGGTCAAATTTGGCCTCGATGGCACGGTGGATCGTTATAAAGCTCTCCTTGTTGCTAAGGGCTTTACTCAGACATATGGAGTTGATTACTTTGACACTTTCTCTTTGGTGGCTCGTTTCAGCACAATACGAGTCCTTCTCTCTGTGGCGGTCAATTGAGAGTGGCCGATTTCGCAGCTGGATGTCAAGAATGCCTTCCTTTATGGTGATCTTCAGGAGGCTGTATATATGGAGCAACCTCCTGTGTATGCTGCTCAGGCGGAGACCCGAGTATGCCGGTTGAAGAAGGCAATCTATGGCCTCAAGCAGAGCCCTAGAGCTTGGTTTGACAAGTTCAGTGGCATCGTGGTGGCCGTTGGTTTTGTGCGCAGCTCTGCCGATCACTCGTTATTTATTCGCAAAACCTCCTCGGCCCTGGTGGTTCTTGTTGTGTATGTCGATGATATTCTTCTCACTGACGATGATCAGGAAGGGGTAGCCTTGACAAAGCGGCATCTTCGTCAACATCTGGTCACGAAAGGTATGGGCTCTCCGAAGTACTTTTTGGTGATTGAAATATCTCGGAAGCCCAACTCCTTAGTCCTCTCCCAGCTTAAGTATGCTCTAGATCTTTTAAAAGAAGCAGGATTGACTGGAGCCAAACCTGCCCGATGCCCCATGGCTATTGGAGAAGACAAAACCTGGACGGATGATTCTCCCCTTCTTTCAGATACTACGCAGTATAGGCGTCTAGTTGGTAAGCTCATATATCTCACAGTGACCAGGCCCGACATTTCCTATGCTGTGGGGAAGGTGAGTCAATTCATGCAAGCTCCTAAGGAGTGCCATCTACAGTCCGCCTTGAGGATCTTGGAGTATGTCAAAGCAACGCCTGGGAAAGGATTACTCTTTCAAAAGAATGGTCACCTGAGGGTTGAATCACACTCAGATGCGAGTTACGCTGATGATAAAGGGGATCGCAAATCTACCTCCGGTTTCTGCACCTTTGTTGGGGGAAATTTGGTAAGCTGGAAGAACAATAAGCAGTCTGTTGTTTCCAGGTCCAGTGCAGAAGCAGAGTATCAGAGTATGACATCGACCACTTGTGAGTTAAAATGGCTACGGGCTCTCATGCTGAATTTAGGAGAGGTCTACCACCATCCTCTACCTATGTTTTGTGACAACAAGGCTACCATATACATCTCCAAAAATCCAGTCTTTCATGAAAGAACCAAGCACATTGAGGTCGACTGTCATTTCATTCGTGAAGAGATTTTGAAAGAACAAATTTGCACTCCCTTCGTCACTTCTGATAAAGAGCTGGCTGACATCTTCACCAAGCCAGTATCTACCTCTTTTCTTCATATTTGTGACAAGCTGGGCATGATCGATATATATGCTCCAGCTTGAGGGGGAGTGTTGAAGTTAGTGACCGGGCGGTCTGGCGGTCTGGCTTGGAGGGTTGATGACCGTATGGTTTGGCGGTTACCATTCAGCAGTTTGGTTATTGTGTGTTGCTGTCTGAGGTCCAAGCGGTCTAGCGGGTTGTCTCTGGTGACTTGGAGACCGGGCGGTCTAGCGGTCTCCTATGGTGATCTCTCTCTCTGGTAGTAGCCGAGCGGTTAGCCCTTCTGCCTAACCGCGCGGCTTGTGCGGTTTGTGTCTGTATAGTACGCTTGTGTCATGTAAATTTTTAGTCCCACATCTCTTATTTGTATTCCTCTTCTCTCCTCCATTCTATATAAATGAGGTCATACCTTTGTAATAGATACCTTTTTTCGGATAATAAAGTTTCAGTTAAAACCATTTCGGTTTGTTTTTACTCGGTTCTTACAAAACCATTTCGGTTTGTTTTTATTCGGTTCTTACACCCTCCAAAGGGAAACCTTCTGATCTTGCTGGTGTCGATGAAGAAGACACACATCTAACTGAACTTTTTGCAAGAAGACTCCAAGCTTTTTCACGCAGGGACATGGAAGATGAACTCCATCCACAACCTTTTTGAAAATGATAAGGCCCTAAAAGTTATTGTCGTCTTGCCCACACTCTTCCTTATGTAGCTCGCCGATCAACGACTCTTAGAAATCAGTGGGTCCCACTTGCAGCATCCAGTTGCACCTTGCCTTAACGGAATAATACGTACAGTAGCTTCGCGACAGAGTTTGTCATGTTCTGTAGCTTCTCCGTACTTGATTTGAAATTAGTTGACTTTGTCGATCTTGCAAATTTTATTGAAATCAACACCTGTGGACTTAGCCAAAATCGAGCATCGGTAGAATAGGCGTTGAGTGAATGAGCTTCACTCAACGCCAAAGTACTTAGACAGAATACTGTCTATCTAGGCATTACAGCATTGAGTGAGTAAGCCTCACTTAATGCTTTTTTCCTTAACCATTTCAGCAGTCTTTTCTGCATGCCTGACGTTGAGAGCATTGAGTGAGCACATGTCACTCAATGCCTTGGGCCTTAGCCATACATTCTACATTTTAGGCGTTGAGAGTGTTGAGTGACCATGCCTCACTCAACACTTTCTGCCTTAACCAATTTTTTGCTTCTTCAGTATCTTAAGCATTGAGAGCGTTGAGTGAGCATGCCTCACTCAATGTTTTTTGCTTTAGCCAGATTTTTTGAGTCTTGGGGTTGAGAGCGTTGAGTGAGCACGCCTCACTCAACACTTTCTGCCTTAGCTAGATTTTTCTGCTCATTGGCATTAAGTGAGTAAGCTACACTCAATGTCAAACTACTTAATAGATTTTCTTATGTTATCTTGCGTTGAGTGAATGAGCTACACTCAACGCATTTGGACTTAGCCAAATTTCTGTGTCTAAGAACAACACTCTTTGAGAATTACTCAACACATTATCACATGGTGTTGAGTGAGCTTGCCTCACTCAATGCATGTGGACTTAGTAAATATTCACAGTTTTCTATGGTGTTGACTTACATGGTAATATTCAACGAATATAGAGTATGGAATTGAGTGAGGGATACTCTCTCAATGCCTATGGAATTAACCATTTTTTCTGCCCATTTCCTCTTAGGCTTTTACTACATTAGCCTTTCTCACAGCCTTTTACTATATGACGTTGAGTGTGTTGCCTTCTCTCAATGCGTGTGGACTTAACCACTTTCTCAGCTTGCCACTCCTTTGGCTTTAACTGTATAGGCTCCACTCACCGCTATAAGTCATCTGGTGTTGACTAAGTAACGTTCACTCAACGCCTATGGACTTGGACAAATTTTTGTCTATCCACATCTTAGGTAAGTGTTTACCTGACTTAGCCACTTAGGCTATCTGTCCCATCAATGTTGCTAGGACATCCTGCATGCATGAACTCAGGCACACATCAAATACACTTTTATGTATATCATTGACAAGATTGACTTCACTCAAATCTAGGACATTGAGGGCAATGGACCCAACAATCTCCCCCAATTTGAGGAAGTCAAAACTCTTAAGCAAATGATTTAATAATGAGTCAATGGCATACATAACATTATGCCACAATAAGAATTTTAAAAGCATATAACTGGAGAATGATTTATAGTTACCACACTTTACCACACCTCCTTGCCTACACGGTGAACACTACTATACCTGCTCTCCCTGAATTGCTGCTCCCCTTGAATTGCTACAACCATTCTTGATCATGGTTACCACACCTCCTTGCCTGCTCTTTTCCTCCCACTTTTTGACTTCAGCAAATAGCTAGCAGGGTTCTAAAATGTTGTAACAGTGCTGAACATGCTCCCCCTTAACTGATACATCATCTGATTTATCAAATATAGTTGATCATGATGCTAATAAAGGTATATTCCTTGAAGAGTCTTCATTATTCTGAAGAACAATCCCATCTACAAATAGAAAATAATTTACAACAAAGTGAGGAGCAACTGAACCTATGCCAGGTTTAATATGCCCAACTCAAATTTTAGGGTGTTAAATTTTGTTTCATCTAGTTGCTTAGCGAAGATTTCAGCCACTTGCTTGTCGGTTGATATCTCCATATTCCACATGCTCCATAATAAAATCATATCTGATTTCAATTTGCTTAGTCCTACTAAGGGAAATAGGATTCCTAGCAATTGAAATAGTATTAGTGGAATCATAAAGTAAAGGACTTCTACTTATCTGAAGTTTATAGTCCTGGAGCTGATCTTGGATCCACAATAACTGAGCACAGTAGCTACCACTGAGATGTATTCTGACTCTACGATTGAAATAGCAACACTAGTTTGCATCTTGCTGCACCAGGAAACTAGTCTTCCACCCAATAATTGACATGTGTCAGAAGTGCTCTTCCTATCCTCTTTACAGCATGTAAAGTCTGCATCTAAATAGCCAGTTAGTTCAAACTTCCCATTCCTAGGGTACCACAGGACAAGATCTGGTATTCCCTTGAGATACCTCAGAATTCTCTTTGTAGTAGAGTAATGAAATTCTTTGGGGCAAGCCTAATACCTACCATAAACACATGTAGCATACATGATGTCTAGCCTAGTAGCAGTTAGATAGAGAAGGGAACCAATTATCCCCCAATACAAAGTCTCATCAATAGGTTTCCCTACTTCATCCTTGCATATGGGCATACTTGATCCCATAGGAGTTCTCATGGTGGAGGAATTTTCCATACCAAATTTCTTTATTAACTATCTAGTGAACTTAGACTGGGATATGAACAAGTCATCATCAGTCTTTCTTACTTGGAGACCCAAGAAGAACTTAAGTTCACCCATACTGCTCATCTTAAACTTCCCCTGCATAAGTTTGGAAAACTTCCCGCAGAGGTTGTCATTAGTAGATCCAAAGATGATGTCATCTACATAGATCTAAACTAGGATGATCATACCCTTAGATTCCCTTAGCAATAGAGTCTTGTCTATCTTCCCCCTTGAGAATTTGTTCTCAATGAGGAAGCTAGACAAAGTCTCATACCATGCTCTAGGGGCTTGCTTTAGCACATATAGAGCTTTCCTAAATCTATAAACAGAATCAGGTGAGTTAGGAACTACAAAACCTAGAAGCTGCTAAACATAGACTCACCATTCAAGAAGGATGACTTCACATCCATCTAGTAGACCTTGAATACCTTGTGTGCAATATATGAAAGGAACAATCTTATGGCCTCCAATCTTACTACAGGGGTAAAGGTTTGATAATAATCAATGTCTTCTTCCTGTCAATACCTCTTTGCTACTAATCTTGCTTTGTTCTTAATTATAATGTCATTCTCATCATGTTTGTTTCTATAAATCCACTTGACTCCAATGACATTATGTCCATGAGGTCTAGGAACCAGCTTTTAGACATTGCATCTTTTGAATTGGTCCAGTTCCTCTTGAATAGCTGCTATCCATAATTGATCTATGTTGGCCTCTTCAAACTTCTTTGGCTCCACTTATGACAGGAAGCTTGCATACATAACTGTATTCAGATTTTTTGCTTTTGGTCACTATACCTTGGTTGACTTCACCAATGATTTAATGTGCAGGATGGTCTCTTAAATTCCTGATTGCTGGAGGAAATCTTCTTTCAGCAGCAGCTTCAGAAATAGCTCCTTGCTGATCCTCGTCTACTCCAAGTGAGTCTAGTGGACCTTTTAGAATATACACTTCATTTTGGATAGATGGTTTTGCTTCCTTGATGGTCAGATTTTTCATCATCTATTCTATACCTACAATACTAGAAGAGGAGCTTGGCAGCTCCCTGTTAATCATGGTACAATCAACAAAGACTACATGTATAGATTCTTCTACAACTTAGATTTTCAAGTTGTAGATCCAATATGCTTTGCTATGATTGCTGTACCTAACAAAAGTCCCATCAAAATACTTGGCAGCAAACTTAGTGATATTGGACTTTCTATTATAAAGCACATAACATTTATTACTAAAGATTCTGAGATAGCTCATGTTTGGTTTTCTGTCTTTCATGATCTCATAAGGAGTTTTCTTGTGGCTCTTGGTGATAGAGGCTCTGTTAAGGACATGACATGCATTGTTGACTGCCTAAGCCTAAACATTTCTAGGAGAGATGTGTCACTCAAAAGGGTCCTACCAGCCTCAATGAGAGTTCTATTTTTCCTCTAAAGAATCCCATTTTCCTGGGGTGTTCTAGGTGAAGAGAATTCTTGATGAATCTCATGCTCTTCACAGAACCTTGTCATGCTATCAAACTCGAATTCAGTCTCATGGTCACTTTTGATTTTGACCATAGAGCTGTTATACTCATTCTGAATTTGCAATGAAGATGTCAAGGGTTTCATACTTTCTCTTGAGGAAGAATACCCAAACAAACCTGGAAAAGTCATCAACCACCACAAAGGTGTAGACCTTCCTACCAAGACTATGAATTGACATAGGACCAAACAAGTCCATATGCAAGAGGTATAGGTACCTCACAGAATCTTTGATCCCAATACCGTTAAAGGAATCCTTTATCTGCTTGCCCTTTTAACAAGCAGAGCAAATGCCATCCTTGGAGCACTTCACATTGGGACCATTCCTAACTATCTCTTGACTGAAAAGCTTGCCAATAGTCTTATAATTTACATGGGCTAGCCTCTTGTGCCATAGGACACAATAAGAGGCTTTCTAATTTGTCACTAGACAGATAGGAGAGTATGTATTTAAACATAATAAGTTCAAGCAACAAACATTTCCACATATAGTGCCTATCAAAATGACGTCTGGGTCACTTGACCTCCTAATTATGCACTTATCCATGTGGAAAAAAATAACATAGCCAAGATCACAGAGCCGGATTATGCTTATAAGGTTGTGTTGCAACACTTTGACATAAGCCACCTTAGTGATGGTGACTATACCAGTAGTGATCTTACCATATCCTCTTGTTACCCCTCTATCTGAACCACCAAAGATTACTTTGGCTCCATCTTTTACTGGAGAGTACTCCTTCAAGTTGTTCCTTGTCCCAGTCATGTGCCTAGAACAACCACTGTCCAATTACCATATAGGGGTGTATCCACTTGGATTAACCAGCAATATAAAGTTTACTTTACCTTAGGACCCCAATATCTATTGGGTCCTAGGTGCATATTAGTGTGAAACTGAACATGTCCGCTAACAAGATTTCTGACTGGTTGACTAACTTTAGCTCTGACCGTAATAGGATTGTGCCAGCAGTTAATGACATAATGGCATATCTTGCCACAGCACCAACAATCATGTATGTTGTATCTCCTTTTCTATGTAGGCTTGGCAGTTGGTTTGAATGCAGTCTTGATAGAAGGAAGAGTTGCAACAACCATTTTCTATTTCCTTTCAGCATTGATTTGACTGAATGTTAGTCTGCTTACTTGCTTGTGTGGCCTGTTCTGAATCCTATCAGCAGCACAATTATTTTCAGATAATGTGCTCTTGATAGCATCAGAAACAACCATATCAGGCAATCTAACAGACTGACTCTTAGTCATATTCTATACTGACAGGTTCAGAAAACTGGCTGCAGCCACATTTTTGAGAGTGGGAGGGGGGCTGTAGCACCAAAGACAAATGGTCCATGATGGTCCATTTGATTTTTTTCATGGGCAACCTTAAAGACACTTGCCATACTATAGCTTCCACAATGGCTGGGAACATTTTTTGTTCCACTTGTGGATGCACCATTCATATAATGACCATATATGCTTTCTTGGTCATACCTATTTGAAGGGTATATCACTCTCTTGAATGGGTTAGGTGGCCTAGATGCCATAGGCATAACTAGAACTTTCCCTTTGAGATTGGCATGTTTTGTGTTACCCTTGAAGCCCAACCCCTTCTTACCCTTTTGTGAGGAGAAGGAATCTATCAAGGGCAACACTGTATTGGGCTGAGAGAAACTGGCCACAATACTTTTCTTCATCTAGTGCTTTTATTCAATATCTTTAATGAGACTATTTTTGCTCTTGATAGTCTCCATCTGGATGTCTGACAAGGTTTTTAGTTGACTGAGCTCGCTCATAGTCTGATTCAGCACATCAACTGTTTCAGCAAGCTGAGAAGCAGCAGGTTAAAGATCCAAAATCTCTTTAGCATGTTTCTTAGTCAACTTCTTACATTTCTTGAAGGCATCTAGAAGTTCACTATATCTGTTAATGAATTGATTGACATCACCCTCTGAGCTAGAATCATCTTCACCATTAGATGAAGAGGCTTCTGCATCAGGACTTGTCTCATGCCTAAACACAGAATTGGATGGAGAATGTACCTTACTTTGACCAGGCTGATCCTGACTGCCCTCTTCATCAGTCATTGCCATCATCCCTCTACAGCTATGGACATCTTCATCCATCTCTGAGTCACTATCCAATAGTGTTAGAGGGGCCCTGATTCATATCCTTCCTGGAGGTAAGACATCTTCTGCTGTAACAGCTTTATCTTTAGCAGCAACAATGATGAGTCCAAATTATATACATATTTTTGGACTCATCTGGGCTAGTTTTCTTTCACTAGCACTTCACTTTTAGTTCATTACCGTATGTATTTCTTATAATCTTTATTTCCATAGGAAGTGCACATTAGACCAGTTTTCATTGTGATTTCATAGTTTTTGTACTTTTGCCCTATACTTGGTGTTTTTCTGCGTCTGGAGAATGTGGTACACCCATTTCGGTGGCTCTTTTATTCTTACTGCATGTACAATGGCCGAGTGCGTGTTCTAAGATTGTTTGGGAATTCAAAACGGTACAGGTACACTGCGCACTAATATTGGATCTATAGCGCATGACCACTGGTCGTGCGCCACTGATCGTGCGCTCTATATTCTCCATTTTCCAAGTTTTATCTGGGGCATCGCACGACCATTGGACATTGTGCGCACTACTGCTAGTCGTACGGCTCTGATCATGCACGTTTATTCAATTTTTTTGTAGTTCTGCCAATGCTAATCACACGATCATGGGATCCAGCGCGCACGACCACCGGTCGTGCACCACTAATCGTGCACATATATATTAATTTTTCTGTCCAACTACAGGTTTCTCTGGGAGCTGAGCGCACGATCATCAACCATCAGTGCGCACGACCACTGGTTGTGCTCAACTGATCATGCACTTTATTTTCCAGCTGAAGTATTTAAGCCTGGCTCCGCGAATTAGGGCAACACACCTTTCATTTTCCGCCCCGCTGCTATGCTTGAAGCATTGTTCCTCTGCCCCACAGGTCCTCCACTCATCTCCACCCTCTGGGAAGCTTTTTACAGCATTTTGAAGTCATCTTCACCCCTTCAGAGAGTTTCCGGCCACCAACAGCTTGGAACGGAGACCTTTCGGTACTTTTCATCTGAGCAAAGGGGGTAAAGACTGAAGGCAAGGGAAGATGACGAAGGAAGACAAGTGGATTGACAACCCATTTACCTCCGGAAGCAACCACAGTCAGAGTCATAAAGTGGACTGACAACCCACCACTCCGGCCAAGAACCACGGCTAGACTTTCCCCATTTCAGTTTATTCTACCTCTTCTCTTTGTGGATTGTAATCTTAAGCTTGTAATAAATCTAAACGTGCTTTTAATTTGTTTATGAATGATGTTGTTTGGGTATTTACATCCTCTGTTGTAGATTTGATGCATTCGCCTCATTTCATGTCCATTCCACTCACGCTCTAGAACCACTCTAGCAAAGGCTAGTATTGGTGGATGAAGAGGTGATTACGACCCTCACTCTCCGCAAGGTGCTCATTCCATCCGCTTGCTCTCTGTCGATCCGCCTAACGAAGCACATCATAACAGCCTGCATCAGTTTCCATCCACTAAGAGAAGTGGTGCTTACGACCTACATTAGTTTTCTTTTTGTTGTTAGCTCTAGGAATCGAAAACCAACCTCCCGTGTGTTTCATTAAACTCTTAGTAATGATCTCTCTATGATGCTATCACGTACCCTTCCTGCATTCTCTCGAGATCGACATTCGAGGAAGCTCTTCCCAAATTATTACTTGACAGCGACCAGTGCACTTGTCGACGCATCAAGTTTTTGACGCCATTGTCGGGGAGTGCAGGCGTATGTGATCTGGGTTGTCAAAGGTAGTTACTCAAGAGTTGTTGTTTTTGATTTTTTTGTTTTGTTGTCATCTCTGGTGTATGCAGAGGCAAGGATCGAGAGAGTTACTTGCCTACGATCCTGAAATATAGAGGACCGCTCGATCACAGAGGCGTACTGTAAATGCTCGGCTAGAGATGGATCACAATCTAATTCAGGTTGGAGGAAATGGAAGAGAGGAAGAGCCAAACTTTGGGGCAAACACTGATGAGAATATTGGAAACCGGCAGGGACAGCCGATGCATAGGGCTAGTCTGAGAGGGAATGGAGCTGCTGCTGGAGTGCAACATATTGATGAGAATGAGGTAAATCGGCCGAGGCTTTGCATGATGAGAGACTACACTACCACCACTATTGGGAGTGTGTATCCAGCTTTTGGGTCAGCCATCCCTAATCTGTAGTTTGAAATCAAACCGGCCATTGTGAACATGATATGCAGCAACACTCAGTTCTCCGGGTTTCCGAGCGAGGACCCACACATGCATCTCTCGAAATTTTCTAAGATATGCAGAACCTTCCGTTACGATAGAATACCCGATGATACGTTGAAGTTGAAGCTATTCTCATTTTCACTGCATGATAAAACCAAGGTGTGGCTGCACAGCTTACCTCCAGTGGCCGCCACAACGTGGGATGCCTTAACTGCACGAGTCCTGGAGAAGTTTAATCTAGTAGACAAGATTGTGAACCTGCGACGGGAGATTGGTAATTTCCACCAGTTCGATCAGGAGAGCCTGGCGGAGGTGTTGGAACGCTTCAATGACTTGCTGCAGAAATGCCCAAACCATGAGTTTCAGCCTTGGACCTTGGTGGGCCAGTTCTACTTTTCCATCGAGCCCAATTATAGGGCTATGATTGACGTCGTTGTTGGAGGCTCATTGATGAACCTTACACCTGATGACACCGCGAGGCTTCTGTAAGATACAACCTCACACATCATATATTGGACTACTGGGAGAAATACCCAAAGGAACACTCATAGAATATTCGCACTTGGATCGGCTGTACCAACTGCAACACCTATCATGGCAATCTCTTGCCAAGGATGTGTCGGGGACGGCCATCACATATACGAATGCCTGGGAGACGAACTGTCTAGTTTGCCATATAATCTAAATATGAATGAATCTGTGAATTTCATTGCTAACCAAAATAGAGGTGTGTCGTATGGGAATGCGTATAACCCTGGGGTGAGAAATCACGCCAACTTTTTGTGGAACCAAAATGCCGGTAGCCAACGATGGCAACCATGGCAGCATCAATTCGATTATTCAACCTCTGGGAGCAAACCAAGTCCACCAAACCAGGGTTATAATCAGATCCCTTCGATACCTAGGAAGAGTAAATTGGAAGAAATGATGGAGAAGTTTGTTGAAGTCGCTCAATCGAATATGGATAATCAGATTGCATCTATATGGAATCTGGAAGTGCAACTGGGACAATTGGCCCAGGTGCTAGCTGAGCGTCCCCAAGGGACTCTTCCAAGCAACATAGAAAAGAACCCTGTAGATCAGGGGAGGAGTCTTGCTGAGAAGAAAGAGGGGGTGTGTGGAGATCTAGTGATTGCTTGTACAATCAACAACATTAACACACCCGCCCTATGTGATTCCAGATCTTCTAGAAATGTTCTTGCGTTGCAAGACGTCGAGAAGTTTAATTTAAAATTTAATCTGGATGATCGTACATCTCTTGTTTTAGCTAACGGAGTACTGGTGGAGAATGAAGGAGAGGTGAAATAGGTTGAAGTTACGGTGGATGGAACCAAGGTTGTTGCGGATTTCCAAGTATTGGGACCTATCGAAAATACTTTTATCCCAATCTTGGGAGTCCCGTTTTTGAGGGAAAGCAGCGCCACCTTGGACTTTGACAGTTTGTTTTGTATTTAAGCTATTAGAGTTTTGTTTAGGTCTTTATTGTGCAAATCATGTCTTATTAGCTTATATGTCCCCTCCTCTTGTATTTATTTATGCCACTAATATTTTTGTGCTGTTTTGCAGGTTTTCTCAATTTTCAGACAAAATGACCTGACACGACTGTTTCATGGGGCGTGTCACCTATTCCCAAAGAATCAACCACCAGAGGAAAGTCCATAGTTCATCCCGACCAGGACATGACCTCCAACACGACCGTGTCGCTGGCCGTGTCAAGCTTGTTGTGTCAACATGAATCGTGTCACCAGGAGCCGATGACTTTCCAGTGAAGGACGCGGCCACCACCACGGCCGTGTCGTTAGGCGTGTCGCCACCTCATCAACGCATGCAGCCCGCCATTAATGCACCCCCGTCAAAGAGCATCAACCGCAGAGGACACGGCTAACAACACGGCCGTGTCGTTGATCGTCTTAGCATGAGCGTGTCCACTGATTCGACGTTGCAATTATCATTTCCCGCCAGAACTAGAGCCCGAAGTCAACCAGCACGGGACACGGCCACCAACACGGCTGTGTCACCGGCCGTGTCACCTCCTCTTGAATTTCTATAAATTCAGACCTCCCTTGAGTCCATATAGTTTTTTGTTGAGTGGGGGAGGTGCTGCCCTTTTGGTTTCTGAAGTTTTTCATGCTCTCTCTCTCCCTCTCTCTCTCTCTCTCTCTCTCTCTCTCTCTCTCTCTTTCTCATTTTAGTTTTTCCTAATTCTAGTTTAGTTTAAGCTTTTGTAGTTGCCTTTGTAATTGCTTTAGTTGCTAATGGTAGGGCTAGAATAGGATTTTATTTTTCATGCACTTGTAATCTCTTATTTTCAAGTTGTAAGATCCTTGTGTTCATTAATAAAGAAGTGTTGTTTTATCTTCCCTTTCTACTTTGTTTTCATTATGTTCTTCTACCCATCTCTTCTCCTCTACTTCACCATGAGTAACTAATCCTCCTTGTACTCGATCTTGATGATCCGAGGTTCGAGTGATTAAGTTATGATGCTTTTAACTTACCTTTTCTTTTTAGGGTTTAGCCTTGAATTACTCTTTATTTATTATGGGTTGGAGATATATCATCAATATATATTCTCCACCTTTGCTTTCATTCTTGGCTAGCGAAGAGTCCGATAGTTTGAAGTGAGCGCTCAAGAGTAAAGGGAATTGTACGCACCCCTCGAGAGAGGCAGACGTCCAAATCTCCCGGATTGGAGTAAAATCCAATAGTGGGGTTCAACGTGTAAAGCGAGCTTTAGGCCTCCGATTTAGACGAGAGTCGGTCGGACTTTCCTAAACTCAGTTGGGCACGACTTCGAAAGAAGCATGTTCAAGCTTTAGGAACCTCCATGGTCGAGGACCTTTACCCTATTAAGCTTAGGTTTATTTATCGTGTTTTTAATCAACTCTTACCGAGGTGATTCTTGATCGAGTGCATTTCTATTTCATCATTCCAACCCTTCAGTGTAGTCGTTTCTTTTATTCTCTCTTTATTTTTAGTTCAATCAGCTCTCTTTTTATTTCTTTTCTTTAAGCGCGTTTAATTTTCCCCTTAACCCTAAGATTTCCTTCGATAAAATATTAGCCTTCGTGTGAGTAAGCTCACTCAACAGTTCCCGGATTTAAATATGACACTTGTGTCCCCTTGCTACAGTTCGATAGGTATACTTGCTTAGTTGGATTGCTAGTTTGGCTGCTCTCTTTTCTTAAGCGAAAGGCCAGCCCACCAAGTTTTTGGCACTGTTGTTGGGGAACAACTTTCGTTGATAAATTTAAAACACGAACCTATTAATTTTGTCATTTCTCTTTCTCATCCTCCTTCTAAAAAATTTAAAAAAAAAATTACCGCTCTTAATAGAAACCCGCTTCATAATTTTTTCTAGACCACCTAAATCTCTCAAAAAGGGAAAAGCGGTTTAAGTGCCACTATCTTGTCTAGTACCTTGCGAACCCCTCACCGGGTAGCCCTTGGGAAGTTCGGGAGTTAAAACATAAAAAAATCTATTTTAAAAAATCTTATTAACCCTCTTTTCTAGTTTATTTATTTCTCTTCCTTCTCTTCTCTTTTTTTAGTGCATGACCCGAGTGAATCCGTCGGATATTTTGGACCTGCACAACGAAATTGAGCGTACTCTTTGGAGAAGATCGCGATTTCAAGGCCCTACTTTCCAAATACCGGTTGAGGATTCCGAGTCATTTCTACTTTAAGAATGGAAGAACCCCATGTGGAGGAAGTCGTGCAAAGGTCTATGTCTTATTATGTATGACCGAATCTCGAGGGTACTGAATCTAGCATAGTTCACCCTGCAATAGCTAATAATTTTTTCGAACTGAAGCCTAGCATAATTCAAATGGTGCAGCAGTATGTGCAATTTGACGGACTTCAAGATGAAGATTCGAACGCACATATAGCAAGCTTTCTTGAGATTTGTGACACCTTCAAGATAAATGGTGTCACAAATGATGCTATTATGCTAAGATTATTTCCTTTCTCTCTTAGAACTAAGGATAAGCAGTGGCTGAACACTCTACCTAAAAATAGCATCACAACCTGGACTCAATTAACTGAAAATTTTTTCGCGAAGTATTTTCCGCCAGCTAAAACTACAAAACTTAGGAACGACATTTCTGCCTTTAGACAAATAGACTCTGAAACCTTATATGAAACCTGGGAAAGATTTAAAGAATTATTAAGATGATACCCACATCACGCGCTTCCTGTATGGTTGCAGGTGCAGACATTTTATAACGTGGTAAATCAAAGTACAAAGCAAATGATAGACGCAGCTTCTGCTGGTACTTTAAACCACAAAACCCCGGAAGCAGCTCTTGAGCTCTTTGAGGACATGGCCATGAACACCTACCAGTGGAATGTGCCTAGGTCCCGCCCAAACAAACCTGCAGGTATCTTTGAAGTGGACAACGTCTCCCAGCTAGCTCTGCAAGTAGAAATATTAAGCAAAAAAATTACGGAGATGACTGCTGCCTCCGCCCCTCAGGTATGGGAATTTGCAACTCCTACTCCAGAACAATTACATTATGTTAATAATAATATGCCTAGAAATGCTTTTAATAATTTCTCTGCTGCGAATTTTCATCCTCCTGGTTTTGTTTTTCCAAATAGTTATAACCCTACTTTAAGAAATCACCCAAATTTTTCGTGGAGTAATCCATCGAATGTAATGCGCCCACCACCACAAAATGATTTTTCTGCACTGCCTCCACCTCTTCAGAACTTTCCAAAACCACCAAGCTTGGAGGAGTTACTTTCTAAATATATCACCACAAATGACGCTACTATAAGAACCTTAACCGGGTCCGTAAAAAGTCTAGAAAATCAAGTAGGACTACTCGCAAAACTAATTTCTGAGCGACCCGCAGGGTCTCTTCCTTACAATACCGAGCCCAACCTGAGAGAGCAAGCAAAAGCTACAACTCTTCGGAGTGGGAAGCAAGTTCCAGGTATGGTAAGTGAAGAGCCCGAGGCAAGCTTCGCTCCCGCTTTAAAAAATCAAAGCTCCGCTCCCATTTTAAAAATTTCACCCTCTGCTGAAGAAGTTATCACCCCCCATTTTAGAAAAAGATCTCACACGACCACCCATCTTTAAAAATAATCCAACCCCGCCATATCCTTCCGAACTTAATAAGCAACATCAGGATGATCAATACTCGCACTTCTTAGAAATTTTTAAACAAATCCACATAAATCTGCCCTTCCACGAAGCAATATCCCAGATGCCGAAGTACGCTAAGTATCTTAAGGACCTCCTGACCAACAAGAAGAAGTAAGAAAACCTTTCACATGTCACACTTAACGCCGAGTGCTCTGCGGTCTTGACAAACGGTTTGCCGAAGAAGATCAGTGACCCGGGTAGTTTTTCTATTCTGTGTGTCTTTGGTAATCTTTTTGTCAAGCACGCATTAGCCGACTTAGGTGCAAGCATTAACCTGATGCCCCTCTCGCTGTTTAAGAAGTTAGGAATTGGTAACCTCAACCCCACACGCATGTGTATCCAGCTAGCTGATAGATCCATCAAGTACCCATTAGGAATAGTGGAGGATGTCTTAGTTAAAGTCGACAAGTTCATCTTCCCGGTGGACTTCATCATATTGGACATCGAAGAAGACGTCGAGGTTCCCCTGATCCTTGGCCGACCCTTCCTTGCCACCTCCCGAGCCATCATTGACGTAAGCAATGGTAAGCTCTTCCTTCTCGTTGGCGACGACGAAGTAACTTTCTCTATCACCCCCTTGATGAAGAACACCCTAGCAAATGATGACTCCTGCTTTTTCGTAGATGTCGTAAGTGATGGATCCTCCTATCGCCTCTCTGACTTTGAAAAAGAATTTTCTAATTTTTGTTCTTCCTCCACTCTTCCAACTGAATCTCTACACCTAAGTGAAGAATCCTCCGATAGCCTCTCTGAATTAGAAAAAGAATTTTCTGATTTTTATTTCTCCTCTACTTTTCCAACTGAATCGCTGCAGGAAGCTGCCATGACCACTGGCTCCACCCCTTTTAATTTTATACATAAAAAAGTCTACGAGGACATAGTTTTTGAAAAAGAAAGAATTTCTAAAACCTCATTTGAAGAACCCCCTAACCTAGAATTGAAAGAACTCCCCAAACATCTTAGATATGCTTACTTAGAAAAGGACTTCAAGCTACCAGTAATAGTTTCGGCCTACCTCACGGATGCGCAAAAATGATAAACTCCTTTTAGTTTTACGTAAGCATTACCGAGCTATTGCCTGGCAAATTTCTGATATCAAGGGCATAAGCCCATCTTTCTGCACCCAGAAAATCTTAATGGAAGATAATTCACGTAACTCCATACAACCTCAGCACCGTATAAACCCGAACATGAAAGAAGTAGTTAAGGGCGAGGTTATGAAATTGTTAGAAGCGGGAATTATCTACCTTATATCAGATAGTAAGTGGGTTAGCCCTATTCAGGTAGTACCAAAGAAGGGAGGGATAACTGTAGTTGAAAATGAAAATAATGATTTAATCCCGACACGGAATGTGACGGGGTGGTGAATGTGTATAGATTATCGTAAGTTAAATGACGTCACCCGCAAGGATCATTTTCCCTTGTCGTTCATCGATCAAATTTTTGAACGATTGTTCGGCCATAGCTTTTATTGTTTTCCTGATGGCCTCTCGGGGTATTTTCAAATCACCATCTCTCCCGAGGACAAGGAGAAAACTACGTTCACTTGTCCCTTCGGCACCTTCGCTTACCAAAAAATGTCGTTTGGATTGTGCAATGCGCCAGCTACATTCCAGCGATGTATGCTCGCTATCTTTGACAAGTACGTAGAAAGCATTATGGAGGTATTCATAGATGATTTCTCCATGTTCGGTGACGCTTTTGATAGTTGTTTAGAAAACCTCAAAAAAGTCTTAGAAAATGCGAAGAAACTAACCTTGCCCTAAATTGGGAAAAATGTCATTTTATGGTGAGGGAAGGGTTAGTTTTGGGTCATAAAATTTCTGTAAGAGGTATTGAAGTAGACGTTTCTAAGATAGAAGTTATCGAGAAGTTGCCGCCGCCTACGAACATCAAAGCTATACGAAGTTTCCTAGGGCATGTTGGTTTTTACCGTCGTTTCATAAAGGACTTCTCCAAGATCACCAAACCCCTTAACCATCTCTTAGAAAAAGATGCCCCATTCATTTTTGATGACCTTTGCCTAGCTGCTTTTAATTTAATAAAAGAAAAATTAATTAATGCCCCGATTATGATAGCTCCGGTGTGGGACCTTCCCTTTGAGATAATGTGCGATGCGAGTAGTTTTGCGGTTGGAGCCGTATTAGGTCAACGCATATCTAAAAACTTCCACCCCATATATTATGCAAGTAAGACGCTTACATCTGCACAGGAAAATTACACCACAACCGAGAAGGAGCTCCTAGTTGTAGTATTCGCTTTTGATAAATTCTGCCCTTATATTACACTTTCAAAAATTATCGTTTTTATGGACCACTCGGCCCTCAAATATCTTCTTGCCAAAACAGATGCCAAACCGCACCTCATTCGTTGGGTCATACTCCTATACGAGTTTGACTTAGAAATCCGTGATAAGCGAGGAGCCGAGAATTTGGCCGCCAACCACCTCTCGTGCCTAGATAATCCTTTTATTGAAAATCTAGATGAAAAATCTTTTAATGATTATTTTCCCGATGAGAAGCTGCTTTCAATTAGCACTTCTCCTTCTCCTTGGTTTGCACACATTGGCAACTACTTAGTGGCTCGTGTGCTCCCAAAAGAGTTCTCCTCTCAACAAAAGAAGAAATTCTTTTCTGAGTTGAAGAACTATTTTTGGGAGGACCCGCATAATTTCAGAGTCTGTGCGGATCAAGTGATAAGGAGATGTGTTTATTATGAAGAAGGATTATATATTTTAAAACACTTACATGAAGGTCCGACTAGTGGGCACTATCAAGCTGCTCGCAAAGCTCACAAGGTGCTTTGCGCGTGTTTTTATTGGCCTAGCCTGTTTAAAGACGCGCAAGCCTTCGTGAGTAGGTGTAATAGTTGCAAACGGTCGTGCAATATTTTCAATAAAAATGAAATGCCGCAAAATTATTTCCTTGAGTGCGAAATTTTCGACCTCTGGGGAATTGATTTTGTTGGCCCTCTTCCTTCTAGCTTCGGAAAAAAGTTTATTTTAGTTGTCGTTGATTATGTTTCGCGACGGGCTGAAGCCCAAGCTCTTCCTATGAACGACGCCCGAGTCGTGGTTATGTTTTTTAAAAAATTATTTTCTCAATTCGATATGCCACGCGCCATCGTTATTGACAGGGGTTCCCATTTCTGTAATGCACAGTTTTCTAAAATCCTTACTAAATACGGCGTTACACATAAGCTTTCAACCGCCTACCACCCCCAAACTAACGGACAAGTCGAAGTATGCTCAAAAGAAATGTGTTTTTGTTTGTCCAATTCAAAATGAAAATGAAAATATTTACGGCCTTTGTTTTGAAAAAGAAAAAAAATGGAAAAGAAAAAAGAAAGAAAAATATTTTGTTCAAAATGAAAAGTTTTGAAACTCTTTGTTTTGGTTTAGTATGATTTTAAGCCTCCCAGTTTATCTTTGAATTCCACTCCTAAAAATAATCCTAAACCAAAAGCTTCGGCCCTATTAAATCTTTTTGATTCACGCCATTTTGAATTTTATTTAATAACTAAGAAAAGAAGAAAAGTAAATCAGTATTAGTTTTGGATGTAAACTTAGATTTTTGTTATTTATTTGATATAATTATAATGCGTTGCTTGGATCTAGTACCAACTCAATGCGTTTTTTTTTCATTTTCGTTGCTTTGCTTAAATCTATTTAAAGAATTTCGTCAAATTTTGGATGATTTATTTTCGTTAAGTAAAGTTTATAAAAGTTAAACCATACCTAAATAATTGTTTTAGATTCGCGTTTCACCTTTTCCCTACTTAGAATTTCGCATAGTACTTGTGTAGGCATAATTAGAACTTTTTGATTAATCCTATTTTATGGTTATCTAGTTTTTATATTTTTGCTTGGGGACAAGCAAAGCTTAAGCATGGAGGAATTTGATAGTTTGTTTTGTATTTAAGCTATTACAGTTTTGTTTAGGTCTTTATTGTGCAAATCTTGTCTTATTAGCTTATATGTCCCCTCCTCTTGTATTTATTTAAGCCAGTAATATTTTTGTGCTCTTTTGCAGGTTTTCTCAATTTTCAGCCAAAATGACCTGATACGGCCACCAACACGGCCGTGTCATGGGGTGTGTCACCTATTACCAAAGAATCAACCACTAGAGGTGTAACGCCCCTAGCCGATCCAACGTGACAGTGTCACGGCTCCGCTCTAGGCGACACTAATGGGCTACAGCACAAGCACCCCAACCCCTCTCCAGGCCACTGGCGGGTTGTTGGTGGCCACAACCTCCCTTTGATGAGCGAACTCTACAGTCAAGCTGGGCCGTACGGGGACTTCCCAGGAGGTCAACCATCCCAGTACTACTCTCGCCCAAGCGAGGTCACCCATCTCAGTACTATTCTCGCCCAGGCGTGCTCGGGCGAGAGTAGTACTGGGATGGGTGATCTCCTGGGAAGCCCCCGTACGGCACAGCTTGACTGTCGAGTTCGCTCATCAAAGGGAGGCTGTGGCCACCAACAACCCGCCTCTGGAGAGGGGTTGGGTTTCTTGGGCTGCAGCCCAGTAGCGATGCCTAGAGCGGAGTCGTGACACTGTCACGTTGGATCGGCTCCGCTCTAGGAGACGCTACCGGGCTGCAGCCCAAGCGCCCCAACCCCTCTCCAGCCCACTGGCGGGTTGTTGGTGGCCACAACCTCCCTTTGATGAGAAGTGAAGGAACTTCATAGTTAAGCGTGCTTGGGCGAGAGTAGTACTGGGATGGGTGACTGAAAGTCCACCTAGTGTCAACAAAGTTCACCTATGGGGGGGGGGAATAGGTGACGAGCAATGCTTTTGCGGAATTTACGAATGTACCTGCACAATAAAAATAAAAAGCACAGCACACAGAATACACAGGCAATTTATAGTGGTTCCCCGACTTGGGTACATCCACTTTCCCCCTTCGACCTATCTCCTAACAAGGGATGACTCGGTCTCTTCTCCAACAGGATTGAAATCCAATCCCTGCACTACCGGAAGGAACCCTTCCACACGTAGGAGTCAACACTCCCACAAAGCGGGTTGCACCCAACCCTTACAACACGGAACAATCGTTCCTTTACAACAAAAGTAAAATAGAATGTACACGAGATACAAACTTCGTTTGGAGACTAAGGTGTTCCTCTTTGTTCGACGACGTGTTCGTGAAGTCAACGAAGAGTCTACAACCCTAGATCTCTCTTGGAGAGGATCTCCCCGGAACCGGCGGCGGCAATACAAACGGCGGCTTGGTTCGGGATCGGCGGCGACGACGATGTGCGGCTGCACTTCTTTAGAGATCCAAACTTCGTAGCGAAGCTAGCTAGGTCTACCAACGGTCACACTAGGATCAATCATCTCGATCGATTCGGATGGGGAAGACTTTCCCGATCTACAAATCGAGAGACAAGAGATCTCCGGTTAGACACGTGAGACGATGAGCTTAGTTATGCTTCTATCGACAGGAGATCTGGAAGAAAACACGATCACGACCGGCGATCTACACTCTCGCGCGACGACGGAGGCGGCGGCGGAAAATCGCGAACTAGGTCAAGTCGCGGCTCTGCTTTGTATATCTTTTTCCGTCCTTCTCCTGTTCAAAAAATACCCGTGTATTTATACACTATAGATACTAACAATATGACCATTGTGGGTCCCACAAGTAGAAACCCGAAATCCGGTTCAAAATAGTCCAGCGGCAGAATCCGGTCCAGCAGCATCCAGAGAAAACGCCAAGTAAAATTCGTCGAGAATCATTGGTGATTCTCGACGAATCGGCGAGAATCAGTTAACGATTCTCGACGATTCGTCGAGAATCACTAGTAATTCTCGACGATTCCCTTGTTGATTCTCAACGATTTTAACTTGGTATTCATGACCTGCTCAGCGACGGGTTCGGCGAGAATCATTAGTGATTCTCGCCGAATCTTACTTGGCGCCATTTTGAGGTAGTCGGAAGGAGTCGGCGAGAATCACTAATGATTCTCGACGATTCGGCGAGAATCACTTGGTGATTCTCGTCGACTTTTACTTAGATGAATTTTCGTCCTTCCACCCAAGAGCTGCCCCTTGACCCATCCTTGCTCCTTGTCTTCTCTTGCATAAACACGGCCCTGTACTTGAAAGTAAGTGCACTCCAATAGAGAGAGTACACGTAGGCCAACACACTGATCTGCTCAACGAGGGATTACGTCGTGCAGACCCGTGTATATTGACCTACTGCACCCTGACATTTGTGTGCACTTAGCGTGGAAGAACTGCAAGCACAACTTAAGAAGTTTCATCAAATACATTGTGAATTCATCTTAGCCTGACAGGTGGCTTCCTCAAATACAGGTGATTGTGGATACAATACCCAACAATCTCCCTCTATTTGACGAAGCCAAAACCCTACTAGCTAAGATGAATAACACTAATCAAATAATAAAAAACAGCATTCAGAAGTTAAACATGCAGCACAAGAGAATATAAACAACCAGATCAGGACTTGAGTCATTCACATATTCAAATACAAATGTATATATATATATATATATATATATATATATAATCTCAGAATTGTTCATATCATAACAACAAGCATTAAATGTTCTTAGGAGAGAGTGACGAGCTATAAGTTATTGACTATCTTTCCTTAGCTAAGTCATCCTTGAGTTTTTGCGCCAAAAACTTCTTCCTTTGTCTCTCCATGTACTCTTTAGGCTTCGGGTAATATCTGGGAGGAGGAACTTTATCTGCATCCGTGTTGTTTCTGAAGAAGATGTTTCGTTTCGCTTCATACGTCTTATGCATCTCCCATTCATACTGGCTATATACCTCCTTTCGATTGATTTCCCCCTGTTCCTGTAGCCAGAAGGTGTCCAAGATGATATTCTTTGAAACTGGACTCCACTTTTCATTTCTTACTTCCTCCTCACTCAGTCGAGTTCTCTTTTCAGCCTGTGTGTAACGCCCCGAAACTCAAAGGAGCAAAAGGGGAATAATTTGGGCCAGTTTGAGTTCTGGCTGCAGGCACACGGCCTGGGACACGGGCGTGTCCCAGGGCGTGTCAAGCCTGTGTCGACACTAAGGCGTGAAGTCGACACTTTGGTCTCGACATTGTGTCGAGACTGGGCACACGGCCTGCGACACGGGCGTGTCGCAGGGCGTGTCGACCCGTGTCGACACTTAGCCGTGAAGTCGACACAGTGCTTCGACGTTGTGTCGAGACACGGCACACGGCCTGCGACACGGGCGTGTCGCAGGGCGTGTCAACCCGTGTCGACACTCGTCCCGCGAAGTCGACACTTTGGTGTCGACAGTGTGTCGAGACATGGCACACGGCCTGCGACACGGGCGTGTCGCAGGGCGTGTCGACCCGTGTCGACACTTAGCCGTGAAGTGCCGAGACCTTGTACACGGCCTGGAGCCCAGGCGTATCAAGGTGACACGGGCAAGGACACGGGCGTGTCCGAACCCGTGTCAGCGCTCGGGTTGGAAACGGGAGAAATTGATGGGGTACACGGCCAGATACACGGCTGTGTCAGTTGGAACACGGGCGTGTCAGATCGAACACGGGCGTGTTCGATGCCCGTGTGAGGTTCCAGGTGATTCGATTTTGACGGCGAATGAGGCACACGGCCCTGGACACGGGCGTGTGCCAGGCCGTGTTCGGCCCAGATTGGGCATTTCAGTCCCGAATCGAAGCCGTTCATTTCTTTGACTGAGGATCCAATGGCTGGGGGTTGTTCCTGAAGGGATATACCCGGGTTTTGACTTAGAAAACCCTCACTTTTTCCACTTGATCTCTCTCCAAACCCTTGGAGAAAGAAAAGCTAAGGCAAGAAGAAGAGGAGCTAGATCCGCCATTGGAGGAGCTTCGGAGCTCCGAATCGCAAGCCGACTCCGGATCCGCGGAGGCAACGCTAGTGCGGTCAATTCCATCCG
Organism: Platanthera guangdongensis; assembly: GCA_039583875.1. NCBI lineage: Eukaryota > Viridiplantae > Streptophyta > Magnoliopsida > Asparagales > Orchidaceae > Platanthera > Platanthera guangdongensis. Next base: position 70,547,605 of record CM077158.1, read on the forward strand.
ATTACTTTTCGATGGCGCCGAAGAGGAACGCAAGGGTAACGATCCTCACTTTTGAGCATGATAGCTCTCTTTCTTTGCATAGGAAGCCCCCTCTCGCGAGTTTGCGAAGAGTTGGAGGCGTTCCTTCGGGTAGATATGTAAAGTCCTCGTTGTTTAGCGTCCGTATGCGAGAACGGACATAGGCATTTTGGTTGAAGCCTACCCGGACATGTTAGTCCGGATCGGTGATGTTGCATTGCATAAGGCCGGAGAAGACTCCGTGCTATTTGGTGTTTTCGGGTTTTCTACGCGGTAGATTGCAGCAGGGAGCCTTGGGGACTAACCCAAAGGTGCACCCGGAAAACTGGGCGGACACGAGGTCTTGCCAACTTGGTGGCTTGGAAGCCAACTTGAACATAACGAGGTTATGTGACTTGCGGTAGAATGGGACTCGGTGAAAGTTTGACCCGCGCATATGGCTTAAATTGTCGTTGCGATGTGAGCACGGGTTAGATGGAGCCGTACCCGCTTTATGTCGTCCGGTTAGAGCGACCTAAGGTTACATGGGACTCGCCGTTGGCATAAATGGGGGTCTTCGGTGGTCCATGGCTTAATTTGACGTGACCAATACCATGAAGACAAATTGCTCATAGGAATTGCCGTCCAAGAGGCGGTGGTGAGTCCGGAATGTTCATGGCTTTATTTGACGTAACATCGACCGGTTCACCGAGAATGTGCCCTGAGTGCACGGGACGTGTGGCCGTACGAGCCAACGTCTGTGATGAAATGGCTATGTTTATATGGTTATATTGCTCGCTTAATGAAATGCAGGGAAAGAGCATCGCCGCCCCGAGTTGGGGGCGGGATCGTTATAATTTGGTCAGCATTGCTGACCGTTGCTTTGTTTGCCACCGTGCGGTGGTTTGTTTGCTTGCAGGTGCAGCTGGACCAAGCGGTCAATAGCGGGCTAAAGCCCTTTTTGCGAAGCTGGCCCTCGAAGGCCGAATGGAAATGTTTTATGTTTTGTTCATGTATGGCCGGCCTGCGTGCCGAGGTTTGGAAATCATGTAAAAGACAAGTGAAACATTTTGTAAGGCCTTAAGGCCGACTTTTGAGTATTTTGTAATAACATTCCTATTATCTTGCTAGTGGACATTCATGCTTGTGCTGGGTTCTTGTTTTGCAACTTTAATAAAATTGCTTCCGCTAGAATGCTCTGTGTAGGACGTTGGGATTGGTTGGATGGTTTCCATACGTAACCACCCGGTCTGTCTGTGGTATATGGCGTCGGGCCCCGGCCGGACCTACTGCTATATGCTATGCGACGGATAGGGGGTGTTACAATTTGGTATCAGACTACTTGTTTTGGTCGGGCTTAAAGTGAATTCGTGGGCGAATTCTTTTTAAGGGGTGGTGAGCACATTGTGTGCGTCATCGTTATAACAGTAAAAAGAACCCATGAATGTCCACTTAGGAATGAAAATACTCGTGTTTGAGGAACCTGCGTGTTCCTATAATTGCTGTTTGCAATGTTATTTGGTCGCTTAACGGTGTTTTGTACCACTATAGGTGACCCGAAGTGGTGTTGGGCCGTCAGAACGCCAAGGTTCTGAGGCTAGTAGTGCACCAGAAGTTGATCCCGCAACACCTTTGTCGGCTGAAAATATACGATTGGTGGCTGAAGCGGTTTTGGCCGTGATAAATGCGCAGCCTGGGAGGCAAGCGCAGCAGCCAGCTCCTGTGATGGAGCAAGTACCTCTTCAAGAGGCGGAGCCGAGGAGGATGGAGCAAGTGGTTGTAGAACCAATAGTGCCAAGGAGGGCGACTGAGAGGCAGTTGAAGCATGCAATGAGCTTTAACCCTCCGTTATTCTCGGGGTTGGGAACCCCATCTCAGGCTGAAGACTGGCTCTCTAGGGTGAAGAGAGTCATGACAGCGACGGAGACGGAGGAGTGGCAGATGACCACCATTGCTACGTTCCTGTTGGACGGTGGAGCAAGGATGTGGTGGGAAGGCTTGGAGCTGCATCATCTGAGAGGAAGACAATTGATAGACGTTCCGATGGAAGAGTTCTCGGAATTGTTCTTAGCAAGATACCTCCCTTCTACTCAGAGGATTTCAATGGAGAATGAGTTCCTGAAGTTGGTGCAGGGTGAGCGAAGCGTGGATGAATATCTCCACGAGTTTACGCGGTTGAGTCGTTATGCGAGCTCTACCATCATGGATGAGGAGCGCAAGACTAATCGTTTTTATGAAGGCTTGAGGGATGAGCTGAGACTATTACTGTCGGGGCCGATGACGCAGGGTTTCTTAACCTTGGTCAATACTGCCCGGTCCTTGGAGAAGGACATGAGGAACGTACAAGCGAAGAAAGGCTTGGGTGAAAAGAAATCTGAGTTCAGAGTGCCGACTAATTCAAAGTCCGGCTATCGAAGGGCTTTCAAGAAGCATAGGACTTCGGGTCCAGCTCCTTCTGGTGCTTCTGGGGCGACTACGAGTCGGACCCCGGCCGCGTGCTTTACTTGTGGCAAGACGGGGCATTTCGCCCGTGATTGTTGGAGCGGACGTCCTAAGTCCGAGAGGAGGCCGGGAGCCACTTATGAAGAGAAGGGAAAGGCGGTGGAGTCGACCGCATCCCACTATGCTCCGGCCCAACCAAGGGTCTATAATCTTGGCCAACAGGAGGCCATTAAACAAGCTGACGTGGTGACAGGTACGGTTTAATTTATAGCAAGTCAATTCCTTTATATGCTTGTTATGTCTGTGTTACCTTACCACTGCTTGTTTAGGATTCGTATTGATTTGTGAAAACCCGGCACGAGCACTCTTTGATACGGGAGCTTCGCACTCCTTCTTGTCCGAAGGATTTATATCACGCATCGGAGTCCCTTCTTCGATGGCGAAGGACAAGTTGGATGTGTTGTTGCCCAATGGGTGTTCGATGCGAGCGGTTAGGATCTGCGAAGTTAAAGTTCGTATTGGAGAGCAGGAGTTTGACCTGCGGGCGTCCTTACTTCCGTTGGTGGAGTTCGACGTCATATTTGGAATGGACTGGCTCTCGGAGCAGCAGGCCCATATAGATTGCGGTAGCAAGGAAGTAAAGCTGGGAGCAAGTCGTGAGACGACTTTTACGGGCTTAAAGGGGTCGAGCAAGACGTTGATGTCTGCTCTTCAGGTGGTGAAGGCGGTTCGTGCCGGAGCAGAACTGTTCTTTACACTAGTGGAGGTTGCAAAGCCAAAGCCCGCGATGGATTGTATTTCAGTGGTATCGGAATACCCTGATGTGTTCCCCGCAGATCTTCCTGGAGCCCCGCCTCAGCGGGAGATAGATTTTACGATCGAGCTAGTGCCAGGTGCAAAGCCTGTGTCACGATCTCCGTATCGGCTAGCGCCTAAGGAAATGGCGGAGCTGAAAGTTCAACTGCAAGAGTTGTTGGAGCAAGGTTATGTGCGCCCGAGTTCTTCGCCTTGGAGCGCACCGGTCCTCTTTGTTAAGAAGAAGGACGGAAGCTTGAGGTTGTGTATTGATTATCGGGAGCTAAATAAGCTGACTGAGAAGAACAAGTATCCGATCCCCCGGATTGATGATCTCTTTGATCAGTTAGTCGGGTCGACGGTGTACTCGAAGTTAGATCTCAAGTCTGGGTACTATCAGCTGCGGATAAGGGAGAGTGATATCCCAAAGACAGCGTTTAGTACGAGATACGGGCATTATGAGTTTACGGTCATGCCGTTTGGGCTGACTAATGCGCCGTCAGTATTTATGGATTTGATGAACAGGACGTTCAGGGAGTACCTAGACCATTTTGTGATCGTCTTCATCGACGATATTTTGGTGTACTCGCAAAGTGAGGAGGATCACTTCAAGCATCTCCATTTGGTGTTGGAGACACTCAGGAGAAACCAGTTGTATGCCAAGTTCTCGAAGTGCGAGTTTTGGCTATCCTCAGTAGCGTTCCTTGGGCATATAGTGAGTGGAGAGGGTATTGCGGTGGATCCGGCGAAGATTGTTGCGATACGGGAGTGGCCTGAGCTTGCTACGGTAGCAGAAGTCCGGAGCTTTTTGGGGCTTGCCGGTTATTATAGGCGCTTCGTAGAGAACTTCTCGCGGATAGCGCTACCTCTCACTACTTTGACGAGGAAGGAGCATAAGTTCGTTTGGACGCCGGAGTGCGCGCGAGCTTTTGAGGAATTGAAGTGTCGGTTGACCACGGCGCCTGTGTTGAGTTCGCCATGTGGAACCGAAGGCTATGAGATATATAGCGATGCTTCGGGCAGTGGTTTGGGTTGCGTGCTACTGCAGCACGGCAGCGTGATAGCTTATGGCTCGAGACAGCTAAAAGTGCACGAGAGGAATTATCCGGTCCACGACTTGGAGTTGGCGGCCGTGATTTTTGCCTTGAAGCTGTGGAGACACTATTTGTACGGTGTGAAGATTGATATCTACACCGATCACAAGAGCCTAAAGTATTTGATTGATCAGAAAGATCTGAATATGCGGCAGCGTAGGTGGATGGAGTTCCTGGGGGACTATACGTTCAAGATCCACTACGTGCCTGGCAAAGGAAATGCGGTTGCGGACGCGTTGAGTCGCCGAGCCCCAGCTCAAGCGAATTGGCTATCAGTGCATGATGAGCGGTTGGTGCAGGAGCTGGAGGCGTTGGAGATTGTTTGTGTGGATAGACAATCTAGTGCTGAAGCAGTGCTGAATTGGACTGAAGTCCAATATGACCTGGCTGATCGGATTCGGCAGGCTTTGGATATGGATGCTCATATGAAGCAGTTCATGATAGAGGCTCTGGATGGGTCAAATTCCCAATTCGTTGTGGAGGACGGATTGCTGTGGAAGGACGGTCGTTTGTGCGTCCCAAGTGTGGGCAATTTACGGGTGGAGTTGTTGTACGAGGCGCACCATACCAAGTACTCGATTCACCCGGGGAGCACGAAGATGTACCGCGATGTCAAGAAACTATTTTGGTGGCCGGGTTTGAAAAAGGATGTGGCGCTATATGTAGCGAAGTGCCAAACCTGCGCCTTGGTAAAGGCGGAGTGCCAAAAGCCGGGAGGATTTCTTAAGTCCTTGCCTATTCCGGAGTGGAAATTCGACGACATCTCTATGGACTTTGTGCATGGTTTGCCAAGGTCGCAAAAGGGGAACGACGCCATTTGGGTGGTGGTCGATCGATTAACGAAGGTGTCGCATTTTATTCCGCATAGGAAGGATGATCCGGTGGAGAAGCTGGCGAAGCTTTATGTGGATAACATAGTGCGGCTTCATGGTGTGCCCCGCAGCATCGTGAGTGACCGAGATGGGCGGTTCACGTCCAATGATTGGAGGCTGGTGCAGCAAATGTTGGGAACAAAGCTGAAGTTTAGCACAGCCTTCCATCCGCAAACGGATGGGCAGACCGAGAGGGTCAATAGAACGATGGAAGACATGCTTCGCATGTGTGTCTTGGACTTCGGAAAGCAATGGGAGGACCACCTTTATTTGGTGGAGTTCGCATACAACAACAGCTACCAAGCAAGTATTCAGATGGCGCCTTTCGAGGCCCTATATGGTAGAAGATGTCGCACGCCGTTGTCTTGGTTAGAAACGGGCGAGTCGAAGTTGTATAAGCGATCGGAAGTGGAGGATGCTACTTCCTTGGTAAGAACCATTCGGGAGAGGTTGCTTATCGCTCAGGACCGGCAAGCAAAGTACTATAATGCCAAGCACAGGAACGTGGAGTTCGCTGTGGGCGATTATGTATACTTGAAGATCAAGCCGTTCAAGGGTGTCTCGCGGGTGCGACGATTGAAAAAGCTAAGCCCGAGGTACCTTGGACCGTTCGAGGTTCTGGAGCGAGTAGGAGAAGCGGCCTATCGGCTGAAGCTTTCAGTGGAGCTAAGTGGTTTACATGATGTATTCCATATTTCGGTGCTTCGGAAGGCGGTGCAAGAGCCTACGCAAGTGATCGCGGCCAATCAAGTGCCGGTGGATAGTGGGCTAACGACAAAAGTCAAGCCCGTGCGGATTGAGGACTCGGAGGTCAAGCGGCTACGCAATAAAGAGATCAGGATGGTCAAAGTCCGGTGGGACAATTGCGGTCGTGAGGAGCTCTCTTGGGAGCGAGAGCAGACGATGCTTGACGAATATCCGGAGTTGTTCCGCTCAGGTACAAATTTTAGTTTTGTACATGTTTTTCCCTTTATGTAATTTCGTGGGCGAAATTCTTTTAAGAGGGGTAGAGTTGTAACGCCCCGAAACTCAAAGGAGCAAAAGGGGAATAATTTGGGCCAGTTTGAGTTCTGGCTGCAGGCACACGGCCTGGGACACGGGCGTGTCCCAGGGCGTGTCAAGCCTGTGTCGACACTAAGGCGTGAAGTCGACACTTTGGTCTCGACATTGTGTCGAGACTGGGCACACGGCCTGCGACACGGGCGTGTCGCAGGGCGTGTCGACCCGTGTCGACACTTAGCCGTGAAGTCGACACAGTGCTTCGACGTTGTGTCGAGACACGGCACACGGCCTGCGACACGGGCGTGTCGCAGGGCGTGTCAACCCGTGTCGACACTCGTCCCGCGAAGTCGACACTTTGGTGTCGACAGTGTGTCGAGACATGGCACACGGCCTGCGACACGGGCGTGTCGCAGGGCGTGTCGACCCGTGTCGACACTTAGCCGTGAAGTGCCGAGACCTTGTACACGGCCTGGAGCCCAGGCGTGTCAAGGTGACACGGGCAAGGACACGGGCGTGTCCGAACCCGTGTCAGCGCTCGGGTTGGAAACGGGAGAAATTGATGGGGTACACGGCCAGATACACGGCTGTGTCAGTTGGAACACGGGCGTGTCAGATCGAACACGGGCGTGTTCGATGCCCGTGTGAGGTTCCAGGTGATTCGATTTTGACGGCGAATGAGGCACACGGCCCTGGACACGGGCGTGTGCCAGGCCGTGTTCGGCCCAGATTGGGCATTTCAGTCCCGAATCGAAGCCGTTCATTTCTTTGACTGAGGATCCAATGGCTGGGGGTTGTTCCTGAAGGGATATACCCGGGTTTTGACTTAGAAAACCCTCACTTTTTCCACTTGATCTCTCTCCAAACCCTTGGAGAAAGAAAAGCTAAGGCAAGAAGAAGAGGAGCTAGATCCGCCATTGGAGGAGCTTCGGAGCTCCGAATCGCAAGCCGACTCCGGATCCGCGGAGGCAACGCTAGTGCGGTCAATTCCATCCGATTACTTTTCGATGGCGCCGAAGAGGAACGCAAGGGTAACGATCCTCACTTTTGAGCATGATAGCTCTCTTTCTTTGCATAGGAAGCCCCCTCTCGCGAGTTTGCGAAGAGTTGGAGGCGTTCCTTCGGGTAGATATGTAAAGTCCCCGTTGTTTAGCGTCCGTATGCGAGAACGGACATAGGCATTTTGGTTGAAGCCTACCCGGACATGTTAGTCCGGATCGGTGATGTTGCATTGCATAAGGCCGGAGAAGACTCCGTGCTATTTGGTGTTTTCGGGTTTTCTACGCGGTAGATTGCAGCAGGGAGCCTTGGGGACTAACCCAAAGGTGCACCCGGAAAACTGGGCGGACACGAGGTCTTGCCAACTTGGTGGCTTGGAAGCCAACTTGAACATAACGAGGTTATGTGACTTGCGGTAGAATGGGACTCGGTGAAAGTTTGACCCGCGCATATGGCTTAAATTGTCGTTGCGATGTGAGCACGGGTTAGATGGAGCCGTACCCGCTTTATGTCGTCCGGTTAGAGCGACCTAAGGTTACATGGGACTCGCCGTTGGCATAAATGGGGGTCTTCGGTGGTCCATGGCTTAATTTGACGTGACCAATACCATGAAGACAAATTGCTCATAGGAATTGCCGTCCAAGAGGCGGTGGTGAGTCCGGAATGTTCATGGCTTTATTTGACGTAACATCGACCGGTTCACCGAGAATGTGCCCTGAGTGCACGGGACGTGTGGCCGTACGAGCCAACATCTGTGATGAAATGGCTATGTTTATATGGTTATATTGCTCGCTTAATGAAATGCAGGGAAAGAGCATCGCCGCCCCGAGTTGGGGGCGGGATCGTTATAATTTGGTCAGCATTGCTGACCGTTGCTTTGTTTGCCACCGTGCGGTGGTTTGTTTGCTTGCAGGTGCAGCTGGACCAAGCGGTCAATAGCGGGCTAAAGCCCTTTTTGCGAAGCTGGCCCTCGAAGGCCCGAATGGAAATGTTTTATGTTTTGTTCATGTATGGCCGGCCTGCGTGCCGAGGTTTGGAAATCATGTAAAAGACAAGTGAAACATTTTGTAAGGCCTTAAGGCCGACTTTTGAGTATTTTGTAATAACATTCCTATTATCTTGCTAGTGGACATTCATGCTTGTGCTGGGTTCTTGTTTTGCAACTTTAATAAAATTGCTTCCGCTAGAATGCTCTGTGTAGGACGTTGGGATTGGTTGGATGGTTTCCATACGTAACCACCCGGTCTGTCTGTGGTATATGGCGTCGGGCCCCGGCCGGACCTACTGCTATATGCTATGCGACGGATAGGGGGTGTTACACTGTGTCTCCTTGGAGGTCCCTTCTTGAGCTTTTCGCTTGCCCCTGGCTTTTGCTAGGGCCTCTTGGTCAGACATGCTCATCAGTTTAGCTTTGGAAATAGCCCTAGCATCTGCTTCACTTATGGGAACATCTGCAGCACTTGCACCTATTCCCTCAGCAGCACTTACTCCCGCAGCAGCCATAGAAGTCTCAGGAGCATGAATACCTGCAGGGTTGTCAGGCAAAACGACGCCTAATGTGCCTAACGCCTGTTGGAGCATCCACCAGCAGCTCTCATAGACGTACTTGTTTGACTGTTCGAAGTTATTGATCATGACTTCTCGGAGTTCAGCCATCTTAGCAATGTAGTCCTTCTCCCCCTTTTTGGCTTCGACAACGATGAAGTTTGCATAGGAGTGTAGGGAGTCATCAATATGCTTGGTGGTCCGGGAGAATTCAGTGACCAAGGCCTGCTGATTGGCGTTGAGAGTGACCATATTACCGTCAAACTTTTGAATGTTGTTAGCTACAACATGTGCATTCTGATTTACTACAGCAAGAGTATCAGTGTTCTTTTTCAATCCGGCCATGAGAAGTGTGATAGCTTGGCCGGCCTCGGTGTACTTTTCTTCAATTTCTTCTCCATCTCATCCATTTTATGGTTGATCTCCACCATATTCTTGAGCATGAGATTTTCAGATGTCTTAATCCTTTTCAGCAGTTTATTCTGAGCTTCATCAAAGGAGGCTTTGAGTTCATTCACAATGCCCTGAATGACATTTACAGTGTGAGTGGCTAGCTCATATCGTAATGGAAGAGCCGGAGGCACTTGTGGGCCTTGCCCTTCAGCAGACGCATCTGTATAGCTGGATACAAGCACAATCTCTAATGGAGGAATGCTGGCGGCCTCTGTAGATTTATCTGACTCCCCCTCCACTGGTGCATGCTTGTCAGATGGAGGTTCAAAAAGATCCGGAGCCTCCAATACTTCATGTCCCTCATTCCCGTCTTCCTCTCCATCATCATCCAAGAAATCATCTATATCAGCAGCATCTTCCAACTCGTTGTCAGCAGTCTCCAGTCCAGTAGCTTTGGCTCCTTGCTCGTTTCGGTTCGGGGCCTCCCCATTCTCCAGCTCAGGTTCACTTCCTTCGTGTAGATCTGCCACAGTATCTCTGGCCAGCTGGGAGATGTCAGATACTACATCAGTATGAGGGGGTAGAGGCTCCCCCTCGATTCCTGCAGACAAGGTATCAGGAACTTCATTGGGGGTGACTGCTGGAGATACTCCCTGTTGTTCTTCCATGGCAGTCTGCCCAATACGCCTCTCCCATCGGTCAAACACACTTGAGTCCATCTTCTTCAAGTAGTGTAGAGGAACACCTTTTCTCATGTCAAACCTGTCTCCATTTAGCTGATTTAGATACAGACTTATGATACGGCCAAAACTCGGAGAGCCCAAGGCGTCCTTTATCTTCTCGAACAGCAACTCCCCCCAGTTGAACCTTTTACGACAGACAACAGCTATCAGGATCTTGAACATATCCGCTGAGTTATGGTCATGAGAGCCCGGCTTGCAGATGAGCACCTTTCCAATTATGGCAGACAGGAGCTTCCCTTCTTCATTCATATCCTTTCTCTTTATGGACCTAGTTCCTCGTGGAAGACCGCAGAATAAGAGAGTTCTGGTTTTGTCATCGTCCTCAAGATAGTCCTCATGCTCCGAGCTAGAAAGCTGCAGGAAGCGGGTCAGCTTGCTGGCAGACATCTTGACCTTTGCCCCAGCCACCTTGCTTTTGATTAGTGAGTCACCATTTCGGAGTCTTGCGGTGGCGAAGAACTCCAGCACCTCTTTGTCCAAGATTTTGCAAGGGTGCTCCAGGACGAATGTTAGCCCAGCCTCTTCCAGCATCAGAATGATGTTGCGGAATTCGTCCGAGGCGTGAGAGAACCCAGTCCGAACAAGCTCGCAACCAGTGACCAACCCAGCAGTTGTCCTTGGAGCCATTGCAGATCTAGAGAGAGAAGCCCTACGCTAAGCTTTAATGAACATTCAAAAGGAAAGCGTCACTAGTAAGAACGTCCAAGTACGGGTGAGGAAGAGGTTACCTAAGGCCGTAGACGGAAGTGAGTTGGTGAGCTTCCTGCGAGAACTCTTCCTTGAGCATCCTTTGGGAAGACCTACGGTGGATCGGAGAGTTTTTTGCGAGGTTCGGCGGGATTCGACGGAAGCCGGTGCGATTCGACGAGAACCTTGCGGGAACTTACGGGAAGACGATGGAGAAGCGGGATTCGTGTAGCGACGAGCTTCCTGCAGGGTTCGGCGGGATTCGATGGGATTTTGCGAGGCGGTGCGACGAGCTTCCTGCAGGTCGGCGGACGAAACCTTGCGATTTGGCGTGTTTTCTACGAAGGGTCGGCGGGATTCGTGTAGCTTGCTCCTTCGGCGGGATTCTTAAGGAAGGTGAAGGGTCGGTGAGATTCCAAGTATATACAGGGTCGGCGGGATTTCAGCTCTGTGGTAAGTTTCCCGTGGAAATGAAAGGTCGGCGGGATTTGTCTAATTCGAAATTGAAAGGTTTCTTTACTTGGAATTTTCACGTTAAGAAGCATTGCAACATTTTCGAATTATTTTGATGTCAAGTCAATATAAAAATGATAAATACATATATATTTTAAAGCCAATCTATTTGGGTTTGAACGAGGCTTTTCCAAAAACTTCTTGATGTCAATTGTGAGTTATCGAGATTCACAATGACATATCTTTGTTAACTCTTTATTGATGTATAAAGGTTTGCATGTATCGAGTTAACCTATCCTTAGATGTGCACACATATATGCATAAGCATAAGTATAAATATACACATAGATAGAGATATATATGTAAATGAGGATGCAATATGACGCAAGTCATTGAACTGATCAAAAGTACCTGGGATTATGAGAGTTAACAATGAGTCTCTCTAACTATAACATACCAGGTGCTCGATGTGAGTATGCTGATATATATATATATATATATGTCACTTCTGTTATTCCAGATGCATGTTCCATTTCAGTCGTGGAACACCTACTGTCTAGTTCCCCTCATATTTACGGGAACCTAGACTACCCTGCAAAAAGGAATTACCTTACCTTAGGAACCCAAATCATATTGGGTCCTAGGTTCCTGTTAGCATAAGCACGCAACTGCCTTCCTTCAGAAAACCTGTCAGGAAGACTACCTCTGTCCCGTGAATGTGGATAAGCCCTTGTCGTGGGCACAGAGGGGTTGTGCCAACATTCGATGGCAAAGTGCCCCACTATGCCACAGTACCAACATGGGTGAATGTTGTATCGCCGTTTCCGACCTGATCTCGTGACTGAGGTAGTCACGGTCCTAGGTCTAACCGGGATAGAGCATGATCGCCTCACAAAATTTTCTCTTCCATCGTGACATGTGGAAGGGTGGAAGGAATGCATGTTGTGAGCGTCATGAGGCCGGGAAGGTGGTGCCTTTCTCACAGGCATCCCCCTTCCAGAGGCCCCATGAAAACTTACACCATGACTTCTATCCTCCCTATTCTGTGTCCTCGGGTGGTGAGAAGTCTTCTGTGAGCAGGGACATGCAGATTCACACCGAGTTGAGGCAGTGGCAGTGAATACAAAGGGCTCAGAATGAGCCTTAGGTATTCTCTCATGGGTTGCCACGACGGCCCTTGCACTGTGGGTGTCTCCACATGGGGACAGATCACCCCTGCAGTGACCACGACTATTCCTGTGGTCATACCTGAAGGCATGATGAGTTGCCTTCCTGCTTGGAGTGGGGGGTCGGAACACCGTTTCCCCATTTCTCCACGAATTGATAATCCGAGAGATCCACCCGTTTTCTTGCTTTCTCTTTATAGCATCAACTTTGGAAAAGTTTGACACTATTCGTTTCTCATTCTCTAGACTACTCTCTAGAGCTGAGATCTTAGAGTCTTTGACCTTGTTGGACGCCAATTGGAGAACCAACAAGATCTTCAGTCGAGCAATCTCTTGAGCTTGCTCCTCAGCAAGTAGGTTGCTTGACTGAAGGGCTCTCTTCAGAGAATCAGAATCTTCTGGAGGAAAGCAGTTCCTGTCTTCAGAAAGTTCAAAAGAGATGGGGCAGGATGAGGAAGTTACCTGCTCTTCAGTGTTATTGTCATTCGAGCCAGTGACTATTGCGTCATCCTCATCAGAGCTGCTTTCTTCACTGGTCTCTTCAGTCTCAGACACGGACACTGGAGCTCTGATGCTGTCCGAGAGATGCTTGCCTTCCTCTTCAGAGGTGAGGACCCCCACATAGGCTTCCTCCTCTGGTTGACAGCATATTCCAGCTTTCTCTGACTCCCCCATCAACTCTGAGATCATCACCTACATGGATTTAGCCGTCCTACATTTTGCTAATCTAGAGCGAGAAGCTCCAGACCAGATATCCAAGATAATTTGACGAATCCTCTCGTCCAAGTTAAATAGTGACAGTTCTGTCTCTGACATCTCAGCAATGCACATGAGCACTTGGATCCCAGAGTCGGAGGTCTTCATGGGAATAAACGGACCCTCTTCCAGGATGAAGGATGCTTGAGGATCGATAGCATCAAGGTGAAATGACACTCTCATTCTCCAGATGGGATAATAATCCTTTGTGCATGCGGGGAGTTTGAGTGGCGATATCTCATAATCCAGCTCCATGCTTTTGACACTGGTGGCATGAATCTACTCAAGGTGTTAGCCTTTTTGATGAGTAACCTGGCTCTGATACCACTTGAAAGTCCACCTAGTGTCAACAAAGTTCACCTATGGGCGGGGGGAATAGGTGACGAGCAATGCTTTTGCGGAATTTACGAATGTACCTGCACAATAAAAATAAAAAGCACAGCATACAGAATACACAGGCAATTTATAGTGGTTCCCCGACTTGGGTACATCCACTTTCCCCCTTCGACCTATCTCCCAACAAGGGATGACTCGGTCTCTTCTCCAACAGGATTGAAATCCAATCCCTGCACTAACGGAAGGAACCCTTCCACACGTAGGAGTCAACACTCCCACAAAGCGGGTTGCACCCAACCCTTACAACACGGAACAATCGTTCCTTTATAACAAAAGTAAAATAGAATGTACACGAGATAGAAACTTCGTTTGGAGACTACGGTGTTCCTCTTCGTTCGACGACGTGTTCGTGAAGTCAACGAAGAGTCTACAACCCTAGATCTCTCTTGGAGAGGATCTCCCTGGAACCGGCGGCGGCAATACAAACGGCGGCTTGGTTCGGGATCGGCGGCGACGACGATGTGCGGCTGCAGTTCTTTAGAGATTCAAACTTCGTAGCGAAGCTAGCTAGGTCTACCAACGGTCACACTAGGATCAATCGTCTCGATCGATTCGGATGGGGAAGACTTTCCCGATCTACAAATCGAGAGACAAGAGATCTCCGGTTAGACACGTGAGACGCTGAGCTTAGCTAGGCTTCTATCGACAGGAGATCTAGAAGAAAACACGATCACGACCGACGATCTACACTCTCGCGCGGCGACGGAGGCGGCGGCGGAAAATCGCGAACTAGGTCAAGTCGCGGCTCTGCTTTGTATATCTTTTTCCGTCCTTCTCCTGTTCAAAAAATACCTGTGTATTTATACACTGTAGATACTAACAATATGACCGTTGTGGGTCCCACAAGTAGAAACCCGAAATCCGGTTCAAAATAGTCCAGCGGCAGAATCCGGTCCAGCAGCATCCAGAGAAAACGCCAAGTAAAATTCGTCGAGAATCATTGGTGATTCTCGAGGAATCGGCGAGAATCAGTTAACGATTCTCGACGATTCGTCGAGAATCACTAGTAATTCTCGACGATTCCCTTGTTGATTCTCAACGATTTTCACTTGGTATTCATGACCTGCTCAACGACGGGTTCGGCGAGAATCATTAGTGATTCTCGCCGAATCTTACTTGGCGCCATTTTGAGGTAGCCGGAAGGAGTCGGCGAGAATCACTAATGATTCTCGACGATTCGGCGAGAATCACTAGTGATTCTCGCCGAATCGGCGAGAATCACTTGGTGATTCTCGTCGACTTTTACTTAGACGAATTTTCGTCTTTCCACCCAAGAGCTGCCCCTTGACCCATCCTTGCTCCTTGTCTTCTCTTGCATAAACACGACCTTGTACTTGAAAGTAAGTGCACTCCAATAGAGAGAGTACACGTAGGCCAACACACTGATCTGCTCAACGAGGGATTATGTCGTGCAGACCCGTGTATATTGACCTACTACACCCTTACATTGGTGTGCACTTAGCGTGGAAGAACTGCAAGCACAACTTAAAAAGTTTCATCAAATACATTGTGAATTCATCTTAGCCTGACAGGTGGCTTCCTCAAATCCTGGTGATTGTGGATACAATACCCAACAGTGACCTCCTGGGAAGTCCCCGTACGGCCCAGCTTGACTATCGAGTTCGCTCATCAAAGGGAGGCTGTGGCCACCAACAACCCGCCAGTGGGCTAGAGAGGGGTTGGGGCGCTTGGGCTGCAGCCCGGTAGCGTCGCCTAGAGCGGAGCCGTGACACTGTCACGTTGGATCGGCAAGGGGTGTTACAAGAGGAAAGTCCAGAGTTCATCCCCACCAGGACACGACCTCCAACACGGCCGTGTCACTGGCCGTGTCAAGCTTGTCGTGTCAATATGAGCCGTGTCACCAGGAGCCGATGACTTTCCAGCGAAGGACACGGCCACCGCCACGGCCGTGTCGCCAGGCGTATTGCCACCTCATCAACGCATTCAGCCTGCCATTAATGCACCCCCGTCAAAACCCATCAACTGCAGAGGACACGACTACCAACACGGCCGTGTCGTCGGCCGTGTTAGCATGGGCGTGTCCACTGATTCGACGTTGCAATGATCATTTACCACCAGAACCAGAGCCCGAAGTCAACCAATATGGGACACGTCCACCAACACGGCCGTGTCGCCGGCCGTGTCACCTCCTCATGAATTTCTATAAATTCAGACCCCCCCTTGAGTCCATATAGTTTTTTGTTGAGTGGGTGAGGTGCTGCCCTTTTGGTTTCTGAAGTTTTTCATGCTTTTTCTCTCTCTCTCTCTCTCTTTCTCATTTTAGTTTTTCCTAATTCCAGTTAAGTTTAAGCTTTTGTATTAGCCTTTGTAATTGCTTTAGTTGCTAATGGTAGGGATAGAATAAGATTTAACTTTTCATGCACTTATAATCTCTTATTTTCAAGTTGTAAGATCGTTGTGTTCATTAATAAAGAAGTGTTGTTTTCTCTTCCCTTTCTACTTTGTTTTCATTATGTTCTTCTACCCATCTCCTCTCCTCTACTTCACCATGAGTAACTAATCCTCCTTGTACTCGATCTTGATGATCTGAGGTTCGAGTGATTAAGTTATGATGCTTTGAACTTATCTTTTCTTTTTAGGGTTTAGCCTTGAATTACTCTTGATTTATTATGGGTTGGAGATATATCATCGATATATATTCTCCACCTTTGCTTTCATTCTTGGCTAGCCAAGAGGCTGATAGTTTGAAGTGAGCGCTCAAGAGTAAAGGGAGTTGTACGCACCTCTCGAGAGAGGCAGACGTCCAAATCTCCCGGATTGGAGTAAAATCCAATAGTGGGGTTCACCGCGTAAAGCGAACTTTAGGCCTTTGAATTAGACGAGAGTCGGTCGAACTTTCCTAAACTCAATTGGGTACGACTTCGAGAAAAGCATGTTCAAGCTTTAGGAACCTCCACGGTCAAGGACCTTTACCCTATTAAACATAGGTTTATTTATCGTGATTTTAATCGACTCTTGCCGAGGTGATTCTTTATCGAGTGCATTTCTATTTCATCGTTGCAACCCTTCAGTGTAATCATTTCTTTTATGCACTCTTTATTTTTAGTGCAATCAGCTCTCTTTTATTTCCTTTCTTTAACCACGTTTAATTTTCCCCTTAATCCTAAGATTTCCGTCGATAAAATAATAGCCTTTGTGTGAGTAAGCTTACTCAATAGTTCTCAGATTTAAATACGACACTTGTGTCCCCTTGCTACAGTTTGATAGGTATACTTGCCTAGTTGGATGGCTAGTTCGGCTGCTCTCTTTTCTTAAGCGAAATTCCGGCCCACCAGACTTTCCAAGGGGGAGGTGGTTGTACCAAGTGTGGTGAAACTGGCGTGCTTTCCTAGCACCGTGACTGAACCTCTGTACGCCCTCCTATTGTTATCACTGACGAATTGTTTAGTGTTGTGAATCCCAGAGATAAACAGGAGACATGGAAGTAGAAGGAGAGAAGAAGTACCTTTGAAGAAGAGCATGGTGATGAGGAAGAAAAGAAGGAGCTCTTGGTTCGTGAGGAGGATGCTGTTAAAATTCCTGAGTTTAGATCTGTATGGGAGCATGATTCTCCACCTCCTCATGCTGAATTTAAGGACAAAAAGTTTAATCATAAGGTTTCGTGGGAGGATCCAGTTTCCATTACGGCGTCGGAGATGATGAACCTTAAAACCTTGGATGGAGAGTCAGTTGCTTAAGCTAAGTGGCGTTATCCCACTGTGGAGAAAAAGAAAAATGAATGTTTTTGTGATGCGCTCGTTTTGTTGTTCTCTTGGGAGAGAAGCAAGGGGCTTGGGTCCGGTTGGGTAAAACCAACTTGAATCCTAGAGCTTCAAGCCCTGGCCTTTCTCACTCTTGCGGGGAGCTATATCATAAATCAGCGTTTAGTTGATAATTGTTGGATAGTTATGCTAGTAACTGCTTGGTGGACTTGCGTAGCTTTTCTAATTAAGATTGTTGTGGACATAAAACTCTATATCATGCTTAATACATGTATTTGGTCCACCTTAAGGACAGTAAAGAAAAGGGCTTCTAGGAGACAACCCATATAGGACCACTTGGTCCTGTTTTGTGCGTTGTGTTTCTTTATATATATATATATATTTCTATGTTCTTGTTTTGTGTGGGATCTCTAATTCGCAAGTGCTAGAAATTTTTGAAGCGCAGCAGACCTGCCGCTATCAGACAACTTCGTCGCACGACTAGTATGCTCAGTTTTGAGCATAGGTACTTCTTACCCATAACTGTTTATATTATTTGGAATGTTTACTTTTATGAGTGTCGCATTCAAGTCTGGGGGGAAGAGCATGCATGTGGTCACTACACGAGCACAGATTTTATTGCATACCAGTTGCTATTTATTTACTTCAAAATCACTGTAGCACATACTGAATCACCCACTTGAGCGCAATCTTAACCACTCGCGCAGCTCGAGTCAAATGTATTATTTTTGTGTAAACTTTAAAATAGTGGTGCTAGCTTAGGATTTTGCGATTGAGTAGTGTGAAACTCGTGCAGTGCTCCTAATCGAGTACTCATGGTCTGTGTAGAAATAGTATAGATTTAATTTTTCTTTATGCTCATAAATTTATACTTTTCTGCGGATGTAAATATTGTTTGTACTACTCAAAAATGTGAATCTGGAGTAATCGAATGGTAGTGTAGGAATTTTTGTAACCGTCACCAGACTCGTAGTGCTCTAGTCGGGAGAAAGGATCATCTTTCTTGGTGTCTAATAACTTGCCCCAAGCTACTCTCGAAGCATTGGTGCATGGTTAGTCAAGCATGAGTGTGACGTAGGCCATCATTTTGGCTAGTTTGAGCTTTGTTTTCCATGTCCTATCCGCTAACCGTTACATGCCAAGTTTTTGCATTCCCCTCCTTTGATTCAACTCCACCTTCATTCACCAAAGCCTAAAGCCAATCCTCCTATCGCAACCAAATCCTTGAGCTTGATTGAATTTAATATTTTGACAAGCTGTGATATGTGGAATTCAAGTGATATGGTGATAACTACAAAAGAAATTCTACTTGCTAAAATTGGGGATTGTAAAAAGAAAAAAAACGAAGAAAAAGAAAAAAAAATTGAAAAAGAAAACCTAAAAGAATTACAATGAGAAATTGAATCCCCATCATGTTTATCTTGATTTTGGTCAGGTTAGGACGTATACACACCGGGTTTTCAATCTAAGTCTGGTAGTGTGTCACACGTGCATTTCAGAGGGGTTGTTTTGGTTTAGCCTTTTGTTTGCTGGCTTTGATTGCGTGTAGCCTCCATGTTTATCTTTGACTACCAAACCTTATCCTAAACCCCATTCGATCCTACAAGTCCTACCAATTCTTCAATTGTGTCTAGCTAGCGCCGTGGAGAGAGTGTGAACGAGCAAGCGTATGGTCCCCGACATTGATGGATTTCTTTGAAGGTGATCACGAGCCTCAATCTTTGGCAATGCTCATCTTAATGGTATGTCTACTTTCTTCCTACGCATGGCCGAACGATTCTCCAGAATTCCAATTTTGAGTAGATACAATATTTATTTATGCCTGTCGAATAGTTAAACTCCGTATTATAATTAAAAAGTTTTTCTATTATATTTTCTATGCTCATGATGTATTTGATTTCTTGTAATACTTTATTTCGAAATTGTTGAGCCAGCTAACTATTTTCTTATCCACGGAGTGATGATTTGCTCGGGACGACCAAATGAGTAAGTCTGGGGGTGTGATGAGTCCAAATTATATACATATTTTTGGACTCATCTGGGCCAGTTTTTTTCACTAGTACTTCACTTCTAGTTCGTTACCATATGTATTTCTTCGAATCTTTATTTCCATAGAAAGTGCACTTTAGGCCTATTTTCAGTGTGAATTCACAGTTTTGTACTTTTGTCCTATACTTGGTGTTTTTCTGCGTTTGTACAATGTGCTGCGCCCATTTCGGTGGCTCTTTTGTTCTTACTGCAGGTATAATGATCGAGTGTGTGTTCCGGGATTGTTTGGGAAATCCCAAATAGTACAGGTACTCTGCGCACGATCATTGGATCTATAGCGCACGACCACTGGTCGTGTGCCACTGATCGTGCGCTCTATATTCTCCATTTCCCAAGTTTTGTCTGGGGCATCGCACGACCATTGGACATTGTGCGCACGACCACTGGTCATGCGCCACTGCCCATGCATGTTTAATAAATTTTCTTGTAGTTCTGGCAATGCTAATCGCATGATCATGAGATCCATCGTGCACGACCACCGGTCGTGCGCCACTGATTGTGCGCATATATATTAATTTTTCTGTCTAGCTACAGGTTTCTCTGAGAGATGAGCGCACGATCATCAACCGTCAGTGTGCACGACCACTGGTCGTACGCCACTGATCGCGCGCTCTGGTTTTCTGCTGCAGTATTTAAGCTCGGCTTCACGAATTAGGGCAACACAGCTTTCATTTTCCTCCCCACTGCCGCGCGTGAAGCGCCGTTCCTCTCCCCCACAGGTCCTCCACTCATCTCCACCTCTTCACCTCTTCACCTCTTCGGAGAGTTCCCAGCCACCAACAGCTTTCAACGGAGACCTTTCGGTACTTTTCATCTGAGCAAAGGGGGTAAAGACTGAAGGCAAGGGAATAAGACGGAGGAAAACAAGTGGATTGACAACCCATTTGCCTCCAAAAGCAACGACGGTCAGAGTGGTGAAGTGGACTGACAACCCACCACTCCGGCCAAGAACCACGGCTAGACTTTCCCCATTTCGATTTATTCTACCTCTTCTCTTTATGGATTATACTCTTAAGCTTGTAATAAACCTAAACGTGCTTTTAATTTGTCTATGAATGAAGTTGTTTGGGTAGTTTCATCCTCTATTGTAGCTGTGATGCATTCACCTCATTTCACGTCCATTCCACTCACACTCTAGAACCACACTAGCAATGGCTAGTGTTGGGGGATGAAGAGGTGATTACGACCCACACTCTCCACACGGTGCTCAGTCTATCTGCTTGCTCTACGTACATACTCCTAATGAAGCACGGTATAGCGGCCTGCAGTAGTTTCCATCCACCAAGCAAAGCAGTGCTTACGACCCGTAGTTTTCTTTTTGTTGTTAGCTTTAGTAATCGAAACCAACCCCCTTGTATTTCATTAAACTCTTAGTAATGATCTCTCTAAGATGCTATCATGTACTCTTCCTACATTTCCTCGAGATCGACATTCGGGGAAGTTATTCCCAAATTATTACTTGAAAGCGATCGGTGCACTTGCCAACGCATCAAGCAACAACAACTAGCCCAATATATGCTTCCTCTTCTTCAAACTCAGATGATGATGAGTCTGTACAACTCTTCTCTTTCTTAGCCAGAAAGGACTTTTCTCTCTTGCCCTTGTGCTTTTGGTGAGATTTCTTCTCACTATCCTCCCTTCTCTTCACTGGGAAATCAGCAATGACATGTCCTGGCTTGTTGCAGTAGTAACAGATAACATTAGCAGAATTCTATTTACTAGGTTTAGATCCATACCTATCCACCTTAGAGAATTTCTTCCAGTGATATGCTAAGGAGGAGGGTCTGCTCTTCCATTCCTTCTTCTTCATCAGCTTATGGAGCTGCCTGGAGAAGACAACAAAGTCTTCATTAGACATGCTGTTGTCTGATGCTTCTGATTCAGAGTAGTCTGAATCTTCTTGTCTTCTTGGAGGAGAAGGGGTCTTTCTCCTACTTTTGCTTGTGGCTTCAGCTTTGAAAGGAACATACTTTTCTTTAGCCTGAGACTTGCAGTTTGTCTCTTCTTCTTTCCTGATAGTTAGCTGCATCTCATAAGAGAGCAGTTTTCCAAATAGGGTGTGAGGTGGAGTGTCACCCAGCTTAGCCATTTCTCTGATGGCACAAATCTTTGTGTCCCAGTCTTTGGTGAGATACCTAAGGAGTTTATTATTTAGCATATAATGACTAAAGACCCTTCCATAGGTCCTTAGCTCATTCACTATCCTGAAGAATCTTTCATAGCATGTGGCTATGTTCTCACCCCTGGTTTGTCTAGAGGCCTCATACTCCTGGTTGAGCATTGACTTTATAAAATCCTAGACCTCCTCTATGCCTTCCATGTAGATCACGAGAGTGTCCCACATCTCCTTTGCAGTTTTGCAATGAATCAGATTTTGAAGTGTAGAATCATCAATTGTATTAACAATGACATTTTGAGCCCTCTTGTACATGGTGGCAAGAATGAATTCATCCTTTGTCATCTCTTCATAAGTCTTTGGTGTCTGGATGTTTGCATCCAGGATATAAACTTTCATGGGGATGAAAGGCCCTTCTTTGATAGTTATAAAGATTCTAGGGTCAGCTGCTTCCATGAACAGCCTGACCCTCTCCTTCCATATGCCAAAACCCTCTTTCCTGCAGATAAGAAGCTTTATGGCACCCAGCTCACTATAGTTCACTCCTGAACCCATATGAACAGTCTGTAGCTATCTTAGAAGATCACTCAGATGGTTAGATCCTTTTTGAGCAACCTCCCTCTGATACCACTTGAACGTCTTTATTTTCAAGGTAGCTTACAACAACAGGGGGAGTGAATTGGTTGTCTCACTGTTATTGTTCTCTTTTTAATTTTCTCTTTTATACTAAGTTTGTTTGTAGTAGTTTGCTTTCAATAACTTGCACAAAGAAAACAACACAGAAACGTACATATAGATTTATAATGGTTCCATAATCTTTGGGTATATTCACTCTCCTCCCACCTTTCCAACTTTTTGTTAGTCAAGGCACTTCTCCAAAATACTGCTCCAAAGAGCTTATACCTCATATCCCTCAGGATCTCTCAGCCTCCTCCAAGACCTACAACTCAGCCACAAGGTTCTATAACTCAGAGATCAGCAGATCACCTACCTCAGGACAAAGGCCCTACACTTAGGTTGGGAGGACATCCCTACCTCAGATCCACTAGGGATCCTACCTCAGGCCAAATGCCCTACACTCAGGCTGGGAGGAAAGCCCTACCTCAGATCCACTAGGGATCCTACCTCAGACCCAAAGGTCCTACACTCAGAGAGTATTCCTCTCCTACAGCTCAGTGATCAATTGGCCACCCACCTAAAACATGAAACCAAGTCCTATAGCTCATATCCAGTTGGATCCTACAATGCAGAGAGCTTCACTATCCTATAACTCAGGTAATATTGCCCTACCTCACGCTCAAAGAGCCCTACAACTCAGATCCAGTTGGTTCCTACAGAAAGGTGAAATAGATTTATATCTATCATAGAGAAATATCTCTGTGACAGCCCCTTGAGCTGAGTTATCTTAGCTCAAACTTTCTTTACAGCTACAAGGAACTTGAGCTAGAAGTAACTTGCAGAAAACTGCTTTGCTTTCTCCTCCTTCCTTGAAAAGAGTCAGCCACGTTGTTCTTTCTTTTTTCAGCTTTAGAAGTGGATCCTCAGTTTAGAGCTCGCTGAACTAAGAATCAACTTGCTCTGCAGAGACTTCTTCCTTGTTTTTGCTTCTCCCTCAGTAGGAAAACCTTCTAATCTTGTTGTTGTCGATGAAGAAGACACACAAATAACTGAATTTTTTGCAGGAAGACTTCATTTTTTCACACAACAATGACGAGGAAGATGAAGTACAGCCGCAACCTTTTTGAAAATGATAAAGCCGTAAAAGTTGTTGTCATCTTGCCCACACTCTTCCTTTTGTAGTTCACCGATCAACGCCACTTATAAACCAGTGGGGCCCACTTGTAGCTTCTAACTGCACATTGCCTTAACAGAAGAAGACGTACAGTAGCTTCGCAGCAGAGTTTGTCGTGTTCTATAGCTCCTCCATACTTGATTTGAAATTAGTTGACTTTGTCAATTTTGCAGATTTTACTGACGTCAGCACCTGTAGACTTCGCTAAAATAGAGCTTCAGTAGAATATGAGTTGAGTGAATGAGCTTCACTCAACGCCAAAGTACTTAGACAGAATACTATTTATGTAGGCATTGACAGTGTTGAGTGAGTAAGCCTCACTCAACGTTTTTTGCCTTAACCATTTCAGCAGCCTTTTCTGCATGTCTGGCGTTGAGAGCATTGAGTGAGCACACCTCACTCAATGCCTTGTGCCTTAGCCATACATTCTGCATTTTAAGCATTGAGAGCATTGAGTGAGCAGGCCTCACTCAATGCTTTCTGCCTTAACCAATTTTCTGCTTCTTCAGCATCTTAAGCATTGAGCGCGTTGAGTGAGGCATACCTCACTCAATGATTTTTTGCATTAGCCAGATTTTTTGAGTCATGGCGTTGAGAGCGTTGAGTGAGCACGCCTCACTCAATGCTTTCTGCCTTAGCCAGATTGTTTTGCTCCTTGGTGTAGAGTGAGTAAGCTCCACTCAACTCCAAACTACTTAATAAGATTTTTGTTATGTTATCTTACGTTGAGTGAATGAGCTACACTCAACATATTTGGACTTAGCCATATTTCTGTGCCTAAAAACAACACTCTTTGAGAATTAGTCAATAGATTATCACATGGTGTTGAGTGAGCTTGCCTCACTAAATTTATGTGGACTTAGTAAATATTCACAGTTTTCTGTGGTGTTGACTTACATGGCAATATTCAACGAATATAGAGTATGACGTTGAGTGAGTGATATTCTCTCAATGCTTATGGACTTAACCATTTTTCTGCCCATTTCCTCTTAGCTTACTACATTATCCCGTCTCACAGCCTTTTGTTATATGGCATTGAGTGAGTTGTCTTCACTCAATGCATGTGTACTTAACCACATTTTCAGCTTGCCATTCATTTGGCGTTGACTGTATAGGCTGCACTCAGCGTTATAAGTCATTTTGCATTGATTGAGTAACCTTCACTCAACGCCTGTGGACTTGGAAAGATTTCTCTCTATCCACATCTTAGGCAAGTGTTTACCTGACTTAGCCACTTGGGCTATCTATCCCATCAATATTGCTAGGACATCATGCATGCATGAACTCATGCATACATCAAATACACTTTTATATATATCATTGACAAGATTGACTTCACTCAAATCTAGGACATTGAGGGTAATGGACCCCACAATGCTCAATCTCTATATACTTGGTTTGCGCATGACAAACTGGATTATTAACCAGTTTCAGGGCACCTCAATGTCACCGCAAAGCAGAGTTGGATCATGCACTTCTTCATATACGTGCACTACTAGTCTCCTAAGCCAAATCTCTTCCCGAGCTGTCAAGGCCGAAGCCTTATACTCTGCTTCCATAGTAGAGACGGACACCGAGTCTTGTTTCTTACGACACCAAGAGATACTAACTGGTCCATATGTGAAGACATAACCGGATGTTGACTTTCGGTCATCTAAATCTCCCGCATAATCAGCATCTGAGTATCCTTGAAGAGTAAAACCTGTGTCTCTCCCATAAAGAAGACTCATGTCAGAAGTGGACTTCACATATTTCATAATATTCCTTGCCGCCATCAGATGAGGCTTCCTAGGTTCTGCCATATACCGACTTACTCGACCAACCACATAAGCAATGTCTGGCCTTGTAATAGTCAAGTAGATTAGACTACCAACTAGAGCCCGAAACACAAGAGGATCTAGAAGAATCCTCCCCTCATCTCGCCGAAGTTTGATGCCAGAGTCAGAAGGAGTAGAGCTGCTCTTCCCCTCCCATATACTGAATCACTGAACGATCCGTTCCACATAGCCATTTTTGGACACAAGTATGCAGCTTTGTTTCCTCTCCACCTCTAGTCCAACGAAGTGGTGGAACTCACCCAAGTCCTTCATCTCAAATCTAATATCTAGTTCTGCCCTGAGCCTAGCTACCTCGTCCTTGGAGTTACCCGTGATGATCATGTCATCCACGTATAACAACACCAAGACCAGGAGCTCCCCCTTCTTCTTGATGAACAAGCTCGAGCCTGAGTTAGAAGCAAGGTAACCGCATAACTGGAGGTATTCTGCAATCTTCCCATACCAAGCTCAAGGAGCCTGCTTCAAAGCATAGAGGGCTTTCTGAAGCTTTCAGATGTAGTCCAGATGTTCTTCAGATATGTATCCCAGTGGCTGATTTATGAAGATGTCTTTGTTGATTTCCCCGTAAAGAAAGGTGTTCTTTATGTCTAGCTGCCACATCTTCCAACCTTGGCAAGCCTCCAAGGCCATCGCCACCCGAACTGAAATCATCTTTCCCACGGGACTAAATGTCTCTTCACAGTCTTCACCATGCTGTTGTGAAAAATGTCGAGCTACAAGGCGAGCCTTGTACCGCTCGATGCTTCCATCCGCCTTCTTCTTCAGCTTATATACTCATTTGCAAGTCACAAGAGTAACGCCATCAACCTTGGGCACAAGTTCCTAGGTCTCATTTTTCTTGAGGGCAGCCATATCCTCATCCATGGCGTCTTCCAACTCCTTGACTCCAGTGCTTCATTAAAGCTAGAAGGCTCTTACTCATCCAGAGGGCCTGCGAAGAAACATGATATAAAGCTCACCGTGTTTCCTTCGCTATAATGAGCTGGTGGCTTGATGGTCCTCTTTAATCTTCGAAGAGTTTGACTCTTGCTCACCACCTCCGCTTCTTCTTCAGAATCAACTCCATTCCCGAGCACACTTGGAGCGTCGCTCCACCTACTTCTTGAACCAGAAGACTCTGCCCTAGAGCTTGAAACACCTGGAGCCCCTGGTGACACATGTAGCACCCTAAATCTCTATGGTGACTGGGCTGAGAAGAGTGGGTAACACGGCCTGGGACATGGACGTGTCCCAAAGCCATGTCCTACTTTATGTGAGGTGCACGACCGGGGACATGGTAGTTTATGAGCATCAATCCTCCTACATTTGCTATGTGGGATCCACAATGCAGGAGAAAGATTGGTTATCGCACGTCAAGCAAATAATGACGGCGATAAGGGTGGAGGAAAATTAGAAGGTCACCTTGGCCACCTTCTTATTGGAGGGAGAGGCTTCGCTATGGTGGGATGAGATAGAGTTCCACCACTTAGCGGGCAAGCAACTAACAGAAGTCTCGATTGAGGAATTTTCGTGACTGTTCTTGGAAAAACACTTGCCAGCGGCTCAACGCATCGCTTTGGAAATGAGTTCCAACATTGAACTCGGGGAGAGAGTAGTGTCAATACCAACTTGCATGAGTTTACGCGATTGGGATGCTATGCGGGGTCTATCTTCACTGATGAACAACGAAAAACCAATCGGTTCTATGAAGGATTGCTGGATGAGTTGTGGTTCCTGCTATCAAGTTCGGTGAACCAAGGGTTTCAGGCATTTGTGGATACGGTGTGTGCGTTGCAGAGGGACATGAAGCAGGTGCAATGAAAAAGGGACTTGGCGGTGGCAAAGTCCGAGTTCAAAGTGTCGCACCCAGGGAAATCAATGTACCAAAGGAAATGGGGTAAGAGATTCAAGTCTTCTTCACAGGCTCCCTCGAGTGTTGCATCGGAAGCAACTTCGAGGCCGGAGTCTCGAACCTGCTGTACATGTGGTAAAGTGGGGCATATAGCTCGTTACTGTCGGAGTGGTCCACCAAAGGTTGAGAAGAAGACAGGAGCGTCATATAATGAAAAGGGAAAGACAGTGGTGGAGTCCACTGCATCCCAGGCGCAACCCCGAGTATATAATCTTGGCCAGCAGGAGGCCATAAAGCAAAGTGACGTTGTCACAGGTACGTGTAACATATTTGATTGCTGTTTTTACTATTTCATACCTTGTTTGTAGCTTGTGTATGATATGTTTGTATTAGGCTTTGTCCTTATTCGAGATTATCCGGTGAGAGCACTGTTTGATACTCATGCTTCTCATTCATTTCTATATGTGGACTTCGTGTCACGGATCGGTGTACCGATTCGTATGGTGGCAGATAGTATGAAGGTGTTATTACCAAATGGATGTGTAATGCATGCGGATAGGTCTTTTTTTGTGGAGGTACAAATAGGAAGTTGGGATTTTGGATTGGAAGCATCGGTGCTGTCGATATCGTAGTTTGATGCGATCTTTGCTATGGACTGGCTCTCGGATCAGCGTGCCTATATAGATTGCAAGTCAAAGGAAGTCACACTAGAGCAGAATATCGAACGAGAAACGAAGTTTGCTGGTATGCGAGGATCGAGCATGATATTTATGTCTGCTCTTCGAGTGGTTAAGGCAGTTTGGAAAGGCGCAGAGTTGTTCTTCACGCTTGGTGAGGCTATTGAGCCAAAGGCCAGTGTGTGTGATGTTCCAATTGTTTTGGAGTTTGCTGATGTGTTTCCGAAGGAGCTTCTGGGATTACCACCATAGCGGGAGATTAATTTCTCGATTGAGCTGGTGCTAGGTGCAAAACTTGTGGCCTGTTCGCCATATCGAGTAGCACCAAAAGAAATGGCCGAACTAAAAGTGCAACTGCAGGAGTTGCTGGAACAGGGTTATATACGCCCAAGTATTTCACCTTGGAGCGGACCTGTTCTTTTTGTGAAAAAGAAGGATGGTAGCATGCGATTGTGTATTGATTATCGTGAATTGAATTTGTTGACGAAAAAAAATAAATATCCGATTCCACGAATAGATGATTTGTTTGATCAATTGCCGAAATCGAAAGTATATTCAAAGCTGGATCTAAAATCGGGCTACTACCAGTTGCGAATTTGGGAAGGTGACATTCCCAAGACCACATTTGGAACATGCTACAGTCATTACGAGTTCACTGTGATGTTGTTTGTACTATATAATGCGCCATTGATGTTTATGGATCTGATGCACCGAACATTTCGAGAGTACTTGTACTGTTTGTGATTGTTTTCATTGATGATATCTTGGTGTACTGTCAATCTGAATAAGATCATACGAACCATTTACGATTGCTGTTGCATACCCTCAGGAGAAATAAGCTCTACGCTAAGTTCTCAAAGTGTGAGGTTTGGCTATCGTCAGTGGAATTTCTTGGCCATGTGGTGAGTGGAGAGGGCATTGCGGTGGATCCGTAAAATATAAGAGCCATCCAGGAGTGGCCAGTGTTGTCTTCGGTGGCTGAAGTCAGGAGTTTCATTGGACTGGCAGGCTACTACAGATGTTTTGTAGAATATTTCTCACGAATCACTTTGCCTCTAACCATATTGACGAGGAAGGATCAGAAGTTCGTTTGGACGCCGGAGTGCGTGCGAGCTTTTGAAGAGCTAAAGAGTCGGTTGACCACGACGCCCATTTTGACGTCGCCATGTGGTATAGACGGCTTTGAGATTTATAGTGATGCTTCAGGGAGCGGCTTAGGTTGTGTTCTTCTTCAATTTGGAAAGGTGATCGCGTATGGATCACGCCAGTTGAAAGTTCATGAACGAAACTATCTCGTCCACGATTTGGAGTTGGCAGTGGTGATTTTTGCATTGAAATTGTGGCGTTACTATTTATATGGCATGAAGGTGAATATATTCACGGACCATAAGAGCCTAAATACTTATTGGATCAAAAGGATCTCAATATGCGATAACGGAGGTGGATGGAATTCCTTGGGGACTACACCTTTGATATTCACTACACTCCCGGGAAAGGAAACGTGGTCGCAGATGCCTTGAGTCGTAGGACTCAGTCCAAGGCAAATTGGTTGCAGATGCATGATGAGCATCTGATCCAGGAGTTTGAAGCGTTATAAATCTCTTGTGTTAACAAGAATTCCACAGCGAATGCATGCTTGCACTGGACGGAGGTACAATGTGACATTGCAGACAGGGTTCGGCGGGCAACAAAGCTTGACGAAAGTCTGCAACGCTATACAGTGGATGGGTCGAATGACCAATTCTTCTGGGATGACGACCTTTTGCGAAAAGATGGTCATTTGTGCGTTCCAAGCACTGGTAAGCTAAGAGAAGAATTGATGTATGAGGCTCATAATACAAAATACTCAGTTCACCCAGGGAGCATAAAGATGTACAAAGACATGAAGAAGCTATTCTGGTGGCCAGGCATGAAGAAAAACATAGCACATTATGTGGCTAAATGTTAGACTTGTGCCTTAGTGAAGGCTGAGTGCCAGAATTCTGGAGGTTTCCTGAAGTCGCTACATGTTCCAGAGTGGAAGTTTGATGATGTTTCAATGGATTTCGTGCATAGTTTGCTGAAGTCTCAATGCGGTCATGATTCAATCTGGGTAATCATAGACCGGTTGACTAAAGTGGTTCACTTCCTTCCGAACAAGAGGGATGATTCAGTGGAAGTCTTTTCTAAACTCTATGTTGAGCAGAATGTACGATTACACTGTGTTCCCCGTAGCATCGCAAGTGATCGTGACAGGCGATTCACATCGAATGATTGGAGGCTAATCCATCAACTGTTGGGAATAAAGTTAACGTTCAGTACGGCATTTCATCCCCAAACTGATGGCCAAACTGAGAGGACCAACAGAATGATGGAAGACATGCTCTGAATGTGCGCCCTGGATTTTTGTAAGAGGTGGGCAGATCATCTATATATGGTAGAATTTGCCTACTACAATAGCTACCAAGAGAGCATAGGTATGGCACCATTTGAGGCTTTGAATGGTCAAAAATGTCGTACACCTTTAGCTTGGGCGGAAGTAGGCGAATCTAAACTATATAAGTGTAAGGAAGTCAAAGAAGCTAATTCGATGATACGCTCTATTTGGGAGAGCCTACTGATAGCCCAAAATAGACAAGCCAAATATTACAATGCCAAGCACCGAAATATTGAATTTGTGATTGGAGATTGGGTATATTTGAAAATCAAACCCTTCAAGTGCGTCTCCAGAATTCGGCGCTTGAAAAAGTTAAGTTCGTGATATCTTGGTCCATTTGAAGTGGTGGAAAGAGTTGGCGAAGTTTCTTATCGGCTAGCTCTATCAGATGCATTGAGTGGATTGCATGATGTGTTCCACATCTCAGTGCTTCGAAAAGCCGTGAAAGATCCAGCTCAAGTGATTGCAAATGATCGTGTACCGATCAAATTTTGGCTAACGATGAAGGTTAGGCTCATTCAGATCGAGGATAAGGCTGATAAGCAGTTGTGGAACAAGATAATCGGGATGGCCAAGGTCTGATGGGACAACTGTGGCTGTTAGGAGCTAACATGGGAGCAGGAGCAGACCATGCGTGCTGAGTTTCCCGAATTGTTTGTGTAAACTTATATAACAATTTGTGTTGTACAAAAAATGTTGTAATACATTTTTGGTTGAAAGTTTTCTGAGTACTGTATTCAAATTTTTGGATGAAATTTCTTGTAAGGAGATGAGGATTGTAGCGCCACAAATCGCAGTGGTGATTGGGTTGAGAAGAGTGGGTAACATGGCCTGGGACATGGCCATGTCCCAAAGCCGTGTCCTACTCTATGTGAGGTACATGGTTGGGGATACGGGCGTGTCCATGGTCGTGTCCTACACTCGAATGCTGGCAGGGTGCTCTCGAGTTAGTTCGACAAAATGCGGTCGATGATCCTTGAGTTGGGCACACGGCCTGTGGCACGAGCGTGTTCATGGCCGTGTCCTATTATGCGCTCGACGCGTTATCAAGTGAGTTCGACAAAATGCACTTGACGATCCTCGAGTGCGGCACACGGCCTATGACACGGGCATGTTAAGGGTCGTGTCCTTCTCTGTCCTTGGGCAGTACTGATGAACACGGGCTAAACACGGGCGTGTCCAAAGCCGTGTCAGATACACGGCCTATGATATGGGCATATGACACGGTCGTGTCCTGGTCTGGTTAAGGCAGTTGTTTTGCTGCTTTAAGGTACACAGCCTGTGACACGGGCGTGTCACATGCCGTGTTCCACCGACGAAAGTGATTTTCAGGGATTTTCGTGGTCGTCCATTCCTTTCCTCTAGGATCCAACGTCCCTGAGATCTCCCTGCTATTATAAGTCCATGAGATGAGGATAACTCTCTCATTATCTAAGGCATTTATCTCTCCTTTGTAAAGAGGTGGAGAGTGGGGAGAGCAAGGGAGAAGGAGGAAGAATCTGGCGGCCGGTGGAGTTTTAGAGCCCCGAATCGCGTGCCAAGTCCAGATTCGTGGAGACAAGGCCGTGGTGGTGTTTTTCATCCGGCTAGATTCTCATGGCTCCAAAGCGATCGTCAAGGGAAACAATCTTTCTTACTTGGACATGTGAAGTCCTTGATTTGACATATGCATGGGTTTCCCCCACCAAAAGGTGAATGATTGAGGGATTTCCCTTTTGTTGATTCTGGATATCCCCAAGTTATCTTGCATGTAGCTCCGAAAATGTGTAGTACGGAATAGGCATACTGTGTAAAGCCCATCTGGATAGGTTGGTCTGGATTGGTGATGTTTTATTTTACACAACGGAGAAGACTCCGCATATAGATGATTGTGTTTGCGAATTCAGTGGGTTGTGCCTGTGAAGGATAGTAGCAGGAAGTACTGGAGTGAAAGTCCAGGAAAATGCCCGCAAAGTGCTTGTGTTGTAGGCTATGAAAGATCGGTGTTTCTGGTACTGCAGACGAATGCAGGGATTGTTGGATGGTTGATACAGATATGGTTAGGGTTAGGTATGTAAAGTGAGTTCTGTCGCTAATGCCGGGCGAGAGTGAGTGTCACTGGAGATGGCTCCTAGCTAACCTGTGATTGTGAAGCCAGTCCTTCGGGGACTGTGTGGCTATTTGTGAACTTGGTGAGCTCTTGAAAAGGGATTCGTGCTGAACGGAAAAGGGGATGCCGACCCGTGTTAGTCTGGTCACTAAATAAACGATTTGAGTAATCGGCAAGGGCTGAACTGTATCCGTATTATGGTTGTCCACCATGAGTGCCTGGGCACCTAGCATTCGACAGAAATGCATAATGAGAGTCTTGGGCCTGTGCGCGCCATCCGGTTGCAATGCCATGGGGGGATACGGGCCAAATCCCGGGTCGTTACAACAAGACTAAAATCTCCGGCTGACGGCCGTGGAGTGAAATGCTCAAGTTTACCGTTGGGCTTTAGGCCTTGAATGGCAGTGGGACTGGGATTTCCGGTACACCAAGAATGTGCCCTAAGCGCACGGAGCGTCAGACCGTGTGGGCGACATTTGTGATATTTTGATTGTGCATGAGTGTACATTATGTGATAAATCTACTTGTGAAATGTTATGCCTGCAGGGAAGGAATGTTACTGCCCCAGGTAAGGGGTAGGGTCGTTATAAATTGGTCAGCTAAACGCTAATCGTTGCCTTGTTTACCACCGTGCGGTGGATTGTCCCGTGCAGGTGCAGGAGAGCCGAGCGAAAAATAGGGGCTGAAGCCCTTGTTGTTGTTGTTGTTGTTGTTGTTGTTGCTATACTGGCCCTTGAAGGCCAAAGAAGTTCATTTTCATATGTGGCCAGCATGTGTGCCGATGTATGGAAGTCATATGTAAGAAACTTAACTGTAAGGCCATAAGGCCAGCCTTGTTGAGTATTTGGAGGCATTCCTTCGTGTTGTTATATATATAAATGCTGGTTTATATATTATGGACATTCAGATGAGTTGAGTTCAAGTAACTTAAAACCTTCCGCTAGAATGCTCTGAGTTAGGATGCGCAACTCTGATATTAACCCATAACTTCGCCGCTTGTTTGTGGCATATGGTGTGGGGCCCCGGGCGGACCTTCTATTATATGTTATGCAACGGATGGGGGTGTTACAACAAAGACAATTCCACTTGAAGATCTTCAGCAGCCTCCTTCTGCCCTTCATCAGACCTGCTCTCCTACGGCTCAACAGAGCTACCTCCATATGACGTCAGTTCACCAAAGACAACGTCTCTTGATACAACAAACTTCTTCGTCACAGGATCCATACACTTCCATCCCTTATTCTGCTCATTATAGCCCACAAAGATAAGCTTTCTCGCCTTTGCATCAAGCTTGGTACTTAAAGCATCTGGGACGTGTACGTAGTAGGTTGATCTAAACACCCGAAGGTGTTCAACAGTGGGTTTCTCCTTGAACATCATCTCATGAGGAGACTTCATGTTGATCAGACTCAGAGGCATCCGATTGATAATATATGTTACGCAGGCCATTCCTTCCTCCCAAAAGGACTTGGGAATGCCCTTTGCATGAAGCCAACATTTGCATGTTTCCATCAAATGACAGATCTTCCTCTCTGCTACTCAATTTTGTTGTGGAGTATGTGCACAAGTATGCTCCCTCCGGATGCTTTTCGTCCTGCAGAAGTTAGAGAACTCAGTTGAGATGAACTCACCTCCATTGTTTGTTCTTAACTTCTTGATCCGCAGTCCAAGCTGGCCCTCCACCAGCTCCTTGAACTCCATGAACAACTGGAAAACATCTGACTTCACCTTCATGAAGTACACCCACGTGTACCTCGTGCAGTCATCAATCAACACGAGCATATACCTTCTCCCTCCAAGAATGGCAGTGACGGTTGGTCCCATCAGATCTACATGGATACACTCCAATGGTACTTTACTTCTAGTTTGTGACTTGTCAAATAGAAGGCAATGTGCATTTTCCATATTGACATCCAGCACAAACATGACCATCTCCGTAGGATGACAACTTCGGCAATCCTTTCACAAGGCTCCACACCACCATGGTTTTCAGCTTGTCCATCCTAATGTGCCCTAGACTTTCATACCAAATAGATGCGCTATCATTATCTCTCATCTGATAACATAGGAGCTTGTTGATAGAACAAACAAGTCCTTTACTCTTCTCCCAACTTGAGTAACATCAGCTTTTACCGCTGATATGTTCGAGAGAAACTTCACTTCTGTTGGGCCAAACAGAACTTGATAGTCCGCATCAACCACATTGGTCACTGAGAAGAGGTTCTTTTCCTGCCAGATACGTGATAGACACTCCTTAATGTTAGTGGACCCTGAGCACTATCCAAAGAAAGTACATATTCCTTCTCAACAGCATGAAGAGAATCATCAGCGGTTATAATAGCATCATTACCTGAGAATGTTTGCGGCAATGAGAACTTCGACTCATCTCTAGTGAGGTGATGAACACACCTAGAGTCAACTATCCAGTCATCTTGGTTATAGATGGTGGAAAGAGCACGGACACACATGCCCGTCAATAAAGCTCCTCCCCACCCGGCTTCCTCTGCACTGGAACCAGCCCCCTCCTTATCTGCAACATGCCTAGGCTGCAGCTTGACCTTGCAGTCTTGTTTGATGTGACCTGGCTGATTATACCTGTATCACTTCAAATCCTTCTTCTAGATCTTCTTAGGAGAAGCACTCCTCTATTGTTGATTGGAAGTTGAAGGACCATCCTCAACAATAGTCTTCTTCTTCTTCTCCCATCTCTTCTTCTTCTTACCTGTGAAGAGAGACTCACTACCCTCCTTCAGAGATAGTGACCCCGGCCATCTGCCTAGCCAAGCTCTCCTGTGATGCCAGCAAGTTCTCCAGCTCCAACAAAGGTTCCTTAGTAACCCAGCCTTGAAACGAAGTCACGAAGGCAACATATTCCTTCCACAAACTGCGGATTATGTTCCTATTCAACTTTGCTTCAGAAATGGGCTCATCAGGGTCCAGCGCTGAGATCTCAGCCCACAATTTCTTCATCTTAAGAAAGAACTTTGAGCAGGGCAGATCTCCTTGAGTTGCTCTAGCCAACTCATTTTCCAGGAATTGTAGTCTTGCTACATTTTTCCAGTTGAACAGTCCATCGAGGGATGTCCAATCTCAGCAGCAGACTAACATCATAAGATGTGATCAAATAGTTCAGGTGAGAGAGCCCGTTTGAGAACAAACTCTACTTTCTCATTGGTCTTCCTCCAAGTTCTCACCTGTTCAGCAGTACCAGTTACAGCAGTAATGTCTTGCTTGTCATCACCACTGATGACTTCCCACAACTCCTCTCCCAGAAGATAACTCTTCATACACGACTTCCACTTTTTAAAGTTATTCGATGTAAGAAGTTCAATAACAACACCCCGTGTGTAACCACATT
The DNA here is from genome assembly GCA_039583875.1 of Platanthera guangdongensis. Lineage (NCBI taxonomy): Eukaryota > Viridiplantae > Streptophyta > Magnoliopsida > Asparagales > Orchidaceae > Platanthera > Platanthera guangdongensis. The sequence continues at coordinate 70,582,830 of CM077158.1, forward strand.
CCATTGCAATAACCACTGATCTATAATCTTCCAGAAGCCCCGAGCACAACTGAGGTCGATCACTGCTCAAGCCAGTATTCCCTCTGATACCATGTTAAACATTTCACAAGATGATCAGGAGATAGCTCTGATACCAAGTAAAACTTTCAGAGCTATCAAGATGGCACCTTGATTAAGCGAAAAGCGGAAACCAGGCGCAGGAACACTCTAACCATAAACCGAGCTTAATAAACCAGATACAATAGAAGGCAACAACAAGTCTTGTATTATCAACAATCTTCATACAAGGCATGACATACATGGCGAGACATGATTCACCCATATACAAAAAGAAGAGCAAACAATCAAAGTAAGAACAAGCCAGATGGACTGCCTTAGAGATCGCCGAGTCCGCCAAGACAGCCAAGTCGCTGCTGCACCAAACTGAGCTATAGAGTCTGAAAGATATGGTACCTGAACACCTAGAGGGGGGGGGGTGAATAGGTGCCCTAATCCTTTTCTTTATTCTTTGTTGGCAGTCAACAGTTTATAACACAGATTTCTGAATAAGTAATCACAGCACACAGCAATTCTCAACACAGTACAATCACAGCACAGAATACACAAGATTTTATAGTGGTTCCCCAATCTTTGGGTACATCCACTTTCCCCCTTCGCCTATCTAGCAGTGTACTAGATTCGGCCAAACTTCTCCACTAGCTCAGAACCCAACAAGGTTCCTACCTCAGGCCCAAGGCCTTACACTCAGCCAAAAGGCCTACACTCAGCCACCCAGGCCTACACTCAGCCAATCAAGGCTTACACTCAGCCAATTAAAGGCCTACACTCAGAGTTCTTCAACTCCTACACTCAGGCACCAAGCCCTACCCTCAGCCTTTATAAAATAGGCTTACAATCACTCAGATCCTATGGATCTTACAAGTTTAAAATAGAAATTACAAATGCTAACTCTACAACTCAGAAAGGATGAGAGGAGTTGAGAGCTTCTTGAAGAGTTCTTGGAAGAACTCAGCTTGATCCAAACTGACTTAGCTTTCTTCAAAGCTTCTTGAGTAGAACTGAATTAGTCTGAATCTTCTGCAGTTGATCCTTGATCTCTGCTTCTTGAAATCCAGATGACTCTGAATTGTTCTTCTCAGCCTTAGTTCCAAAGACTGAATCCTTAGTTGGAGCTCTCTCTCTCCAACTACTTAGATCTGCAGTTGGACTGCCTGATCTTCTTGTGTTGATCCTCTATGTATCACTTCTTGATTTAATCTGATCAACCACTTCAATTATTCTCACAACAAGTAATGATTGTGAACAACTTGACCACTTAACAACTTTTTTTTTCTTCTGTAAACTGTGGGTGCCTATTTATAGGCTTCCTTCATGGTAACCGGCTGATCCGGTTTATAACAGACTTTTGACTTCTCTGACAGTTGCTGTAGACCGGCTGGATTGGCAGCTGTCATGTCAACCAGTCACTTCTTGAAATTCTCTAACTGTCAGTTAGTGTCGAGACTTTCTGTTCTTAAGTGTCGACACTTATAGACCAAGTGTCGACACATGTTGTGTAAGTGTCGACACAAGTCTACAAGGTGTCGACACAATTCCTTGTATGTCTCGACACAGTTTCTTCTGCATGTGTCGACACTGAAATTGAGTGTCGACACAAGTACTTATACTTCATTCTTTATCTGTATTCTTCTAAGTGTCGACACATCTCCTTTGTGTCGACACATCTTCATGTGTTGAAACTGTCAAGTGTCGACACTGATTCTTGGTGTCGACACAAGTCTTCATTCTTGATTCTTCAGCTGAGTGTCGACACATTCCCTTAGTGTCGACACTTATACTTAGAATAATTTTACAGCTTTTCTGTTCTTTGCTAAGTGTCGACACATCTCCTTGTGTCGACACTTCCTTCTAGTGTTGAGTCTTCTGGTTATGTGTCGACACATTGTGCTGAGTGTCGACACATTCTTCAAGTGTTGACTCTTCTGGTGGTGTGTCGACACATTGTGCTGAGTGTCGACACATTCTTCAAATACTGAGTCTTTAGCTAAGTGTCGACACATTGTGTTGAGTGTCGACACTTACTTCCAGTGCTGAGTCTTCTGCATAGTGTCGACACACTGTGTTGAGTGTCGACACTTGTACTTAGAATCTGTAGACTTTTGCTGAGTGTCGACACTCACTTCAAGTGTCGACACTTTCTGGTGTAGACACAGCTCTTCTGGGTGTCGACACTTCTGCTAAGTGTCGACACAGCTTTTCTGCATTCTTCTACACTGAGTGTCGACACAGCTCCAAGTGTCGACACTTTCTGACTGGTGTCGACACTTCTTCCCAGGTGTCGACACAATGACTCCAAGTGTCGACACTGCATGTCTGGGTGTCGACACAAGCTTTCTCAAGTGTCGACACTTGCCCTCTGGGTGTCGACACATGGACTTAGAATTTTTAGCTTCAGTCCAGTGTATTCCTAACCTGCACAAGTAACTCAAACAAACATCAAATACATTCTGATGTATATCATTGAGTTAGGTGAGGCTTCTTCAAATCAGGTACATTTGACCAATGTACCCAACAATCTCCCCCTATTTGGAGAAGTCATAACCCTTAGTCAATGATATACACCACTCATAATTAAAAAATTACAAAATGATGTAAAGCATATAAATGACAACAGGGTAAACTTGAACATGTAATAAAGCACACATGTATACTTATTAAACATTGCAGAACAATTAAGAAACACACATATTTCAGAACATTCATACTATATTTATCATATACTGTCCCAATAATGTTCCTTATACATTTTCAATGAAGTATTACAATGTTTATCACTTAACAGATTACAACAAGCATCAAGTTAATTCCTAATCTAGTGCTGATCAGGTTCTTTAATAACAATGCCTTTTCCAGCTTTGACTTGAGCTTTCACAGCAGCAGCAGCAGCAGGCTCAGCTTCAGCAGTCTTCTTCCCTTTAGAGTCCTTCTTCTTCTGTTCTTCAGCCTTGATCTTTTGTCTTTCAAAATAATGATAGGGCTTAGGAAAGTACTTGCTAGGCTCCACAGCTGTTGGAGGTAGCTTTCCTAACTTAGCCTTCCTTCTAAATTGGACAATTGCTTCCTGCCTACTCTCATGCTTTCTCCATTCAGCCTCTGAGAACCACTTGTTCCTCTCATGGGCATTGTCCTTGGCAGCTTTCCAGGCTGTGAGAATTATGTTTCTAGAAGTAGGGCTCCATTGTTCAAAATCTGGCTTTTGCTCAGCAATTTCCCTAAACTTCTTCTTTGACAGCCTAGTTTCTTCTTCCTTGTCCAAAGCCTCTTGCATTGCAGCTGTGATAGGTTGAACAACCTTTTCCAGAATAATATTAGGCTTGCCAGCAGGTGGACTATACATTGTGCTAATATCTGCATGAATCATTTCAAAGTCTGGAGGTGGATAGATTACATCAGCCACTGCTTGTTGCTCACCTCCAAGATATGTGCCTTGAATACCAGATTCAGCTACTTCATTGTCATCACACAGGGGAGGATATCCAAGTGTAGCCCTGATAGAATTTGAAATCCATTTTGCATGCTCAGAACTGGCCTTGACTAACACTCTCTCCCCCTTTATGACTTCTTGGGCCACATGATCTCTCACATCATCTTTCTGGAATCTGATTTGGCTATCCAAATACCTTATGCCCTCTTTAAAGAAAGGTCTAAGCTTTGTAAGCTGTTCTGAAATGACCTTCTGTGAGTCTTTGATTGCAGTCTGTACAGCAGCAATCTCTGCTTGAAATATCTTATCAAAATCAGCTTTGGCAGCAGCAGAGGAAGTTGAAGGTTCATTTGACTTATTCTTGAGTTCTGTGACTATTGCATTGTGAGATGCAGTCAGATTATCATTCATCCTTAACTGATTCTCCAGCACATAGCCTTGCTTGAGTGCTATATCATCCACTTTCTCTTTAATTGTTTCTTGATGTTTAGCCAGATATACCACAGCATTAGCACCCTTGGTAAAACAATCAGTCATTTCCCTTTTATTAAGGTTCATTTCAAACCTTATGGACTTGATTTCCTGGCCCAGATCAGATTGTAGTGCCTTATGCCCTTCATCAACATAAGTTTCTAAGGCTTTCCTTTGTTCATCCATCTTGATTTGCATTGCAAGCAGTAGAGCACTATAATCAGTGGATGGAGCTTGTTGGACCAGTGAGTGTTGAGCAACTGTTTGAAGAGCCTTCTTGTAGCTCTGGCTTCTTCTTTTAAAAACAAAGAACTTCTTTTTCTTAGCTTGCTCAGCTTCCTCATCTTCAGATTCTGATGTACTGGCTATATCCACCCTATCTTAGGGCTGGATTGTTTTTCAGTTTGCACATCCTGTGCCTTCTCAGTATCTAGCCTTATAGGCTCTTCCACAACTTCAATGTTCTCCCCCTCAGCAGCAGCATTCTTTACTGTATCAGCATCATTCTTTTCCATATCAAAATCTTCTTGATCCAAGTTCAAAAACAGATCTTCCATTGTATATTCTGCTGGAGACTGGGCAGGAGATGTACTTGGTTCTTCAACCACTGTATCAGGTATCACAACAGATGTGTCTGGAAGAACAACATCTGGTTCTTGGTTTGCTGGCTGATTTTGCTGATGGACATCAGACAATTCAGAATCTATTACAGAAAAATCTAATGTATTAAGGTCAGAAAGTACCTCTTGGATGATAAGAGTAGCCTGCTCACTATCCAGTGTAGATGGATGTTCTACAGCTGGAGGCTCCCCCTGGATATCAGCTGGCTCCTGAGGAGCAGGTGACTTTTCTGCAGTCACATCTACTGGACTGTCAGGAGTGAAGACCACATGTTCTTCACTGCCTGAGCTGCTTGAGGACTCTTGAGGCACAGCAGCAGTCTTCCTCTTCTTCCTGGGAGGAGAGTCTCTCTTAGAAGCTTGTTTCTCAGGGGTGGCCAAGTCCTTTGACACCAGCACCCTTTCCCATCTAGAGAATATCCTTGAGTCCATTCTCCTCATATGATTGATCTTAGATCCTGCAGCAGTGCTCATTACCTCTGGAATTGATCCAGCCAGGTAGAGACTTAGTATCCTGCCCAGATTGGGCTTCTTCAGGCTTTCTTTTACTTTCTCATAAACCACCATTGACCAGTCTGTTTTCAGATTGAAGATGATTCTGGTCATGACTTCAAACATGGAGGCAGACACCCTGTCATGCCCTCCTGGCTTGCTCAGTATAACCTTGCCTACTACTTCAGACAAGAACTTGCCTTGAATATTCATACCTTTCCTGTGAAAGACTGATCCCACTTTCATCTTTGAATCCAGTCCACACCAAGTAAGAGCTTCCCTGGTCTTAGAAGCAGTTACTTCCTCTTCAACTTGAACTTTAGGTAGCTGAAGTACCTTTCTCAGTGACTTGGGTGAAATCTTGACCTTGGTGCCATGCACCCTTGACTTAATCCTGAAACCTGAGTCATCTATAGACGCGCCAGAAAGGAATTCAATGACTTCCTTCTTCCAGATTTTCGTTGGTTCTGAAACCAAGAACTCCAATCCTGAATTGACAATTAGGGTTAGCACTGATTTGATTTCTTGGTCGCTGTCGTCAAATGCGCCTCGCACAAGCTCATAGCCTTCGTTTACGTTCTCTTCCAGCTTGGGAGCCATTAGGGTTTTGAGAATTAGTCTTGAGATGAGAGAAATGTCGACACAAGAGTTTAGGTCTCGAAACTTTGAAAGCGTGTCGACAATCAGAGACAGAACCCTATTTATACCTTTCTTGTTTGAAGACGAACAGGCGGGATGAATTTCTAATGATGTGTCGACACTGTCAATAAGTGTCGACACTGACTTATAATGTCTCGACACACATGTGTCGACACAAATTTAGTCAACAGATTTTATGTGTCGACACTTGGTTAAGTGTCGACACCACTATACTCGACATGTGTCGAGACTTTACTTAGAAAAATTCTGAGTAAAACTTAAGTGTCGACACTTTATTGGATGTGTCGACACCTACTCGACATGTGTCGACACTAACATTCTGAAGTGTCGACACTAACTTCCTAGATGTGTCGACACCATTTTCCTGAAGTGTCGACACTTACTATTCTGTGTCGACATAGACTTGTCTATGTGTCGACACCTTTTTACTTAGCCAATTTCTGTTCTGTATACTTAGTCTAAGTTTATCATACCTAGTTCAATTTTGAACCTATTAAACTTAGCTTCTTCTAAGGGCTTAGTAAACATATCAGCTATCTGATTATCTGTTTTAACATATTCAAGTGCAATATCATTTCTTTCTACATGCTCCCTAAGAAAGTGATATTTTATCTCAATATGTTTAGTTCTACTATGTGATACAGGGTTATTAGCTATGGAAATAGCACTTGTAGAATCACAATAAAGTGGAGTTCTACTTACCTGACATCCATAGTCTTCTAGCTGATGTTGAATCCACAGAAGTTGAGCACAGCAACTTCCTGCAGCTACATATTCTGACTCAGCTGTGGAGATGGCCACACTGGTTTGCTTCTTACTACTCCATGAAATGAGTCTTCCACCTAGGAATTGACAGGATCCAGTTGTGCTCTTTCTATCTTCTTTGCATCCTGCAAAGTCTGCATCTGAATAACCTGTTAGATCAAAATCTCCATTCCTAGGGTACCAGAGGCCTAGATAAGGTGTGCCCTTTAGATATCTCAAGATTCTCTTGACTGCAGTCAAGTGAGACTCTTTAGGGCAGGCTTGATACCTGGCACAAACACATGTAGCATACATAATGTCAGGTCTACTTGCAGTCAAGTAAAGTAGGGAGCCAACTATCCCTCTATACAAGGTTTCATCCACAGGTTTCCCTGCATCATCCTTGCTTAGAGACATACTTGACCCCATAGGAGTCTTCATGGTACTGGAGGAATCCATACCATATTTCCTTATGAGTTCTAGGGTGAACTTAGACTGACATATGGATAATCCACTTTCAGTCTGTTTAACTTGGAGACCCAAGAAAAACTTCAGCTCTCCCATACTACTCATTTCAAATTGACTCTGCATAAGCTTTGCAAACTTTTTGCAAAGGCTACTTTCAGTAGACCCAAATATAATGTCATCTACATATATTTGGACAAGTATTACTTTGCCTCTAGATTCCCTAAGGAATAGAGTCTTATCTATTTTCCCCCTTGTGAACTTGTTCTCAATGAGGAAACTAGATAGGGTTTCATACCAAGCTCTAGGAGCTTGCTTTAACCCATACAATGCTTTCCTAAGTCTATAGACATAATGAGGAAGAGTAGGATCAACAAAACCTGAAGGCTGCTTCCACATATACTTCTTCTTTTAAATTACCATTAAGGAATGCTGACTTCACATCCATTTGGTATACTTTGAATCCTTGGTAGGTTGCATAGGCCAAGAACATCCTGATGGCTTCCAGTCTGGCTACTGGAGCAAAGGTTTGATCAAAATCAATACCTTCTTCTTGCCTATATCCTTTTGCAACCAGTCTTGCCTTATTCTTAATGATGACTCCTTGTTCATCTAACTTGTTTCTGTAGATCCACTTTGTTCCTATCACATTGTGATCTTTAGCTTAGGAACTAAGTCCCAAACCTTGCACCTCTTGAACTGGTTTAGCTCTTCCTGCATAGCTTCAGTCCACTGTGGATCTTGTATTGCTTCTTCAAATTTCTTTGGTTCTATTTGAGACAGAAAACTTGAATATACTGCAGCATTCTGATTTCTGCTCCTTGTCTGAACACCTTGTCTTGGATCTCCAATGATCAGCTCCACTGGATGATCTCTTAGATGCCTGTTGGCTGGAGGCATCCTTACTTCTGGTTGTACTTCTTCAGCATCTTCATCATGCTGAGTTCCTTGAACTTCTTCAGCTCCTGGTACATGTAATTCTCCCCCTGGACATAAGCCATCTTCTTCTACTTGCTGTCTTGCAGCAGGTACATCTTCCATGGTTAGCTTGTCCATCTTCTTAATAAGACCTGAGGGGCTGCACACACTACTAGACAACTCATTGTTAATTAGTTGTGACTCATCAAAAACTACATGCACAGATTCCTCTACAACTTGTGTAGTCAAGTTGTAGACTCTATAAGACTTACTATTACTGCTGTACCCAACAAACACTCCCTCTTGGGATTTGGCAGCAAACTTAGTTAAGTAAGACTTCCCATTGTTAAGTATGAAGCATTTACAACCAAAAATCCTGAAATAGGATAGATTTGGTTTCCTGCCTTTCACTACTTCATAGGGGGTCTTGTTTAACCTTTTAGTGATGGTAGCCCTATTTATCACATGGCATGCAGTGTTTACTGCTTCAGCCCAGAAATATTCTGGCAGTGATGAATCACTTAATAGGGTTCTACCAGCCTCTATCAAGGTTCTATTTTTCCTTTCAGCAATGCCATTTTGCTGAGGTGTTCTAGGTGAAGAGAATTCTTGAAATATCCCATAGTCTTCACATAATTTTGTCATGCTTTCAGATTGAAACTCTGTACCATGGTCACTTCTAATTTTGACCACTGTACAGTTTAATTCATTCTGAATTTGCCTAACAAAACTGTGGAAGACACTAGGTGTTTCAGATTTCTGCTTTAAGAAGAACACCCAGGAAAACCTTGAGTAGTCATCAACAACTACAAAGGTGTAGACCTTCCTACCTAAGCTGTGAACTGGCATTGGACCAAATAGATCCATATGCAAGAGGTATAAACACCTCACAGCATCCTTGTTGTCAATGCTTCTAAAGGTGGATTTAGTCTGCTTGCCCTTTTGACAAGCTGAGCAAATGCCATCTTTGACACACTTAACTTGAGGACCATTCCTCACTAACTCTTTACTAAAGAGTTTGCCAATAGTCTTGTAATTAAGATGAGCAAGCCTCTTGTGCCACTTGACACATTGAGAGACTGTCTCATCAGCTACAAGACAAACTGGAGAACTATTGTTCTCAACCATAATGTCTAAACAATAGACATTTCTCTTCCTATAACCTGTCAAAATGATCTTTTGATCACTTGACCTCTTGATATGACAACCATTTTTAACAAATGAGATGTCATACCCTACATCACTTAATTGACTTATACTAATGAGGTTATGTTTCAAACCTTTAACATAAGCCACTTGAGTAATGGTAACAAGGTTAGAAGAAATGTTACCAAACCCTTTGATGATTCCTTTTTCAGAACCACCAAAGGTCACCTTTGGACCATTTTTGATTGGGATGTAGTCCTTCAGTAGTCCCCTAGTTCCAGTCATGTGTCTGGAACATCCACTATCCAAGTACCATGTAGGGGTATGGCCACTTGGATTCACCTGCAAAACAAATTAATGAACCTTAGAACCCAAAGTAAACTTGGGTCCTTGGTGATTGTTAGTTTGCAAATTGACATAGCTACCTGCTGTCTTTCCAACAGGTAACTTGCTACTCAACTTGGCACTGGCATTGTGCCAACAATCCAAAGCAAAGTGGCCAACCTTGCCACAGCACCAACATTCAAATTTGTTGTACCTTTGCTTAGGTTCTGACTTAGCTGTCTTAACTACAGCAGTCTTGTTGAATGTTGGGGCTTTGCCCTTGGACTTGGACTGATCCTGAACAGTCCTAGCTGGATTAACAAAACCCAGTCCAGTCTTTCCTTTATGATGAACAAAATCATCAATCAAGGGTAGCACTGATTTAGGTTTTGAATACCTAGCTGCTAGCTCTTTCTCCTTCTGAAGATTAATCTCCAGTTTCTTAATTTGATCATTCTTAAATGTAATAGTACCCATCTGAATCACAGTAATGTGTTTCAGCCTGGCCACTTCATTCAGTTTTTGATCATAATTCTTCTCATAATCTATTGCAGCTGCCTTGAGATCAGCAATTTCCTTGGCCAAATTTTTGGCTAGGGTCTTGCTTTTCTTATAGGCTTGCAATAGTACTTGATATTCATCTAGGAGTTGATGAATATCTCCCTCAGACTCAGATATATTCTCATCACTTGATGAAGAATAATCTGACTCTGAACTAGAACTGGAATCAGAACTTTGAGTTAAACCTTGTACCTGACTGGGTCCTGGCTGCTCCAGGTTTTTGGTACTTTCAGTCAAAGCCATCAGTCCTTGGCTTTGACAGTCTTCTTGCTCATAGATAGATTCCATGATCTGCATAAACTCTTCTTCTTCTTCAGCAAATAGCCCAATATAGGCTTCAGCATCTGTCTCAGTGTCTGAAGAAGACATATCTGAAAGAGTCTTCTCATTCTTTGCAACAAAGGACTTCTCCTTCTTTCCTTTGAAGTGTGTTTTCTTTTTGTCACTGGATTCTTTCCTTCTTTCAGGACAATCTGCAATAACATGGCCCTGTCTATTGCAGCAGTAACAAATTATCTTGGATCCAGTTGCCTTACTAGTCTTGGTCCTCTTCTTGTCCTTCTTTGAAGGCTTCTTTTCCTGATACTGAACCTCTTTCCCTTTGGAAGATGAAGGTCTAGACCTCCACTGTTTCTTCTTAAGGAACTTCTGAAAATGTCTGGTGAATGCAGCAAAGTCTTCATCACTTTCACTGCTTGTAGATTTTGTACTTTCTGACTCTTCAGATTCTGATTCAACTACCTCAGGAGGAGGAGTTGATGACTTGGTCCTGCTCTTTCTGGGTACATCTGACTTAAAGGCAACAGTCTTTTCTCTGTATTCAGTCCTTGTTGACTTTTCTTCTTCTTTTCTTACTGACAATTGCATCTCATAAGATAACAACTTGCCAAAAAGTGTGGGAGGAGGAATTTCTCCCAACTTTGCCATTTCTCTGATGGCACAGATCTTGGTGTCCCAGTCTTTGGTGAGGGACCTCAAGAATTTATCATTCAACTCATAGTTTGTGAACTCTCTTCCATATGACATGAGTTCATTTACAATTCTATAAAATTTCTTGTAGCATTCAGTGATGCTATCCCCTCTTCCTTGCCTAAAGCTTTCATATTCTTGATTAAGCAAGGACTTCCTATCTTGCCTTACTTCTTCAGAACCTTCCATATAGACAATGAGGGTGTCCCACATTTCTTTTGCAGTTTTACAGTGAATAAGGTTCTGGAAGGTGGCATCATCAATTGCACTAACTATTATATTCTGTGCTCTTTTGTCCATGGTTGCTAGGACAATCTCATCCTTGGTCATTTCAGAGAAATCCTTTGGAGTCCTCTGATTTGCATCCAATACTGAAATCTTCATGGGCACATATGGCCCTTCTTTGACTGTGATGTATATCCTAGGGTCAGAGGCTTCCATAAAAAGCCTAACCCTCTCTTTCCAGATCCCAAAGATCTCTTTTCTGCATATAGGTAGTTTCATTGAACCCAACTCCTTATGATTCTCTGAAGAACCCATGTTCTTGATTTTCTTGAAACTGTTTCCTGTTTCCTGACTTATACTGAATCTGCCAAACTGGATCTCCTCAGACAGTTAGTCCTGATTTTGAGGAACCTGGCTCTGATACCACTTGAAAGATATGGTACCTGAACACCTAGAGGGGGGGGGTGAATAGGTGCCCTAATCCTTTTCTTTATTCTTTGTTGGCAGTCAACAGTTTATAACACAGATTTCTGAATAAGTAATCACAGCACACAGCAATTCTCAACACAGTACAATCACAGCACAGAATACACAAGATTTTATAGTGGTTCCCCAATCTTTGGGTACATCCACTTTCCCCCTTCGCCTATCTAGCAGTGTACTAGATTCAGCCAAACTTCTCCACTAGCTCAGAACCCAACAAGGTTCCTACCTCAGGCCCAAGGCCTTACACTCAGCCAAAAGGCCTACACTCAGCCACCCAGGCCTACACTCAGCCAATCAAGGCTTACACTCAGCCAATTAAAGGCCTACACTCAGAGTTCTTCAACTCCTACACTCAGGCACCAAGCCCTACCCTCAGCCTTTATAAAATAGGCTTACAATCACTCAGATCCTATGGATCTTACAAGTTTAAAATAGAAATTACAAATGCTAACTCTACAACTCAGAAAGGATGAGAGGAGTTGAGAGCTTCTTGAAGAGTTCTTGGAAGAACTCAGCTTGATCCAAACTGACTTAGCTTTCTTCAAAGCTTCTTGAGTAGAACTGAATTAGTCTGAATCTTCTGCAGTTGATCCTTGATCTCTGCTTCTTGAAATCCAGATGACTCTGAATTGTTCTTCTCAGCCTTAGTTCCAAAGACTGAATCCTTAGTTGGAGCTCTCTCTCTCTCCAACTACTTAGATCTGCAGTTGGACTGCCTGATCTTCTTGTGTTGATCCTCTATGTATCACTTCTTGATTTAATCTGATCAACCACTTCAATTATTCTCACAACAAGTAATGATTGTGAACAACTTGACCACTTAACAACTTTTTTTTTCTTCTGTAAACTGTGGGTGCCTATTTATAGGCTTCCTTCATGGTAACCGGCTGATCCGGTTTATAACAGACTTTTGACTTCTCTGTCAGTTGCTGTAGACCGGCTGGATTGGCAGCTGTCATGTCAACCAGTCACTTCTTGAAATTCTCTAACTGTCAGTTAGTGTCGAGACTTTCTGTTCTTAAGTGTCGACACTTATAGACCAAGTGTCGACACATGTTGTGTAAGTGTCGACACAAGTCTACAAGGTGTCGACACAATTCCTTGTATGTCTCGACACAGTTTCTTCTGCATGTGTCGACACCGGAATTGAGTGTCGACACAAGTACTTATACTTCATTCTTTATCTGTATTCTTCTAAGTGTCGACACATCTCCTTTGTGTCGACACATCTTCATGTGTTGAAACTGTGAAGTGTCGACACTGATTCTTGGTGTCGACACAAGTCTTCATTCTTGATTCTTCAGCTGAGTGTCAACACATTCCCTTAGTGTCGACACTTATACTTAGAATAATTTACAGCTTTTCTGTTCTTTGCTAAGTGTCGACACATCTCCTTGTGTCGACACTTCCTTCTAGTGTTGAGTCTTCTGGTTATGTGTCGACACATTGTGCTGAGTGTCGACACATTCTTCAAGTGTTGACTCTTCTGGTGGTGTGTCGACACATTGTGCTGAGTGTCGACACATTCTTCAAATACTGAGTCTTTAGCTAAGTGTCGACACATTGTGTTGAGTGTCGACACTTACTTCCAGTGCTGAGTCTTCTGCATAGTGTCGACACACTGTGTTGAGTGTCGACACTTGTACTTAGAATCTGTAGACTTTTGCTGAGTGTCAACACTCACTTCAAGTGTCGACACTTTCTGGTGTAGACACAGCTCTTCTGGGTGTCGACACTTCTGCTAAGTGTTGACACAGCTTTTCTGCATTCTTCTACACTGAGTGTCGACACAGCTCCAAGTGTCGACACTTTCTGACTGGTGTCGACACTTCTTCCCAGGTGTCGACACAATGACTCCAAGTGTCGACACTGCATGTCTGGGTGTCGACACAAGCTTTCTCAAGTGTCGACACTTGCCCTCTGGGTGTCGACACATGGACTTAGAATTTTTAGCTTCAGTCCAGTGTATTCCTAACCTGCACAAGTAACTCAAACAAACATCAAATACATTCTGATGTATATCATTGAGTTAGGTGAGGCTTCTTCAAATCAGGTACATTTGACCAATGTACCCAACAGAGTCTGCATAGACAGCGGACAAACCGTTATTCTATTGAACACCTTGTCCGCTCTCTGCAAGACGCCTAACCGCAGAAGTTACCCAGTTTCCAGAGTCTGCGAACAAGCCGCCGCCGAACTAAAGAACAGACCGCCGAGACCGGCGGACATATTATTGAACTAGCAAAGATGGAGAGAAGTTCGGCTGTCAACAAATGCGACCTACTGTAAAACCGCTTATTGTTATCCATAAGCTTTACTGAGCCCTTACCATGGTCAGCACCAAAATATTGTCTTCTCAGTGCTAGCCGCACAACCTGCAAATAGAAAACCGGTTAACCTTCGCAAACCGGTCAACTTACTGTTCATTCAGTTAGTTATGATGTGACAGGAGGGGGGGTGGGGTGGAGGTCCTATTTATAGGCACAGAGAGAAGTGTGGTCACCGCCCTGGTGGATAGAGACACCACCCCATCTCGCAGCTAGCACCAAGTAGATTGCCCAGTCCATATAGACAAAGCTGGACACCAGCCTATCCACCTACTATTAAGAAGGCCAGATAGGAAGCCAGTCTGCATCCCTGTGTACATTGCACCAGTACGCACGCTGCAGCGGACAGCTTTAGTCTGCACTCTCTGTGGACACGGCTCCAGCCCGCAACAACAAGTCCACGACCAAGGCACAAACCACCCGATCAACCAGAGGTCACTACGGATTCTATAATCAACCTGTACTTATCATAGATCATGCCCAAGTCTGCAACCAGTGAACATCAAGTGCGACCACTACAGACACAAACAACAGTCCGCACAGTCTGCCTCCTCTACTCTAGTTTGCCTAACCGCAAAATCTGTTGTTACCTCCAAACTGTACCATATGAGATCAAGGTCATAGGCCAATGCTGATCTCGCGAGCTCCAAGAAAAGTCTGCATAGAGCGAACTCCGCGAACTCAGAATGAGTCCACCCCTCTTGCGGATACACCACCTATCTGTATGGTTACTTCAGGGAACTAGCCATCTACAAAATAATTAGTCGAAATGGCTTGTCTCCATCACAACGCTGCAACATCAGACCTCCCAGGCCACACAATCAGTCCGCAGGACTGTCCGCCCAGGCCATACAGTCTTCCTGATCAACACCAACTTTCACTTCACAATTTTCAACACAAGTTATAGGACGAGTGGTGGCCGCAATTGGTGAGCCTTTCCCAGTATCGGTGGTGGTACTAGGGAAGTACTACAACTCTGGGGATAACCTTCCTCAGTGTGGAAGGCTGAGGTGCCACTGGAAATCACCGCTTCGATGACATCAAAAAATAGAGTAAAACTCTGTATATTTCCTGCGGCGGCGGCCGGCGGCGCTAGGTCGCTGGACCACCACCAAAGAAGAGCCCAACACCTGGCGCACTGGTCAGGGGTGGTATTGTGTCCGGGCGGCCACCAAAGAGGCGGGGTGGTGTGGTGTCGCTGAGAGCAAAGCAACCCACCACCCTGCTCTCGGTTTGTTAAATTTCGGCAGTTGTCGGAGGCAGCAAGCCATCGGACCACCACCCAAGAGGTCGTTGGCCCCCAGCGAGTTGATCGGGGGCAGCGCCAGCATCCAGCAACGGCGGGCCAGCAGTGGCAGTGGCCATCATCGTCTTCACTGATGGGAAGAATCAGCCGTCGTACGATCTCGGTGAGGGGATTTGACGGTGGTGATTTCATCGTTCCCCCTGTCTCAACATCAGCGCGCCCCGCATCGGGTCCATGGCCGATCCGCTGTGGGGAAATATTTGGCAATTAACCCATCCAGCAAATTCCTGGCCACAGGATTGGTTTGATCTGGCTATATGCAAACCATTCTCTTAGCAAAATTTTGTAAATTTTTAAGAAAAAAATCCAGGCTCCTAGGGAAAAAGTTTTGAACAAAAAAAAAATTATTCTCCTTGATGAGGGAAACCTCCACAAAAATGTTGGGAATTTTTGGAGTTAGTTTGGTATTTTTAAAAGTCTAAATAAGAATTATTTGGCCAATTTAGAGGCCCAAAATTGCTCAAAATCTTTTGGAAATATTTTTAGGCCCTTTTTTAGGTTTTCTTAAAGGTTGTATTAAAATTTGGGAACATAGGGGTAAAAATTGAAGATTTTCTAATTTCTTCGATCTGAGGGTCGCGCTTTCTTTAAAAATGAAAATCGAAGTGCGTGACCACTTTATATTGAATATTAAGTTCAATTGATTAATCGACGAGTGTTATCGAGGCAAGATTTCCAACTCTGAGTATTTCGAGATTTTTGCAAAACCACCGAACGCGTCATTCTTAAAATAACTCTCGGGCACTTTGGGTGGACTCGGAAGGTGAGAGTACGAGCAAATAAGTTGTTAATCATTCTCGACAAATAATTAAAATGTAACTCCTAATAAGTCCCCCCGATCTGATTAAGCTGTAATTAAAAAGGGCGCAACTGAATTGTTATCGGATCTTAATAATAGGTGAAACCCAAAGAAGCCTCCTAAAAGCTGAAATGGTACTGAATATGCCTCCTGAGAATGGAGATGGAACTGAACATGCCTCCTGAAAATAAAGATGGAACTGAACATGCCTCCTGAAAATGGAGATGGAATTGAACATGCATCTTGAGAATGGAGATGGAGCTGAAGCCTCCTGAATGGAGTGATTGAACTACTAACCATTTTATTTATGATTTATTCCAGTCCCGCTCTGGTCTAGTTCCTTTATTTATTTCAATTCAGTTATTTATTTTCAGTACACCAGTCTCGTACTGGTCTTGCTTATTTACTTTCAGTTCAGTTCTTTTATTTAAGTACTATTCCAGTCTCGTACTGGTAATGTTTCTTTCAGTATTTACTTTCAGTTCAGTACTATTCCAGTATCCTACTAGTCCTATTTCATTATAACATTTCAATTCTGCAGCTTATACTATCAGCAGCTTCTATTACCGAACTTTTGTTTTTACAATTTACTACTTTAAGCATGGGTCCTGCACTGATGGGCAGTTATTTGATAAGTTGAGCCTTAGTTGGGGATAATAGGAGTTGAGATGTTCCTCCTAAATTAGTCTTAAATAAAGTGCTTCAATGCTCCTTATCGAAAGTCGAGCCAAGTGTCATTTGCCTGAATTATTTAAATGTATAGTAGGGCAGGCCACTGCAGACCAGGTGCATGCTAGCAAAATTAATAAATTTTATTGCTTGTAAATTGCTTGTGGTAAATTGTGGCGGGTCAGTCACTTCCGCAGACCGATCGTACCGATGTAGGAAGTTCGATGACTCAAGGTGATAGGGAGATGAGTACCAGGGGTGACCGACCGTTATGTTTTTCCCTGTTGGGTTTCCTCCGCTGGTCGTCCAATATATTGAATCGCCAGATATTGGTCACATCTAGTAGTACACGTGGTTATATGTCTGGGCCTGGGTTATTCAGTACGACCACCCTCAAAAGTAGTAGGGCTGGCCACTGTCACCGACGACTACATCGGTGAGGCCTGCGGGGTTCGCAACCCTGCTTGAAAATAAGAGGTCCATACTATGTTGATATAAGGTGTTGTGTGAGGCTGTGAATGCCTGCGATGTGGGCAGGGCTATGAATGCCTACAATGTGTGCTCGACTGTGAATGACTGTGATGTGCGCGTGGCTGTGAATGCCTACTGTATGAATATAAGTTATGAATACTTGATGTACTATTGTGCTAGTGGAGCTTAAATTATAACTGATGTATATTGTTGCTGCTACTCAAGTTATACTATACAACACCCCATTTATGTTGCTCCTAACTTTTATATGAAATGTTGTACTAACTCTCTCTTGCTTCAGCTATCTACTTTTATTGGGTGCATGCACTCGTCCCCAGGAAATGGATCCCGGGAGGAAATTTGATTCCACTTAGCTCTATGACTGACTGTTATTTTAGTAACCATTCACAGGATATGGAGAACTGTAGTGACCAGCTGTTGCAGGATGATACGCTAGCTAATAGGACTACCCGAACAGAGGCACCCCTGTCATCTCCAGAGTTTTGAGGCGCGAGTACTAGCAAGCGAAGTTGAGAGAGAGAGAGAGAGGTTTTGTTAGTTATAGTACTTTTATAGCATACGGGCTTTGTGTATAAATTACGACCTTTTTATTCTACTTAAGGATATATGGTTATATATATGTTGTAGCTTCTTGTTATTGCTTCCGCAATACTCTGTGATGTAATGTGTATATTATGATTCATGCCAAGCAAGGCGGCCAACTAATGCTCAGTAGTGTGGGTCGATACCCCTTAAGGAGCACTGGGTGTATGTCCTGGGAAAGTAAGATCCACTCCAGCTCGACCCGGGCAAAGGATGTGGGCGTCTTACAAATGGATCAGAGAGATCACGATCCGTCCTCGTGAAGAAGTCTCAGGATCCCTCCGTCCCTCGATCCGTTCTTTGGTTCAGGACAAACCTTGCAGGGGATGTCTGGTGTATCATAGTGTAGAGGCTTAGGGATCCTAGACTATATGATAGCACACCCACACACCTTTGTTTATGCTTTGTCAGTTCTTGCAAATTCCCCCTACTTTTGCAAAATACTGACACTTGTTTTCTATTACTTCTCCAGATATCGGAGTCCAGTTACGAGAGATCCTCCTGCAGAGGATATGTCCCTGCCACCCCACCTCCAGACCCAGTTACCACTACAGTTGTACCGTTTGCCGACACCGATGTGGGGAAAATGTTGACTGTTATCCTAATGATGTTCCGGACAGCCTTAGCACAACCACTACAGCAGTTGTTAGTGGCCACTAACCTATTAATGACTTTCTTGGGGATAAGGCCTCCCACCTTCAGAGGCACGGAGACTGCCATACAGGCAGAAGAGTCGGTTGGATGCATAGATGAGGTGTTGGTAGGAATGATGTGCCCTATAGTAGCTGCAGTATCACTAGTGGTGACCTTGTTAGAGGGGTATGATGGAGACTGGTGGAGTGAGGTCAGCCGCTCAACATTCAGAGGATGACCGTTGAGCACTATCATGCGGGGGAAGTTCTCGGAGGATTTTCTGGACCACTTCGTCTCGGACTCCGACTGAGCTGCACTACAGGAGAGGTTCCTGCACATCCGTCAGGGTGACCGAACAGTGCTAGAGTATGAAAGAAAATTCACCCACCTGGCACGTTTTGTTGGGAACCTAACAACTACTGACAGAGATAGGGGTGCTCGCTTCTACCGAGGCTTACGAGATGACCAGAGATAGGTATTGATCATGATCTCTCAGTTCACCATCCACACCATAGCGACCCACACCGCGGCGTTAGATTTAAACCAGAGGATGGCCTCCCAGCAGTGCTGAGGACAGGTCGAGGTCCCAAGAGGTCAGGGACAAGATAGATGAGCTTATCCACACAAACAGGAGTGAAAAAGGAGATAGAGATATAGCATGCAGCTTTATAGTCACCCACCAGCACCACATGCATGCCCAACATCATAGCAGGATCCCATGCCAGCTCTAGTGCCACAACCTATGCTAGTAGCTCGATGAGATGTTCCCTTTGCATGGAACTGCTTTATGTGCCAGTTGTCTAGACATATGAGGCCTTTCTGCCTGTAAGTGATAGGAAGGCCAGGATTAGGAACAATTCAAGGAGGGCAGTCAGTGTAAGGACAGAGCTAGAGTGGCCGCAAAGGTAGATCTGGTAGGAGAGGTCAGCAGGCCGAGCAGCGTCCTTGGATGCTTACGCATTATACCTTTAACATGGACCAGCCCCTGATGTAGTGATGGGTATATATCTTAGATGCTAGAAATACGTCATATATAGGTACCTATGTATTAGACTTTATTCATATGTATTCCTATATCAGGTATATGTTTTGTTAAATGATATGCATATAGTCCATACCTTTTCAGAATTACTTTTGGTAGAAGGACACCTCACGACAACTCTCTTTGATACAGGAGCAACACACTCCTTTGTATCCCAAGACTTTATTGCAACTAAAGAAAATGTCATCCGCTCGTCTGGAGTGTCTATATAGATTTGTCTACTAGATGGGTCATAAATGATGTCAATGGAGAAATGCTCATTCCAGGCCATGTTAAGGGACATTGAATTTGAGATTTACGCGACAATTCTAGAAATAACCTGGTTCGACCTTATACTAGCAATGGATTGGCTTGCCAAGCATAAGGTGTAAATAAACTATTTAACTCGAGAGGTCAAGCTTCAGAACCCAGATGGACAGGAGTTATGCTGGCAGGTATACCCTTCGTCTCTCGCATCATCTTGAACTCTACTCAAACTATAAGGTGAGTCCGACAGAAAGATGGAGTATTTCTTATCTACTTCGAAATGGAGAATAAGGTTCAAGTGCGCGCCAAAGTTCCGGTGGTACGAGATTTTCCGGACGTTTTCCCGGAGTCCCTCCCAGGTTTTCCGCCATGGTGAAAGGTTGACTTCTAGATCGAGCTTGTGTCCGTAGTTTGACCAGTGCCCCGAGCACCCTATCAGACGGCCCCTAGGAGTTGGCTGAGCTGAATATTCAACTTCAGGAATTGATAAATACAGGATTCGTCTCCCCAAGTTCCTCCCCCTGGGGAGCCCTTGTACTGTTCGTAAAGAAGAAGGATGGGACGCTACGCCTGTACATATATTACAGGGAACTAAACAAGCTTAAAATACGGAATACGTATCCACTTCCATGGATTGATGAGTTGTTCGGCCAATTGCAAGGTGCATCCATATTTTCCAAGATGGACCTAAGATCCGGATACGATCAGCTTTGGGTCCAGGATGAGGATATCCCCAAAATGCCTTTAGCACCACTATGGACTATACAAGTTTATGGTAATGCCGTCTGGGCTCACTAAAGCCCCCTATGCCTTTATGGTTCTGATGAATAAGGTATTCAAAACCTTCCTAGATCACTTCTTGATTTTCTTTATCAATGACATTTTGATATACTTGAAGACCAGGGTAGACCATTCTAGACATCTGCAAATGGTGTTACTTAAACTTCGAGAAAACTATCTCTTCGTGAAGTTCAGCAAAAGTGAATTCTGGTTAGAGGAGGTCGGATTCTTGGGTCACACCATCAACAAAAATGGGGTAGCGGTAGATCAGGCCAAGATCTAGACAGTGCAAAGCAGGCCGCCGCTTAACACAGAAGAAGATATACGAAGTTTCCTTGGTCTTGTCGGATATTACAGGAAATTTGTAGAAGGTTTCTCTAAGATTACGTTGCCCGTCACTGTCCTTACAAGGAATGATGTTACATTTCAGTGGATGCCAGAATGCGAGTATGCGTTTGTCAAACTGAAGAAACTGCTGACTTTTGCCATGATCCTTACGATCCCTTCAAGAACCGAAGGATTGGGAGCTGTTTTGATGTAGCATGGCAAGGTAATAGCATACGCGTCTCACCAACTAAGCCACACGATCTGAATTATGTAACCCACGATCTAGAGTTGGGCGCCATTGTTTTCACCCTCAAGATCTGGATACATTACTTGTACAGAGTAAGATGTGAGATCTTATCCCACAATAATAGTCTAAAATACATCTTTACTCAAAAAGACTTGTACCTTCGGCAGCACCGATGGTTGGAATTTCTGTGTGATTATGATTTCGCTCTCCAGTACCACCCCGAAAAGGTTAATAAAGTTGTTGACATGTTGAGCCGCTAGCCCGCGATTGTTGGGAGCTAGAAGGAGCAGATTCTAAGGGAATGGTTTCATTCATTAATAGACTTGGAGATTAATCTTGTTGCTCATAATGACCCAAAAGAGTACCAGGCCCAACTATATTGGATGGAAATTCAGTGTTGCATCCGGGATCGAATACGTGAAGCCCAGAAGGTCGATCCTAAAGTTGTCCCAATCATCCAGTCCCTACAGAATGGAGCACAAGAGGAGTTCAACCAACACGATGGAATCTTGCAGTTCAGGCACCGCATATTTATTCCCTCTACCAGAGAAATCCGAGATAAGATCCGTCGATAAGCGCACCAATCGAGGTATTATATTCACCCTAGTGTGTTTAAGATGTCTGTTGATTTGTGTAGGACCATTTACTGGCGCGGAATTAAAAGAGATGTCACCAACTTCGAGGCCAAGTACCAGACTTGTCAAAAGGTTAAAGCTGAATCCCTCAACCCAGGAGGTGTAAAGTAGCCCCTTCCGATACCAGCATGGAAATTTAAAGATATTTCTATGGATTTTGTCCACGGCTTACCCCGACCCCGTGCTAGAAATGACTCTATATGGGTTATCATGGATCGACTTACCAAGGTAGCGCAGTTCATTCCAAACCGACAGGGTGACGGAGTTGATATTCTGTCCAAATTGTTCATAGAGCAAGTAGTATGATTCCACGAAATGCCGAAGTCCATTGTGTCGAATCGTAAAGGACGTTGTACATCCAAGGAGTGGAGGAGGATGCATTCATACTTGGTGATCAAATTAGCCTTTAGCACCGCCATCTACACACATACAGATGGATAGACAAAAAGATTGAACTGAATGATGAAGGATCTACTCCGACTTTGAATAGTAGAGCACACCGATCCATGGGAACAGCTATTGCCTTTAGTTGAGTTTTCTTATAATAACAACTATCAGGCCAGCATCAAGATGTCCCCATACAAGGCATTGTGTGGGAGGCATTGCTGGGCTCAAGATGAGGACCCGAAAGCCTTAGGAGTGGCTTATATTGATGATACCATGTCAACGATATGAATAATCCAAGAGCGAATGCAGGAGAATAGAGCTGACAAGCCAAGTGTTATGATGCACATCATCGACCAATGGGGTTTAGTGTGGGAGAAATGTTGTTTTTGAAAATTAAGCTCATGCATGATATCTCCCGGTTGAGTAAGCAAAAGAAACTAGATCTCTGCTATTTGGGCTCTTAGCCGGTAATAGGCGTGTTGGCCCTATTGTCTATCGATTATCCCTACCCCTGGAATTCAGAAATCTCCATGATGTATTCCATGTCTCATCTTTGAGGTGAGTCCTCCGACAACCAGAACAACTGAAAGTGTTTAGTTGTCTACCTAAATCACCTAGAGGGCGGTGAATAGGTGAGTTGTGCATCTTTTTGCGGAATAAAAATTTAGAGATCTATGCACACAAAAATCTACCAAGCATTCACAGATGACAAGAGATTTATAATGGTTCCCCAACCTTGGGTATAACCACTTTCCCTTACCGATCTAGCAAAGCAATAGACTCGGCTACACCACTATATCGGAGTGAAAACCAATCCTATGCATCGGAACAAAGTTCCTACAATCTCGATCCATAATACGGATCTACACTCGAAAGATAAAAACTTCCTACAACTCGGAGACAAAAGCTCCTACACTCGGAGAGAAATCTCCTACAAGAATAAATAGAAAATAATGAAATACAAACAGTAATTTTTCAGATCTGGAATCTGTCCTCCTAGGTCTTCTTCCTTGATCTTTACGGCTTTGTCAGAAAATGTTGAAGAAGAGGCTCGACAAGATCTGAATCTGAAATTTCTTTGACTAACACGATCTGAGAGATGAGGAGGAGTTGAAGAGCAATCTCGATCTGTAAGTCAACCATATTATAAATCTTCTTGAATCGAAAAACCCTAGCCGATTTGCACTATGAAGAAGTGCGGCAGGTTCCGTTTTTAGAAAAAGAAAATAGGATTCAGAAAACTTAGAATAATTCTTAACAGCTTGTTAGGGTTAGTTGTTTTGACAAGACCTTATATAAGATCTCCCTAACAATCATAATTAGCATTAATGACGTACACGTGGACCAATCACGTCAAGACATTTGAAAATCCCGTCGGTTATAGACTTAGCGATTTTCTGGAAAATCTGTCTGAAATACTCGAGTGAGATATAAGATACTCGGGTACTAATATGATTACTCGAGAGAATAGAAGCAGACTACTCGAGATGAAGTCCTTGAGAAAATCCAGAACATAATGAGTAATCACTCGAGTAGAAAAAGACTTGCTCGAGTGCTAATATGATTACTCGAGACGTGGAGATGAACTACTCGAGTACTAGAAATATTACTCTAGAAAAAGACTTAGCGGATTTTCTGGGAGACGAAATCTAGTTACTTGAGTACTGGAGCTGGACTACTCGAGAAGTAGATAGACTACTCGAGAAGTAGATTAACTACTTGAGTAGATGAATATTACTACTCGAGTATAGGACTTGGAAAAATTCTGAGAGATAAAAATCTGATCACTCGAGCATTAGAGCTGGACGACTCGAGTAGTAGAAAGACTACTTGAGTACGTGAACTAAACTACTCGAGTGGGGTAAAACAACACGAGAATCTTCCTTCTATAACTCGAGACAAAAGACTTATCTACTCGAGTGGTTAACATGACTACTCGAGTAAAAGACTTAGAATAAATTCTGAGAGGAAAAATTGTTAACTCGAGAATAAGAGAAAGTCTTCTCGAGTAATGGACTTGGCCACTCGAGAGCTATATTAAGACTACTCGAGAGCCATTTCCCTTACTCGAGTACAGATAGACTTACTCGAGTATTTACCAAGTATTCAACTCGAGTACTTAAACTTCTACTCGAGTGAAAGTCTTAGAAAAATTTTCCTTCAAGAGAATTTTCTTTTCTTCAATAAAGTCAGCAACACTTCTTTCTCCAATCAATCCTAGTGCTTGAAAAATGAAGTGTATCCCAATAGATAGGCTACACATGAGTCAAGACCATGGATCACACAATGACAGATTATATTGTATGGTCCTGTGTTTGGTGACCCATTGTAGACTGACATTGGTGTACACTTGGCAAATTAGTCCTGCAAACACATAACTCAAACAAGACATCAAATATAACTTAATTCATCTTAGTTCAAGGGTGACTTCATTAAATCTGAGTTATTGTGGATACAATACCCAACAATCTCCCCCTATTTGTAGAAGTCAGAACTCTTTACACTAAGGTGAATTATATAGACAAATAAAGAACTATATATGCAAGAGAGAAAACAGTGTAACAAGCATAAGGATTAAAATCAAAGAGTAGAGGATCAAAATTGAGAATTATATAAATACGATTGTCCAAAAGTCATTTTTATACAAATGTCAACCACACTCATGTAACTTCTCTATGCTTAAACTTGATGTTGTTGTTTGTCCTTCTTCTCTTGCTGTCATCTCTGGTAACTGTAAGGCTTAGGATAGTACTTTGGAGGCTTTGGAGGAGCAGCAGGGTTGTTTCTTCCATGTTCTCTGGCATATAGTCTTCTTTTAGTCATAGACTTCTCATACAAATCTCATTCTTAGGTGTTGTAATGATCATGTCTATTTTCATTAAAGTCCATGACTAGCTTGAGAGTGTCAAGAATGAGTGACTTTGAAGTAGGAGACCAAATCTCTGCAAATTCTGGAGCTTTCCTTTTCTCTATGTCTGGTTCTGGAATAGATCTACTGGCAGAAGCTCCATCACCATATCTTCTCTTCTTTGGAATGTGAATTTCATGAGGAGCTTGAAGAAAAATGTTTGCTGGATCAGCCTCCCAAACCTTAGCATAAGAGTCTGGAGGAGGGCCTTCAAATCCTTCAGGTCTTGGAGAGAAGGAAGGTTGAGGAACTGGAGCTGGAGGTAGGGGATTCAAATTATGAGGAATGACATTTGGGTCAGCTGGAAAGTCAGGGAGTATCTGATTATGCATCCACACTACTGTATCATAAGTATAAAATTTGACACTTTGAATCTGAGCCAGCACATCATCATGAATTTCTTTCATCTTTGCTTCCCAGAGTGTTTGCTTATTGGCATTTGATTTCTCTAAGTATTCCTTGACTAAATTATCCCCCTTTATGACTTCTACAGTCAGAGTATTGATAACATCTTCTTTGAATTTTCCTACCTCTTCACAAATCTTGAACGTGTGAGCATGAGCATTCTTTTCTAACTGAATCTGATAATTTGTAATAGTAACTATTTGATCGATGACATGACCAACACTAGTGATTGTGTGGTCTAGAGCTTTTCTACCTATCTGGAATAGCTATCTTAATTGATCAGTATTATGCTGAATCTCAGCAAATCCTCTGCTCATCTCTTTCTGAAGAGCAGTAACTTTGTCTTGAACAATTTTGAGAGAATCATCAAAGTACTTTCTCTGTTCAAGTAGCATCTGTTCAATCTTACCAACAATATAATTTGCAGCAGCAGGAGGAGTAGCAGTAGAAGGAACTAGAGGAAGAGGAGCAGACCATGGAATGACTTCTTCAATGGTGACTGAGCTCTTAGCTCTGGTAGTATGAATCAGGGCATCCCCTTCTTCAGTGATGAAGGTGGGGATAGTGAAGTCCAGGCTCTTCAAAGGAGCTTCCACTGGTTCTGGAGATTGTTCTGGTTCATCAGAAATCAAAATGGTGTCATCCTGCTCTTGGTCAGTAGCAGGAGACTGTGGAATGGGGGATACTAGAGATGGAATATGAGTGGGAGATGGTACTGGTGTTGGCTGCTTGGATGCTTCAATAGTTTGTTCTTTTTGAGGTGGGCGAAGAGGTACTTCAGAAGTGAGTTCTTTAATTATCTCATTGATGACTGCTTCAGTGGAGAGAAGGGTTTCTTGGAGTTGAGCATCTATTGGAACTTCTTCAAGAGTGGATAGAGGGAGAGAAGTGGCAGCTGGTGGAGTAGGTACTCTATCTTCTGGAATAGAAGGAGCAGGCTCCCCCTCAGCAGTTGCACCAGATGTGCTGGTTATATGAGGTGGAGAGGGATATGGGGTCTTATCCTCTGTAGATGGCTGATCATAGGCTATTGCAGCCTGAGTAGGATTCTGCAACTTTAAATCCCACCTCTGAATGGATGAGATGGAGACCTTCTTCATGTGATGTAGAATTGTTCCTTTGTATAAGTTGAAAACATCAGGATTGATCTCATGTAGCAGTAGAGAGATAATCCTTGCATAATTTGGAGCCTTGATGCTTTCCCTGATTTTGTCCAAAATTAACATACCAAATTGATATCTCTTCCTGCAGGTAATAGTTGTCATGATGTCAAACATGCTGAGAGAAATGTCTCTGATTGAACTGGTCTTGCACAGAAGGATCTTCCCAATAATGTCAACCAAGAGTTTGCCTTCTGGATTGAGTTCTGATTGGCGGATGGTGAAAACATCTGGAAAGACACCACAGAACATACATGTTCTGTCAGAATCCTCAGGACCTAGGACATCTTCTTCATCAACCACTGACAGTCGAAGAAGAGTTGAAACAGAGGTTTTGGATGGCTTTATTTTGATTCCCTTTACTTTGGACTTAAGAACCGTGCCATTTCTCTTTACCTTGATGTTCTTGAAGAATTCTTCAACCTCTGGAAATAAAATCTTACACGGTTGCTGTAGAATGAATGTGAGGCCGGCGGCGTCGAGGAGGATCAGGAGATTGCGGAAATCGTCTGATAGGTCGGTAATCCCTGCGGTGACGAGTTCAGAGCCGATTCCAATCTTGGAATAAGGTGCCATGATCTAGAGATTTGAGAGAAATCTACTGCGGGGAAGAAAATGGTGCAATCTTTGCAGCAGTCAGCGGAATGCAAAGAGTTTTTCTTTTACTCGAGTGAGAGGGTTTTGATTCGTGTAGAGAAATGAATTCCAGACTTTTCTATTTATATAACCCTAATTTATGATGATTAAGAAAGTAAATTTAGATTAACATACCTTGGAAAGGGAGGGATAAGCCTCTGGTTGCGAATAAATAAATTTGAATTGAAGTTGGAAATTTTCTTCCTGGTACTCGAGAGGACAAGCAGTACTTGAGTGAAATGAAGATAGTACTCGAGTGAGAAAATTGGAACTACTCGAGTGATAATATGGAAGTACTCGAGTGAAGTCCTTATAGCTCTCGAGTGGAAACTTAGTACTCAAGTAGGTTGAAGAAGTACTCGAGTAGGTTTACTCGAGTGGCTGAGGAAGTACTCGAGTAGTACAAAGAGGTACTCTAGTGACTTACTTCTTACTCGAGTGGTCTTTATCTTACTCGAGTCATAAGGTCTGAACTTTGAAAAATTTCAGCTTTTGACTGATTTCTTGATCATTGAGCCTTTTTGTGAGTCCACCTTCTCTAATCTTCTTTGTTGAGCATTCCAAGTTCTATTTTGAAGAACGAGAACTTGGTCTTGTCCAGCGGCTTCGAGAAAATGTCTGCAATCTGCCTGTCTGTTGGGATATATTATAGATCTATGTCCCCATGCTCCACATGCACCCGGATGAAGTGGTACCGCAGCTCTATGTGCTTTGTTCGGCTGTGACAGTCTGGGTTGTTGGTTATTGCAATTACGCTGGAAGAGTCACAAAATAAGGGAATGTTCTGAAACTTCATGTTATAGTCTTCAAACTGGTTCTTTATCCATAGCAATTGTGTACAACAACTGCTTGCAAAGATATACTCTGACTCAGTAGTTGAGATTGCAACACAGTTCTGCTTCTTACTGCTCCAGGATATGAGCCTACTTCCAAGGAATTGGCAAGTCCCTGAAGTGCTCTTCCTATCGTCTTTGCTACCTGCAAAATCTGCATCTAAAAAACCAATTAGCTTGCTATAATTACTTCTTGGATACCATAAGCCAAGATTTTGTGTACTCTTGAGGTATCTCAAAATCCTCTTTGCAGCAGCATAGTGAGATTCCTTAGAGTTCACTTCAAATCTAGCACAGACACATGTTGAGAATATTATGTCTGGTATACTGGCAGTAAGGAAGAGCAAGGATCCAATTATGCTTCTGTACTTGGTTTCATCAAAAGATTTCTCTATCTTATCCTTGTCTAGAGACATAGTTGAACCCATTGGAGTCCTCATAGAGGTTGCGTTCTCCATTCTGAATTTCCTAATTAGCTCTTTGGTGAACTTAGTCTACGAGATGAAAATTCCATCTTCAGATTGTTTCACCTGAAGCCCTAAGAAAGACTTTAGCTCACTCATACTGCTCATTTCAAACTTCCCTTGCATAAGTTTAGAAAACTTCTTGCAGAGGTTGTCGTCAGTAGAGCGAAAAATAATATCGTCGATATAGATTTGCACTAGCAAAATCTTGCCTTTTATTTCCCTAAAAAATAATGTCTTATATATCTTTCCCCTTGTGAACTTATTCTCAAGAAGAAAGCTAGACAGTGTCTCATACCAAGCTCGAGGAGCTTGTTTCAAACCATATAATGCTTTATGTAATAAATAAACATAATCGGGAAAGTTAGAATCAACGAAACCTGTAGTTTGTTCCACATACACCTCTTCCTTTATGTCACCATTAAGGAAGGCAGACTTCACATCCATCTGATAGACATTGAAGCCCTTAAGAGCGGCATATGCTAAGAATAACCTGATTGCCTCCAGCCTTGCCACTAGAGCGTACGTTTGGTCAAAGTCGATTCCTTCTTCTTGACGATATCCTTTGGCAATAAGTCTGGCCTTGTTCTTTATGATCGTTCCATCCACGTCCATCTTGTTCCTCTAGACCCACTTTATCCTAATGACATTCTTACCTTTGGGTCTTGGGACAATTTTCAATACTTAACAGCGCTTGAACAGATTTAGCTCTTATTCCATCGCCATTATACAAGATACATCTGAGTTTGCTTCCTCAAACTTCTTTGGTTCAGCCTATGAGAGAAAACTTAAATATAAATTCTCGTTAGTCGTACCTCTACGAGTTCTGACACCATCCCGAGGATCTCCTAAGATTTGGTCCATGGGGTAATCCTTCAGATGTCTGAGCTCTAGAGTCCTTGCATCTGGAATGTCTTCAATCATCGGAGTGACTTCATCAACTTGGACGATTTCTTCATCTTGATCATCTACCTCTCCAATAGGGGTTGGAGTGGTGATCTTGATGAACTTTTCACGTTTATCTTCAGTCGGATCTTCCAAGTAAAATTCATTCAAGTTTGTACATGCATCTTCAATGAACACACTAGAAGAGTTGTCATGCAGCAAGCTCGTCTCATCAAATACAACATGTATGGATTCTTCTACAACCAGAGTTTTTCTATTAAATATCCTATATGTGTTACTGTAGCTTCTATATCCTACAAAAATACCTTCAAAACTCATTTCGCTAAATTTGGTAGTATGATACTTGCAATTGTTAAGGACAAAGCACTTACAACCAAAAATAATAAAATATGAGACAGTTGGTTTCTTTCCCTTTATAAGTTTGTAAGGTATCTTATTATGGTTCTTATTTATGAGTACTCGATTTTGCACGCGGCATGCAGTGTTAACGGCTTCAGCCCAAAAGTATTCCGAAAGTGAAGCATCACTCAACATTGTCCTGCATGCCTCTATGAGTGTTCTATTCCTTCTCTCAGCTACTTTGTTCTGTTGAGGAGTTCGAGGAGAGGAAAACTAATGAAAGATACCTAGCTTTCACAGTATTATGTCATGGCCTCAGACTTGAACTTTGTTCCATTATCACTTTTGATCTTGACTACGAAACAGTTGTATTCATTCTAGACCTGCATGATAAAATTAGTAAAGATGTCGAAGATATCTGACTTGTGTTTCAGAAAGAACACCCATGCAAAGTGCGCGTAATCATCAATAATAACCAACATATAATCCTTACCTCCCAAACTTCTAACTTGTAGTGGACCGAATAAGTCCATATGAAGCAGATGTAAACATCTGTTAGAATTGAAAGAATTGGTTTTAAGATATCCTAAACACTTAGAGGGGAGGTGAATAGGTTCAATTCTTTTTAATTAAGGCAGACAGTACATTTTACTAGCAATTAATCTATGCAACAACTATCACAGCACAACTTAAAAAATAAACACAGCCAACACAGATTGCACACAGATTTATAGTGGTTCGCCAAGAGATGGGTACATCCACTTTCCCCCTTCGCGTATCTAGCAGTATACTAGATTCGGCCTAACTTCCTTCTTCCTTCTCAGATCCTTAGATCTTACAACTCAGAACTCAGAATGACTCCTACAGCTCAGACTTCAGCAAGTCCTACAACTCAAATTTTTTCAGAGAATCCTACCTCAGAGTGAGTACACACTCTTACAACTCAGGCAATTCAGCCCTACCTCAGCCTCTTTCACCAGTCCTACAACTCAGAGAAATTAATCCCCTACCTCAGGCAATCGGCCCTACCTCAGCATTTATAGATTTAGGCTTACAACTCAGAGAGATAACTCTCCTACACTCAGATCTATAAAAGAACCTACAGATAAAATTGATTATACAAAGAATAAATCCTTCACCCAGGTAGAGAGAGAATGGGTTGAAGGTTTCTTGATCAAATCTTGATAGATCTGACTGCTTTAGATCCAACCTGTCTTAGCTTCATCAAAGCTTCTTGAATTTGAACAAAGTAAGGTTGATCTTCTTGTGAAGTTGGAGGTGATCTTCAATCTAACTTCCTTCTTCTATTCAGATGTGGCTCTGAATTCTTCTTGTAGACTTGTTCAGAATCTGCCCTTAGAGACTTGTTGATCTCTGGATGAAGACTTCTCTTCTTCTTATTCTTCTATCTCTATCTGATGATAGAACATGTGTTTATATAGACCCCATCCGAGGTTACCGGCTGATTCGGTTCATAATGGCCTTCTGACAGCTCTGACAGATGCAACAACATTGTTAGTTATGACAGCTGTCAAGTCTTCAGTCGTGACACTTGATCCCTCATTGTACTCTATCTCAGTAGAAAAAGTGTCGAGACAATACTTCAAATGTGTCGACATAAATAGACTATGTGTCGGCACAACTCTTGATGATGTCGACACAACTCTCATAATGTCGACACGGCCCTTCTTTATCTTCTCAACACTGCTTCAGTGGAATGTGTCGACACAAGCCTTGTGTGTCGACATAATATCTTCTAGTCTCGACAAAGTTGGTGTTGACAGAATTCTGGTGTATGTCGACACATGTCCTGTGTGTCGACATAATTGTTGTCGACATAATTCTGGAATGTGTCGACACAAGTCCTGTGTGTCAACATAGTTGTTGTCGACAGATTTTCTATGTGTCAACACAAGTCCTGTGTGTCGACACAATCTAGCTCCTGGTGTCGACACAGCTTTTCCCAAGTGTTGATACTTGCACTTAGAAAATTCTCCTGCATTTCCTTAACCTGCACATTGAAACTCAACACACCATCAAATACACATTGATGAATATCATTGAGTTAGGTGAGGCTTCTCCAAATCTAGTACATATTTTCCAATGTACCCAACAATCTCCCCATATTTGGAGAAGTCATAACCCTTAGTTAATGATATACATCAATTATAATAAAACAAAGATTATGATGTAAGCATTTATTTCAAAGACAAGAGTAACCATAAGCAGTCATAGCATGTATCAATATTATCACAGAATGTGTTATAATATAATAAACATGCATCATAAAATTTTAAGTATCTAATATCAAATTAAGACTAAACCAAGGAATTTTATTAATATATGTTCAGAATAACAATGATTTAGTCCAAAATTTTACATTAACCAAAGCCTAGACCATATAATTCTGGGATTGATCATGTTCCTTGATAACAATTCCTTTGCCAGACTGAATTCTAGCTTGTACATTAGCTTCAGTGTCATCAGCCGGCTTCTTTCCTTTAAGATCCTTCTTCATGAGCTCTTCAGCCTTGACCTTTTGCCTTTCAAACTAATGATAAGGCTTTGGAAAGTATTTGCTAGGCTCCACAGAAGTAATAGGTATCTTCCCAGCATTGAGATCTCTTCTAAACTGATAAATGGCATCTTGCCGCTTCTGATACTTGCTCCATTCTTGTTCAGAGTACCACTTGCCTCTATCATGCATGTTGTATTTAACAGCTTGCGAGGCAGTGAGAATAATGTTTCTGGAGGTGGGACTCCATTTTTCAAAATCAGGCTTTAATTCAGTCTGCTCTCTAAACCTTTTCTTAGAAAGTCGAGCTTCTTGCTCTCTTTTCAAAGCAGCTTCAGACATTTCAACCTTCTCAATAATGATATTTTGTACCTCCTGTGAAGGACTATACATTTATTGAACAGCATATTGAATTCCCTCAAAATTAGCAGGTGGATAAATAATTTGAGCTACTTCCTACTGAACCCCTTCATTTGAAACTGGTTGAATACCTGATTCAACAGTGTTATCATCATCACACAAGGGTGGATAGCCAAGAGTTGCTCTGATAGCATTAGTGATCCATTTAGCATGATCAGAGACTATATTGACTAATACTCTCTCCCCCTTTATGACTTCTCTTTCAATATGGTCTCTTAAATCATCTTTTTGAAATCTGATCTGAGTAGCTAGATAATTGGTGCCTTCTTTATAGAATGATCTTAATTTCTACAGTTGATCAGAAATCACTTTTTGAGAGTCCTGAATAGTAGTGTGGACATTAGCCAAATCTTCTTTGAGTTGTTTATCAAACTCAGACTTTTCTTTAAGCATGTTTTCTGTGAAAGCAGCTACTTTATTCTGAAGTTCTATGATAATAACATTGTGGGATTCTGTTAGATTGTCATTCATTCTGATTTGGTTTTCCAGAACATAGCCTTGATTAACTGCAATATCATCTATCTGAGTCTTGGCCTCTTGTTATTGTTTGGCCAGGTAGACAACAGCATGACCTCCTTTTTGAAAGCATTCTGTCATTTCTGTTTTGTGTAGGTTTACTTCAAATCTGATAGACTTGATATCTTGGGCCAGCTGAAATTTTAATTCCTTATTGCTCTCATCAACATATTTTTCAAGTGCATTTCTTTGTTCATCCATCTTTACTTGCAGTTGCACCAGAAGTGAATTGAAGTCTACTGCTGGAGCTGGAGTTTGTAGAATAGCCTGTAGGGCTTTCTTATAGCCTGAGCTCCTTTTCCTGAGTTTCACAAGTTTCCTCTTCTTGGCCCTGGAGGCTTCTTCATGTTCAGAAGAATCAAATGAACTTGATATGTCCACAATATCTTTTGGACTTGGGGCAATAATGGGTAGCTCCTTCTCAGTTCTTGGCTTCTCCCCCTCAGTCCTTGCTCCTATTAAATAAGGAAATAATTCTTCTAATGTGACTTCTTGGTCTATTTGAACTGGAGGAATATCTTGCTCTTTCTCAGTAGATTGTCCTCCTTCAAATTCAATAGTGTCTTTTATGTTAATGTCATGTTCTGGTACATGGTCTGGGTATTGTTATCAACATCATTCAGGAGCACATCCAGTGTATCATTCTCAGTGTCTATAGCAGCATGATTTATGTCCTGGACTACCTCAAGTATTGATTGAGTTGTTGCTTCACTGTCCAATTCAGCTATTTGGTCAATTGGCTTTTACACATAAGCTTCCTTTAAAGGTGATGGCAGTTGTTGAGCTGGAACTAGAGAAAGCTCATTAGCTCCCCCTTGATGAGGCTCTTCCTGGACTTGATCTAGTTGGATATTGCTTGCAGGAACCTACTCCGCCTGCATCTAACTATCAGTTATTTTTTCTAGAGCAGGTGATTTTCTAGTCCTTTCTGCTCCTTCTTCATCTGAGCTAAAAACAACTGCTTCCTCTGAATCACAAGAAGATTCAGTGGTCTGACGTTCTATTTTCTTCTTTTTCTGAATATGTTGTATCTATTTTTGAGGAGTTGAAACATCCTTGGTTAATACTCTATCCCATTTGGACAGTATTCTTAAGTTCATTCTCCTCATGTGATTAATCTTAGAACCTACAGTCAGATTCATCACTTCAAAGTTTGCATCCTGCAAAGTTTGCATCTGAATAACCTATTAGTAGAAAATCACTATTCTTAGGGTACCAAAGGCCAAGATTTGGTGTTCCCTTAAGATATCTCAAAATTCTTATGACAGCAGTATAATGAGATTCTTTAGGGCAAGCTTGATACCTAGCACAGACACATGTAGCATACATGATGTCTGGTCTACTAGAAGTTAAGTATAGAAGAGAGCCAATTATCCCTCTATACAAAGACTCATCTACAGGTTTTCCTGCATCATCTTTGCCTATAGGCATACTTGACCCCATTGGAGTTCTCATGGTGGAGGATGACTCCATGCCATATTTCTTAATTAACTCATTGGTGAACTTAGATTGGGATATGGACAAGCCATCATCAGTCTGTCTAACTTGGAGTCCCAAGAAGAATTTCAGCTCACCCATGCTGCTCATCTCAAACTTCCCTTGCATAAGTTTAGCAAACTTTCTACAAAGGTTGTTTTCAGTTGATCCAAAGATAATGTCATCAAATATATCTGGTCTAGGATGATCTTGCCTTTTGATTCCCTTATGAATAGAGTTTTGTCTATTTTCCCCCTTGAGAATTTGTTCTCAAAGAGGAATGTAGATAGTGTTTCATACCAAGCCCTAGGGCTTGTTTCAAACCATATAGAGCTTTCTTAAGCCTATAAACATAATTAGGATAGAGAGGATCTACAAAACCTGAGGGTTGTTCAACATAAACATCCTCTTTTAAGTCACCATTCAGAAATGCTGACTTTATATCAATCTGGAATACCTTGAACCTTGATAAGCTGCATAGGCAAGGAACAGCCTTATTACTTCCAACCTTGCCACTGGGGAAAATTTTTGGTCAAAGTTTATTCCCTCTTCCTGCATGTAGCCTTTAGCTACCAGTCTTCCTTTGTTTTTAACTATAATGTCATTTTCATCTAGCTTGTTCTTGTAGATCCACTTAGTCCCTATGACATTTGGTTCTTTGGTTTAGGAACCAACTTCCAGACTTTACATCTTTAGAATTGATTCAGTTCTTCCTGTATGACATCAATCCAGTTTCAGTCTTGTATGGCCTCTTCAAATTTCTTGGGTTCCATCTGGGAGAGGAAACTTGAGCAAAGAACTGTGTTCAAGTTTTTGCTCCTTGTCTGAACATTATGACTTGGATCACCAATAATTTGGTGTGCTGGATTATCCCTTAGGTGTCTAATTATTGGAGGCAATATATCCATACCTTGATTTTCTCCAATCACCTCACCATGTTGTACTTCATTGTCTTCATCATCAGCTTGTGGGTCTTGTACTCCCCCTGGATAGCATCCATCATTTTCTTCATCCTGCCATGCAGGTTGGTCTTCACTAATGGTTAGCTTGTCCATCTTTTCCTTCAAACCTGTAGAGCTACAAGAAGTACTAGACAGCTCACAGTTGATTAGTTTAGTTTCATCAAAAACTACATGAACAGATTCTTCTACAACTTGAGTAGTCAAGTTGTAGACTCTGTATGCCCTACTGCTGTTGTTGTACCCAACAAATATCCATTCTTGGGATTTGGTAACAAACTTAGTTAAATAGTGCTTGTCATTATTAAGAACATAACACTTGCTACCAAAGATTCTAAAATAGGTTAAATTTGGTTTTTCTACCTTTCATAATCTCATAGGGTGTCTTCTTGTGGCTTTTGGTGATTGAAGCTCTATTGAGAACATGACATGCAGTGTTTACTGCCTCAGTAAAGAAATATTCTGGGAGAGAAGTGTCACTTAGTAGGGTTCTACCAGCCTTAATAAGAGTTCTATTCTTTCTTTCAGCAATACCATTTTGCTGGGAAGTGCTAGGTGAGGAGAACTCTTGATGAATCCCTAGTTCTTCACAAAACCTTGTCATGCATTCAGACTGAAATTCAGTCCCATGGTCACTTCTAATTTTGACCACTGAATTGTTAAGTTCATTCTGAATTTGCCTGACAAAATTGTGGAAGACAGTAGGGGTTTCAGACTTCTGCCTCAGGAAGAAAACGCATGTGAATCAAGAATAGTCATCCACAACCACCACTGTATAGACTTTCCTACCTAGACTATGAACTGGCATAAGACCAAATAGATCCATATGCAGGAGATATAAAAACCTCACTGAATCTTTGGTATCAAGAGTATGGAAGGAGGTTTTGATTTGTTTGCCTTTTTGACAAGCTGAACAGACACCCTCCTGGATGCACTTGACCTAAGGAACAATCCTCACTAACTCCATACTATAGAGTTGTCCTATTGACTTGTAGTTCAGGTGAGCCAGCCTCTTATGCCATTTGACACAATGAGAAGCTTTCTCATATGCAACTAGATAAATAGGAGAGTTCTTATTCTCACAATCAAAGCTGAGACAGTAAACATTTCCTTTTCTATAACCTGACAAGATGACCTCTTGATCACTTGTCCTTCTAATCTGACACTCATTCCTAATAAAAGAGGTATCATAACCAAGATCACTCAGTTGGCTTATGCTTTTTAAGTTATGTTTCAGACCATTCACAAAAGCCACTTGGGTGATAGTGATAGAACTATTGGAAATATTACCAAACCCTTTGATGACCCCCTTTTCAGATCCACCAAAGATCACTTTAGGTCCATTCTCTATGGGAGAGTAGTCCTTCAGCATCCTTCTTGTTCCAGTCATGTGGCTGGAACATCCACTGTCCAAGTACCATATTGGGGTATGCCCACTTGGACTCACCTGCATCAAATAAAATTACTTAACCTTAGAACCCCAATAATTATTGGGTTCTAGGTTCAGGTTAGACTGAAACTTGACATGTTTGCCTGCAGCCTTTCTGACAAAAAAGCTAGCATTCTTCCTGACAGTAGTGTTATACCAACAATCAATGGCATAATAACCCACTTTGCCACAACACCAGCACTCATATCTATTGTATCTTCTTTTAAGTACAGTCTTAACAGCATTGTTGTCAGCAATCCTTAAAACTGTAGGTACAGTGGTCCTTTTCTTGATTATTGGGGAGGGTGCATCAAACAGTGATGATTCCTGAAGAACATGATGTGTTTGTTCATGGGCTTCCCTATTGGAATTTACACTCTTATCATTCAGATTACCAGGCTTACAGTAACCATGTGTAATGTCATGGTCATACCTGTTAGTAAGCTGCATCACATTCCTGAAAAAAATACGAGGTTTGGAGGCTAGTGGCTGAACTGGAGCTTTGCCTTTTCTTTTGGAATTAGCTGCCCTAGTTCTTCCCTTGAATCCTAATCCTATCTTACCCTTTTGGAGAATGAAGTCATCAATTAAGGGTAAGACTGACTTTGGCTTTGAGAATTTAGCCACAAGTTCCTTCTCTCTTTGAAGTCTGACTTCGAGACTCTTAATTTGATCATTTTTGAATGTTTGTACTCATCTGAATAAAAGTTATATTTTTCAGTTTAGCAACTTCATTTAACTTCAAATCCAGCATTTTTGCTAAATCTGATGCAGCCAATTTAAGAGTTGCAATTTCCTCAGCTTGTTTCTTGTTAAGGATTTTGCTTCTCTTAAGAGCTTGCAACAAATCACCATACTCATCAATTAGTTGATGAACATCCCCTTCAGATTCAGAACCATTCTCATCTCTTGATGCAGATGCTTCTAATTCTGATCCAGTGTAATAATTAGAAACTGAAGATAGGTTGTTTACCTTACTGGGACCAGGCTGATCCTGGCACTGATCTTCCTCAGTCAAAGCCATCAGCCCTCTCCAATGATGATCTTTATCCTATTTATAGAATCCAGCAATTGCAAGAATTCTGATTCTACTTGATCCTCTTTAGTAGTAAATAATCCAATATAGGCTTCAGCTTCAGCCTCTTCTCCTGAATCTGATGATGAGGAATCAGTCCAGCTCTTCTGCTTCTTTGCAACAAAGGACCTCTCCTTCTTGACCTTATTTTGTTGTCTCTTTTTATCTTTAGATCCTTTCCTTTATCAGTACAATCAGCTATGACAAGTCCTGGCCTATTGCAACAATAACAAACAATTTTAGAAGAAGTTTGTTTACTGGGATTAGAGACATACCTGTCATCCTTAGATGTTTTCTTCTTCTTGTAATAGTCATCCTTGGAGAAGGATAAAGATGGCTTTGATCTCCATTTCTTCTTCTTCATGAACCTTTGAAACAGCCTTGTGAAGGCAGCAAAGTTTTCATCAGAGTTGTGACTATCTGAAGTGTTGATGTCAGTATTTTCAGTTTCAACTTCAGCCATTCTCTTGGGAGGAGAAGGTGACTTTCTCCAGCTCTTTCTTGTGGCTTCAGCCTTAAAAGCAATTGACTTCTCTCTGTATTCAGACTTATTGCTTTTATCCTCCTCCTTTCTGCCAGTGAGCTGCATCTTATAGGATAACAGTTTTCCAAATAAGGTTGGTGGAGGTGTATCTGCAAGCCTGGCCACCTCTCTGATTGCACATATTTTAGTATCACAATCCTTGGTTAGTGATCTGAGAAACTTGACATTTAATTCATAAGTGCTAAAGACTCTTCCATAGCTCATTAGCTCATTAACAATTCTAAAGAATTTCTTATAGCATTCAGCTATGCAATCTGTCTTAGCTTGTCTAAAGCTTTCATATTCTTGATTTAACATAGACTTCCTATCCTCTCTCACTTCTTTTGTCCCCTCCATATAGACAATCAAAGTGTCCCACATCTCCTTGGAGGTTTTACAATGGACCGTATTCTGGAATGTAGAGTCATCTATGGCACTCACAATTTTGTTTTGTGACCTCTTGTCTAAGGTTGCTAGGATGATCTCTTCCTTAGTCATTTCTGAATAACTTTTTGGAGTCTTGAGGTTAGCATCAAGAACTGATATGTTCATAGGAATAAATGGCCCTTCTAGCACTATGATGTAAATTCTTGGATCAGATGCTTCCATGAACAATCTGACCCTCTTTTTCCATATGCCAAAATTTTCTTTCCTATAGATAGGAAGTTTCATGGATACAAGTTCCTTCTGATTCTCACCTGAACCCATTCTGTCTAACTGATAACTGCCTTATAGATCAACTCAGACTGTTAAGTCTATTTTTGAGCAACCTGGATCTGATACCACTTGAAAGAATTGGTTTCAAGATATCCTAAACACCTAGAGGGGGTGAATAGGTTCAATTCCTTTTAATTAAGGCAGACACTATATTTTACTAGCAATTAATCTATGCAACAACTATCATAGCACAGCTTAAAAAACAAACACAACCAACACAGATTGCACACAAATTTATAGTGGTTCCCCAAGAGATGGGTACATCCACTTTCCCCCTTCGCCTATCTAGTAGTATACTAGATTCGGCCTAACTTCCTTCTTCCTTATCAGATCCTCAGATCTTACAACTCAGAACTCAGAATGGTTTCTATAGCTCAGACTTCAGCAAGTCCTACAACTCAGATTCTTCCAGAGAATCCTACCTCAGAGTGAGTCCACACTCCTACAACTCAGGCAATTCACCCCTACCTCAGCCTCTTTCACCAGGCCTACAACTCAGAGAAATTAATCCCCTACCTCAGGCACTCAGCCCTACCTCAGCTTTTATAGATTTAGGCTTACAACTCAGAGAGATAACTTTTCTACACTCAGATCTATAAAATATCCTACAGAGAAAATTGATTATACAAAAAATAAATCCTTTACCCAGGTAGAGAGAGAATGGGTTGAAGGTTTCTTGATCAATTCTTGATAGATCTGATTACTTTAGATCCAACCTGTCTTAGCTTCTTCAAAGCTCTTGAATTTGAACAAAGTAAGGTTGATCTTCTTGTGAAGTTGGAGATGATCTTCAATCCAGCTTCCTTCTTCTATTTAGATGTGGCTCTGAATTCTTCTTGCAGACTTGTTCAGAATCTTCTCTTAGAGACTTGTTGATCTCTGGATGAAGACTTCTCTTCTTCTTATTCTTCTATCACTATCTGATTATAGAACATGTCTTTATATAGACCCCATCCGAGGTTACCGGCTGATCCGGTTCATAATGGCCTTCTGATAGCTCTAATAGATGCAACAGCATTGTTAGTTATGATAGCTGTCAAGTCTTCATTTGTGACACTTGATCCCTCATTGTACTCTAACTCAGCAGAAAAAGTGTCGATACAATACTTCAAATGTGTCAACACAAATAGATCATGTGTCGACACAACTCTTGATAATGTCGACATAACTCTCATATTATCGACACAGTCCTTCTTTATCTTCTCAACACAGCTTCAGTGGAGTGTGCCGACATAATAGCTTATAGTCTCGAAAAAGTTGGTGTTGACAGAATTCTGGTGTGTGTCGACACAAGTCCTGTGTGTCGACACAATTGTTGTCGATAGAATTCTGGAATGTGTCGACACAAGTCTTGTGTGCTGACACAGTTATTGTCAACAGATTTTCTATGTATTGACACAAGTCCTATGTGTCGACATAATCTGGCTTCTAGTGTCGACACAGCTTTTCCAAGTATCCCTGCATTTCCTTAACCTGCACATTGAAACTCAACACACCATCAAATACACATTGATGAATAACATTGAGTTAGGTGAGGCATCTCCAAATCTGGTACACATTTTCCAATGTACACAACAAGAATCTTTGCCAATAACACTTTTAAAGGTAGCCCTTGTTTGCTTGCCTTTTACGCATGCGTGACAGGGTCTATCTTTAACGTACTTGACATTTGGGGCATCACGTACTAAATTCAGTGAAAATAATTTATTAATAGTTTTGAAATTAATATGTGTTAATCTCTTGTGTCATTGGTCACCAAGAGACGCATTATCTTTAGCCTTAAAACAAATGAAATTTAAACAAAATATATTTCTGCTTCGTGTGCCTGATAGAATCGTTTCCATATTGTCAACAGATTTTATCAAGCACCTATTAGCATGGAATTCAACAATATATCCTTTATCGTAGAGTTGGCTTATACTTATTAGATTGTGTTCCAATCCTTCAACATAAGCCACATCTGAGAAGGATACTCTACCGTTAGAGATCATACCATAGCCTTTAGTAATTCCCCGGTCTGAACCTGCAAAGATGACCTTTGGCCCATTTAAAACTGTAAAGTAGTTCTGGAGAAGGCTTCTTGTCCCGGTCATGTGCCGAGAGTATCCACTGTCCAAATACCAGATCGGCGTTTTGGTGGCCTTTGGACATACCTGCAATTATAAATCAATTTGCCTTAGGAACCCAAACACGTTTGGGTCCTTGGTCTCTTGTTAGAACACTCCCCCTACTAATATTAGCATTATGAGTGGTCTTTCTCATATTTCCAATTTGAGGAGTTGCAAAATTCCTGGAATTAAACCAGCAGTCGATGGTAAAGTGACCAATTTTGCCAAAGCACCAACAGTTGAACCTATTGTATCTTTGACTTAAGTTCTCCTGCTTGACCTTTTGAGATGGTGGTATAGCAGGGGCAGCATTCTTAAAGGAAGAAGCTTCATGGTGATGGCAATCACATGATTTCTTCTCCTTCAGTGGCCTTTCCACTATAGGCTTTACCTTTGGTGCTTTCTTAATGCTATGACCATAATTATAAGGGCCATAGCTCTGAATATTGATTTCTTCATAAGGTGCCTTAAAGACACTCTCACCAAAGTTTCTGGGGCAAGTCCATCCTTGGTAACGAGACTTGGACTCTACATAAGCAGGCCTAGCGAAGTGATCGTAGGATGAGTCAAGATCAAACTCGTTTGTTGGAAATATGACTTTCTTGAATGAAGTCTAATCTTGAGGGGCTTTCCCCTTCTCTTTGGCCAAAGCCTTCTTGGCCGCCTTATTATTTCTTTGAGCTTTATTCCTCATAGAAGATTTACTAGGAGCTTCCACAAGGTCTAGCCCAGCACCTTTGGCCTTAGCTGAGAATTCAGAAACGAAAGGAAGAACATTCTTGGGCTTCGAGAAACTTTCAAGAAGTTTCTTTTTAGTAGCGAGTTATTTTTCCAACTCTTTGATGATCTTCTCTTTTAAGTCTAGGTGCTCGAGAGCCTTGTTATATTCTTCAATGGCAACATTGGAGTTTTCTCTAAGTGAGTCGGTCTTAGCGACTTCCTCTCTTAAAGTGCTCTCTTCAACCTTCAGAGACTTTATCTCTTTAGCTTGAGTTTTCACGACTCGTAGACATTTATTATAAGCCTTTATTAACTCCTTGTACTGGGCCATGAGTTCAGACTCATCATCAGAAGTTTTGTCCTCATGATCATGCTCAGAAACATTAGATTCAGAGAGCGGAGTGTGAGAGTTTACCTTCCTAGTGAACTGGGGCTCTTGTTCATCATCAGTCTGAGCCATAAGCCCAAATTAGGCTTCTTCTTCTTCACTCGACTCAGATGAGTCGGAGTCGCTGAGAGTTTTGCCATTTTTGGCTATCAGGCTCTTCTCTGTTCTCTTCTTGTTGTATGAGGACTTCTTTTCCTCTCTCTTTCCACCCTTCTTCTTTTTATGTGGGCAGACAGCAATAACATGACCTGGCTTATTGCAGCAGTAGCAAACGATGTCAGTGGAAATATGTTTGTTTGGTTTAGAAGTATACCTATCATGGCTACTTGAGCCTTTTCTGTGTCGATCACCATCATGTCGTGATTTTCTGTAGGAGGCATCCTTGCCTTTCCATTGCTTCTTTCTGTTCAAGAATTTCTTGAACTGTCGTGAGAGTAGAGAGAACTCTCTTTTAGATAGCTCTGAGCCTGAAGTACTTGGCTCAGAGGCTTCTTCTTCACTTACTTCTTGTGTTGGGTCAGGAGTGGCAGCCTTGGACTTCCTTGAGTTGTCTGCCTTGAGGGCAACAGATTTCTCCATGGATGAGGGCCTGACCTTCTCTTCTTCAGCTTTTCTCGTATTGAGTTGCAGCTTGTATAACATAAGCTTCCCGAAGAGATTCTGGGGGTCTGTCTCAGCAAGTTTTCCAAATTCTTTTATAGCACAAACCTTGTTATCCCATTCCTTAGTTAGGGATCTCAAGAACTTGTCATTCAGTTCTCCGTTTGTGAAGACTCGGTCATATACTCTTAGGTCATTGACTATCTTGAAGAAGTTTTTAAAAGTGGCAGCATT
This sequence comes from Platanthera guangdongensis, assembly GCA_039583875.1. Classification (NCBI taxonomy): domain Eukaryota; kingdom Viridiplantae; phylum Streptophyta; class Magnoliopsida; order Asparagales; family Orchidaceae; genus Platanthera; species Platanthera guangdongensis. Next base: position 70,626,198 of record CM077158.1, read on the forward strand.
GGTATCCTTGGGTCCTTGTAGGAAGGTTTTGTATTTCTGATTCAGAAGGGATCTTCTATCATCCCTAACTTCTTATGTGTCTTCCATCAAGGTGACGAGGGACTGCCACAACTCCTTAGACGACTGGCAGTGGATCAGTTTCTGCAACATGGAGTCATCAACTGCACTTGCTATTATATTCTTGGCCTTCTTGTCTAGAGAGATAATTGCAATCTAATCTTTGTCGAGATCTATCAACTTCTTAGGAACCTTCTTTATTGGATCTATAGTGAAGACGGTCATCAGAACGTAAGGACCTTCTTCAATAACCATGAAGATCCTCGGATCCACAGCTTCCATGAAGAATCTAATTCTCTCTTTCCATATGGGAAAGTTATTCTTTGTGCACAAGGGAAGCTTGGCAAAATCTTTAGCCTTGTCCATGCTTGGATAATCTCAAAAGACAACTAGTTAGATCTGATCAAGGTGTTAACCTTTTATTGATCAACCTGGCTCTGATACCAATTGAAAGTGTTCAGTTGTTTACCTAAATCACCTAAAGGGGGGTGAATAGGTGAGTTGTGCATCTTTTTGCGGAATAAAAATTTAGAGATCTATGCACACAAAAATCTACCAAACATTCACAAACGACAAGAGATTTATAGTGGTTCCCCAACCTTGGGTACATCCACTTTCCCTCACCGATCTAGCAAAGCACTAGACTCAGGATTAGATTGTATGGTCCTGTGTTTGGTGACTCATTGTAGACTAACATTGGTCTACACTTGACTAATATATCCTGCAAACACTCAACTAGAAAAGACATCAAATACAAACTTAATTCATCTTAGTTAAAGGTTGACTTCATACAAATCTGGGTTATTGTGGATGCAATACACAACAATCTCCCCCTATTTGTAGAAGTCATAACCCTCTATACTAAGGTGAATTACATCAAGATAAACACGTAAAGAAACCAATAACCATAATTAATAGAAGAAATGCTATGATATAGAAAAATCAGATCATCAAAACTAAGGGTTTATATTAATATATATTGTCTAAGAAAAAATTTCAATTCCACAAGATCTCAAAAATGAATTTTTTGATCATCTTCAATTTCTACTGGTTCTGCTGGTGTTACTGTCTGTCCTGCTTCTCTTGTTGCCTCTTCTGATAACTATAAGGTTTAGGAAAGTATTTGCGAGGTTTGGGTGGAGCCTTGGGATTGTTCTTTTTATACTCTCTGTCATACAATCTCCTCTTGGTAAGAGATTTCTCATATAAGTCCCATTCATAGAAGCTATAATGAATATTTCTATCTTCATTGAAATCAACAACAAGTTTAAGTGTTTCAAGAATTAGGGATTTAGAGGTTGGACTCCATACTTCAGAAAATTCTTGAGCTCTCCTTCTTTCAGCTTCAGGATAAGGAGTGGATCTGCTAGCATAGGCACCTTCACCATATTTCTTCTTTTAGCTTTTTGTATCTCAGGAGGTACATGAGGAGGCATATTTGCTTGTTCAGGATCCCATACTTGTTCATAGGCTTCAGGAGGTGGTCCTTCAAAATATTCAGGCCCTAGAGAGAATGTAGGTCTATTCACATCCATGCATGCAGGAGGGGGTACAGAAGGGTCAATTGATAAATCGAGGAAAAGCTGATTGTGCATCCATATTGTTGGAACACCCTATTACTGATTTGGGCAAGGATCACTATGTCTCTTAGGAAACCTGTCTTGACCTCATTGTATAGATCTAAAGGTCAATTAGAATTGAGTCTAAGGGTTAGTAGTTAGGTTTGGAAGCTGCCCTCAAGACCAGGTTTTTTTTAGTACTGGAGACTAAGTCATTTCGTCGAGCTCAGTACGACGAATCATCGAACTCCATTCGAAGATTATTGAGCTCACTTCGACGAATCGTCGAACTCCATTCGACGATCTCTGAGCTCAACTTTAATGAGTCGTCGAACTCCATTTGACGATCTTCGAGCTCAGATCGACGTTCTTGACACCAGTTTGATTCTCTATCTCTGAGCTCAGTTCGACGATAGTTGAGCTCGGATCGACAATCTCTGTTTCTATCTAAGTTCAGTCTCTGAGCTCAGTTCAATGATAGTGGAGCTCAGTTCGACGTTTTTCTGAAGAGTTAGACGTTTTTCAAGATTCAAATTCAGACAGTTGTGGAATTATTCTTAGCATTTATGTCAGAGATCCTATGGCCGTTTTTAATTAATCTGTAGAAAGTTTCAAGGAATTTTCAAGGAATGTTTTATTTAACTTTCCTCCAGAAGACAAATGCAGTTAAGGAAGTCATTTATGACAGGCTAACGGCTATCTTGGACAGAGGATTATTTCTATTCAGATCAAAGGAATAAAAGAATTATTATTATTCAACAACAACAACTTCTGCAACAACAATTCTCTGCAACAACAAGAATTACAACTCCTACAACAACAATTACACAAGAGAAAGAAAGAGAGTTGCAGACATTCTCAGTCTCAAAAATTCATACAAGAACACACATCACAAAAGGAGATCAACTAACTGAAATTTTCAGATCTCTCTTGATTCAAGTGTTCAAAGGCCATCATCATTCAAGACTCCAGACACCTCACATTTCAGCTATTGCTGAAATCATCTTTTGCTAGAGATCAAATCATCTGAAGGCCTATCACCCTACTGCAAAGCTTCACTTCCTGAACAACTATAGAACTCAGGGGGAGTTTTGACAACATCCACTATCTTCTCTCTGATTGTTGACAGAGAAGATCATCTCATCCCTCTCTCTCTCTCTCTACTGTAAAGGGTTTTTCAAACTCCCTTCAAAAGTTTGTGATTGGTTTCTGAGAGTTTATCAAAACTCAGTGGTGGCAAGACACCTTATCAAAAAATCTGGTTTGGTTTTTGAGCACCTTATCAAAAGCTCATTAGTGCCCAGGACACCTGATCAACTCATCCTGCAGTGGATTCCTACCTAGAGTGGTAGAAGAGTGGATGTACCCAGATTGGTTGGGGAACCACTATAGCTCCTTGTGTCTTCTAGTTGCTTACTTTTCTTTTGTTTTCTGGCTGTGCTTTGTGATTGATCTGTGATTGTTCTGTGTTTAGATTTACTTTATGTTATTTGCTTCCTTGTTCACTTAGGAATACAACAACAGTTGTAAAAGGTTTTTAGCAAGCAATATACTCTATTCACCCCCCCCCCCCCCCTCTAGAGTATATCAGATCTAACTTACACTTTCACATATTGCAGTATCATATGTGTAAAGTTTTATACTCTTAACTTCTTTGAGCACTGATGCTTGAATTTCTTTCATTCGATCATCCCATTGATTTTTCATTGTTTGAACTTTCTTCTCAAGCTGTTCTTTCACTAAATCCTCCCCATTTCTGACTTCTACAAATAGTGTGCTGATGACACTTTCTTTAAACTGCCCAACTTCTTCAGAAGTCTTGAAGTTGCGTTCTTGAGCTTTCTTTTCTAATTGTATCTAATTATTGGGAAGAGTAACAGACTGTTCCATGACCATACCAATGATGGCAATGATGTGATCTATTGCTTTTCCCCCAATTTGTAGGAGTCTTTTAAACTCATCAGTGTTGCTTTGGATTTCTGTAAATCCTCGGCTCATCTCTTTATCCAAAGCAGTTACTTTATCTGTTATAGCTTTAATAAAAGTATCAAAATAATTTCTCTGTTTAACTAGCATTCCTTCAATCTTGCTTAAGATATTACCTTCACGAAATACTTCAGTTTGAGAAGGAGGAGGAGGTAGAACTGGGACAGTCCAAGGGTAATTTCTTCAATGAGGACTGTGGAGGTAGAAGTTTGTTTTGTTCTGACTGTACTATCTTCATCTTCGGCATCTTTGGCTAATATGGTGGGAATGTTGAAATGGAGACTGGTAAGAGGGGGGTCAGCATCTTTAGCAGGTGTTTCTTCTTTAGTATCAGAAATTGAAACAACCTCTTCATCATGTATATCTTCAAGTGGAGATTTTTCTAGTTCTGGTTCAGAAGAATGTTCTGGTTGAGGAGACTTTCCTTGAAGAGACTTTGTTGGTGGAGAAGGATGATCTTCAGGTACAGTGAATAGAGGCTCTTTAGAAGAGTTCCTCTATCAACTTTTTGATATCATAATCTGTAGACAAAATCTGTTCAGTTACCTGAGCATCAGTCAGGCTTTCTGCATCAAGTAGATCATCAACAATGAAATCTGAATTTTTTGCTTGGAGAGAGATGTCCTGGGCAGCAACTGATGGGGCTGAATCTTCTTATAGAACTATATTTGCAGCAGCATTGGAAGATGTAGATGTAACTGTATGTACAACTGCAGTAGGTGAAGTGATTTGGGTTGGATTCTCTATAGAAACTGGGGCAGGAGTTGGAGTTTGAGAGGGTTGAACTAGAACAGATGGAGCAGGCTCCCCCTCAATAACTGGATCAGTTATTTGATGAGAAGGAGGAGATGGAGTCCTGACTTCATCTTCATTTTTCTTTGGTGCATGGTCTGATTTCTGAAGCTTAATCTCCCATCTTTGAATGAAGGAGATGGAGACTTTCTTCATGTGATGCAATGAAATACCTTTAGAAAGATCAAAACTTTCTGGCTAGAGCTCATGAGGAATTAGAGAAACTATTTTGCCAAAATTTGGTGCCTTGATAATGTCTTTGATCTTATCAAAAATCAAAATACCCCACTGAAATTTTTTCCTGCAGATAACAGTTGTCATCATGTCAAAGACGTCATTTGTGATGTAGCTGATCGAACTGGTGCGGCACAAGAGAACTTTTCTGAGAACGTCCACAAGTAACTTGCTCTCTATATTGAGATTAGGGCGGCGAATAGTACTCACAACAACGGAGATACCGCATAATCTGCAGACACGATCATAATCATCGCAAATTACGTAATCTTCCTTGTCGATGAGAGGCAGCCGAAGGAGCTTGGAAACGATTGCGACGGACAGCTTGATCTTGATTCCGTGAACTTGGCACTTGAGAATCCTCCCATTTCTCTTTATTTTGGCATTCTGAAAGAACCGCTCGACTTCAGGAAGTAGAATCTTGCACGGATGTTCCAAAACAAAAGACAACCCGGTGGCTTCAAGTAACAACAGAACACTATGGAAATCATCAGAGATTTCGACAATTCCTGTGGAGACGACCCCATTGCCAATTCTAATCTTCAATGGAGGAGCCATCGATCAAGATAGATGAGCAGATGTCTGGCCTTCTGAGAGAAAAAGCTGAGACGGTAGAAGGAGAATGGTGGCGATAGGGAAGACAAAATGTTTCTTGTTCTCAAGAAAAGTTTTGAGATTCGGGATTTGGGGCTTTTCATGGACTTAATCTATTTATATAACTCTTAAATTATGATGCTTAAGGAAATAATAATGCTGAAATAACTGGAGTATGGCGGTGAAGAGTACGGGTGCCAAATTGAAAATTTGAACTTGAAGATAAATTTTTCCATATGATTTCTCAAGAAGAAGAAAATTACTACTCGAGTAGAAGTTGTCTTGTACTCGAGTAGAAGCTGTCTTGTTCTCGAGTAGAACTTTCCAAGTTCTCGGGTAGAGCTGTTATTCTCGAGCAGTAAGTCCATTATTCTTGAGTACAAATGATGTACTCAAGAAATGAAGTCCGCACTTTGAATTTTATTTGATTTGAAGTATAACCAGAACTTGAACTTGCTTGAGACCTTTCTCTTCATTCTTCCTTATTGAGCATGCCAAGTTCTGTTTTGAAGAATGATAAATTGGCCTCATCCAGCGGCTTTGTGAATATATCTACAATCTGCTTGTCAGTTGGAACATAATGGAGATTGATGTCTCCATGCTCCACATGCTCCCTGATGAAGTGGTACCGCAGCTCTATGTACTTTGTCTGACTGTAAGAGAATGGGTTGTTGTCTATTGCAATTTCACTGGAGGAGTCGCAAAATATTGGAATGTTCTTGAACTTCATATTGTAGTCTTCACATTGGTTATTTATCCATAATAATTGTGCACAACAACTGCCGACATAAATGTATTCTGACTCGGTCATTGAGATTGCGACATAATTTTGCTTCTTGCTGCTCCATAAAATGAGCATACTTCCAAGGAATTGGCAAGTCCCAAAAGTTCTCTTTCTATCATCTTTGCTTCTTGCAAAATCTACATCTAAAAACCAATTAGTTCGCTATCATTACTTCTTGGGAACCATAAGCTAATATTGGGTGTACCTTTAAGCTATCTCAAAATTCGCTTTGCGTCAGCGTAGTGACATTCCTTAGAGTTCACTTAAAATCTAACGCGCACACATGTTGAAAACATTATGTCCGGTCTACTAGCAGTAAGATAGAGCAAGGATCTCATTATGCTTCTGTATTTGGTTTCATCAAAAGGTTTCCCTTTCTCATCCTTGTCTAGAGACATAGTTGAACCCATTGGAGTCCTCATAGAGATTGCGTTCTTCATTCTGAATTTCTTAATTAACTCCTTGGTGAATTTTGCCTGAGAGATGAAAATTCCATCTTCATATTGTTTCACCTAAAGTCCTAAGAAATACTTCAGCTCTCCTATACTGCTCATTTAGAACTTCCCTTGCATAAGTTTGGAAAAACTTTTGCAAAGGTTGTCGTCATTAGAGCCAAATATGATGTCATCGACATAGATTTGCACTAGCAAAATCTTGCCTTTTATTTCCCTAAGAAATAATGTCTTATTTATCTTTCCTCTTGTGAACTTGTACTCAAGAAGAAAGTTAGACAGCATCTCATACCAAGCTCGAGGATCCTGTTTCAAACCATATAAAGATTTAAACAAAAGATAAACATGCTCAGGATAATTAGAATCAACGAAACCTGGAGGTTGTTCCACATACACCACTTCCTTTATGTCACCATTAAGGAAGGCCAACTTCACGTCCATTTGATAGATAGTGAAGCCCTTAAGTGCTGCATATGCTAGGAACAACCTGATTGCCTCCAGCCTTGCCACTGGTGCATACGTCTGATCGAAGTTGATTCCTTCTTGTTTGTATCCCTTGGCGATGAGTCTGGCCTTATTCTTTATAATTGTCCCAACCTCGTCCATCTTGTTCATGTAGACCCACTTTGTTTTGATAACGTTCTTACCTTTGGTTCTTGGGACAAGCTTCCAGACTGGGCAACGCTTGAATTGATTCAGTTCTTCTTCTATTTCCATTATCCAAGATGCGTCTGAGTTTGCTTCCTCAAACTTCTTTGGTTCAACTTGTGAGAGGAAACTTAAATATAGATTTTCTTTAATTATACCTCTACGAGTTCTGACACCATCCTGGGGATCTCCTATGATTTGATCCATAGGGTGATCCTTCAAGTGTCTGAGCTCTAGAGTCCTTGCATCTGGAGCTTCTTCAACCACTGGAGTGTAACGCCCCTAGCCGATACAACGTGACGATGTCACGGCTCCGCTCTAGGTGACGCTACCAGGCTGGAGCCCAAGTACCCCAACCCCTCTCCTTCCACATGCGGGTTGTTGGTCACCACAGCCTCGCTTTGATGAGCGAACTCGACAGTTAAGTTGGGCCGTATGGTTACTTCCCAGGAGGTCACCCATCCCAGTATTACTCTCCCCAAGCACGCTTAACTATGGAGTTCCTTCACTTCTCATCACCAATTGATCTGCAGATCAATTGGTGATGATAAGTGATAGAACTCCATAGCTAAGCGTGCTTGGGCGAGAGTAGTACTGGGATGGGTGACCTCCTGGGAAGTCCCAGTACGGCTCAACATAACTGTCGAGTTCGCTCATCAAAGGGAGGTTGTGGCCACCACCAACCCGCTAGTGGGCTGGAGAGGGGTTGGGGTGCTTGGGCTGCAGCAAAGTAGCATCTCCTAGAGCGGAGCCGATCGGCTAGGGTCGTTACAATAAAAAGTGTTGGATCCCTAGTTGATTTGGACTAGTTTCACTAACTAGGATAATTGACCAACCATATATAGTCAGGGTCATGACATTGTGTCCTAGAGTTTAGGCTAAGTCCTTAGAATCAACCACACATGGACCAGCCAACAGAAGACTCAAAGACTTAGAAGAAAATCAAGTTCAGAAAAGTGAGTTTGATGTTCTTAGAACTCAGCTCAACGAAAGTCATGTTCCGCTCGATGAACTCAGAATTAATTCTCTGAGTTGAGCTTGACGATATTCGAGCTCAAGTCGACGAATTCTGGGAGATCAACTTCAACTCATTAAGTCCAGAAAACTTTCTCTGAACTCAGGTCGACGAAGTTATGTTATCAGCTCGACGAACTTGGAGCATAGAATTGGGAAGTTTTTCACAGAAAGAAGTTAGCTGAACTCAGGTCGACAAACTTGGTTCTCAGGTTGACAAACACGATTTCCTAGGTCGATGAACATGATTTCTATGGTCGACGATCTTTTATCTTAGGTCGACGAAATCTATTCTCTGGTCGACGATTCCTGTGCAGTTCCAGACTTGGAATTTTTCCTTATTTTTGTCCTCATTTTATAGCAGTAATTCCTGAATAATTAATGCTTATATTCTCTAAATATAACCATTAGTGGCAGCATTGATTATGGTCTTCATCAGGAAGATTACTTATCGTTTTTAATAGGACAGTTGAGGAAATTCATGAATGCAGATATTCTCTCCAGCCACATTACATTCTCCAGAAAGTCAGCATTTAATGAAAAGGATTTCAAAATTTAAAGAAGATTTAGGCAGAGATATATAAAAGGGATTTTCTCTTTTCAGTCGACAGCAGTAGAGACAACACAAGAAATCATTCAAGAAAAGGAATTCTACTCTGTCTTCTTTAAGTGATCATCCTCCAGCAAGCTTTCAAGAGACAATCAATTTCTATCTGTCTACAGCTTCCTAGAGAACTTTCAAGAAGACCTACTCTCCATGCAAAGCTCTCAATCTTCCTGAACAGATCTTCATCTCAAGGGGAGCTTTGACACCATCAAGGATACATAATTCTTCTCTGCTTCTTTGAGAAAATAGAAGACAGCATCTACTTTTATTTATTTTACCCCACTGTACATAGGGTTCTAGCTCCCTTCAAAGGTTAAACACTTGGTTGCAAGTCTCCTGATCAAAAGGCTTAATTTGGTTTTTAGGCACCTGATCAAAAGCCTGAAGGGTTTCCTGATCTATCTGAAGCAGATCTTGTGGTGACAGGCACCTGAGCAAAAACTTGATTAGTGACAGGGCAGCTAGTCAAAAACCTGAGTGGATTCCTACCAGTGTGGTAGAAGAGTGGATGTACCCAAGTTTTAGGGGAACCACTATAAAATTCTTGTGTCGTCTGTGATACTATCTTATTTCTTTTTGTGTGCTTATTGCTGAATAGCTTAGTTATATTTCTGCACTCTCTGATTACACTTATAAGTATCACTATTCTACTTATGCAATAAAAATCTACAAAGATTTTAAAATACTCTATTCACCCCACCCACCCCCCTAGAGTTAAACAGATCTAACATCTTGGGTGATATCTTTCATACCATCCTTCAATTGGTATCAGAGCGAGGTTATTTTTGGTTTCATAGATTCACATCTGAACCAAGATCCTTTTTAGATTGTTTTTCTCTTCTTTAGTTTTTTTGTTATTACAGCAATGGCACAAAATAAAGATTATACTAGCATCAGACCTTCAGTCTGCAACTTAAACAAATTTGCAATCTGGAAGGCAAGAATCAAGTTGTACATGAACTCTATTGATGAGGGTATTTTCAACTCTATTTTGACAGGTCCTCCTCAACCAACGGCATCCATATCTATAGCAACTTCTAGCACTCATACAGTTCCACCACCTGAGTGGAGTGATGCTCAAAAGAAAGCCAAAATAGCTGATGCAAAAGCTATTAATATATTGGCTCAAAATAAGTCAGATGATATCTTCCAGAAGGTGGCTGAGTGAACCTCTGCAAAATAAATCTGGGACTCTCTAAACCAGATGGTGGCAGGCTCAACAGATGAAAAAAATGATAGAAGATCCCTCCTAATATCTCAATATGAGAACTTTAAGAAGGATGAATCTGAATTAGTGGCTGTGATGTATAATAGGCTCAATATTATCATCAATGAACTAAAAACCCTGGATAAGGATATCTCCTTAACTGAGATCAATGACAAGATCCCGATGTGCAGCCCCAGCACTTGGGATTCCTGGATCTGGCCAATCAAGGAAGCGAGGAGTTTAAATGAGATATCCACTGAGTCTCTTCTGGGAAAGCTCAAATCCTATGAACAGTTAATCAAGAACAGAGAGGCTGCTAAAATGATGGCCTCAACCTCTTCAAGGAAGGAGCATAATATTGCTTTCAAAGCAATAGAAGAATCTGAAACCCTTCCTGCCAATGAAGAGCTGATGAGCTTGATGGACAAAAGGTTCTACAAAGTGGCCAAGAAAGATTTCAGGAGAAGGCCATCCAAGAATGATGATAAGCCTAAGTATGATAGAACTCCCACCAAGGAGATTGTCTGCTTTGGGTGCAGAAATCCTGGACACATTCTTCCTGAATGTCCAGAAGCTCAGAAAAGAGATAGAAGAAAAGAGAATAAGAACAAGAAGAATTCCAGCAAGCACTCAAGCAAACACTCCTCCAGCAAATATAAAAGAAAAGAAAAACATTTCATTGCTGAAACTTGGAGTGACACTGATGAAGTGGCCTCATCTTCCAGCTCTAGTGAAGATGAAGAAGAAGACAAGGCAGGAGAAATTTGCATCATGGCAATTAATGCCTCATGCAGCAGGCCTGATGTTGAAGATCAAGCAGAAAGTCATTCTGAAGAATCAGAAGAGGAATCTGAGATAGAAGAGGATCAGGTAATCTCTTCCTTTGACTTTAATTCTATTGATTTTAAAAATGAATTGAAAACATTATGTAATGATCTAATAAAATCTGAAAAAGAAATAAAAATGTTAAGAGATAGACAAGCTGAATTTGATAATATATTTTCTGAAAACACTAAGCTTAAGGATGATCTAGTTTTAGCAAATAAACAAATTATTTCTCTAAAAATAGAACTATGTGAGGCCAAGCAACTTGAGAAATCTCTCAATGGGAGAAGCCTTAAGCCGATGGACATCACAAGTACAGTTAATGCCAGACTTAATGGCAAACTGGGCTTAGGTGCTTCATAAGGCTTACCTCCCATACTTAAGAAAAATATATTATCAACTCCTATAAAATTTGGTTCAGATAAAGAAAATGAGGTGATAAACAATAAGCAACCTACAGAAGACTTGCTTAAATATAAAAACCAACAGAACAAAAACAAGAAAATTCTCAATAAAGACAAAGTTCAACAGATTTCGTCGAACTCAGATGGACGAAATGTGGCTAGTTCGTCGAACTCCGATCGACGATCTACGAATGCCAACTTTAACCATAATAATTCGTCTTACTATGATAGACGAATCTTATATGGTTGGTCGAGCAGAGATCGACGAACATGGGGCATAGAAAATGAATATGTTCATTCTCTGAGCAGAGATCGACGATCTCATCCCATTTCGGCAAACTCCGATCGACCAACTTACAACTTTCCGTCGAACCCAGTCAGACTTAACAAAAATCATAATTTTTACAGAAACTTTAATCAACCTAGAAAACCTTTTAATCCTTTTGCTAATTGGGAAATTCCACCTAGGAGATACCATCCCTTAGGATATAAATCTCAACCTGAATTTTCTATTAGATCCAGTTTTTCATATCAGAAAAATAAAGGGCCCAGGTAATCTGGGTCAAGAACAACTAATTTTTTACTTTGCAGGTAAAGAGCTGTCCAGCTTTAAATCAACAATGGTATCTGGACAGTGGATGCTCAAAGCATATGACTGGCAGTAAGGACAACTTAAATAACTACAAGTCCAAGCTGGGACCAAAGGTGATCTTTGGTGACTCAAATTATCGTCAGTCTGAAGGCTTTGGAGAAGTTAAGATTGGAGCAGTTGCCTTCAAAAAGGTTACATATGTAAGTGGACTAAAACATAACCTCATCTCCATAAGTCAGCTATGTGATGAAGGTTATCAGGTATATTTTAACTCCATCTCTTGTATTATTTCTACTAAAGAAAACCAAACTGTTTTAATTGGAACTACACAAGGCAACATATATGTAGTTGATTTTCATTCTGCAACATCAGATATATGTTTACTTAGTCTTGTTAGCAATCAAAATGATTTATGGCATAAAAGATTAGGACCTGTTAATATGTAAAACATTGCTAGGTTATCTAAAGACAACCTTGTTAGAGGATTACCTTCTGGTCTCTACAAGAAGGAAGGCCTCTGCAGGGCTTGTCAATTAGGCAAACAAACTAAATATAGCTTTAAATCAGTTAATAAGAGTGATTCACCTAGGATCGTGTAGTTGCTACACATGGACCTTTTTGGCCCAATTGTTGTACAAAGCCTAGGAGGAAAATCTTATACTCTAGTTATTGTAGATGACTTCTCAAGATTCACTTACGTGTTCTTTCTGAGATATAAGTTAGATACATTCAAGGTTCTTACAGAGTTTCTCAAGACCATACTGATTGAGTACTCTTCTCAAGTTGCATTGATCAGAAGTGATCATGGTACTGAGTTTGAGTCTCTTCTTATGCATGAGTTCTATGAGAAGGAAGGTATCAGGCATTATTTCTCAGCTCCTAGAACTCCTTAACAAAATGTGGTAGCTGAAAGGAAAAATAGAACCCTAATTAAAGCTGTAGGCACATTACTTGCAGATGCTTACATGCCCCTATCCTTTTTGCAGATGCTGTGAGCACAACAAACTATGTACTGAACAAAAGTTTAATACATAAACTTAAGAATAAGATTCCCTATGAATTGCTTAAAGGGAAGAAACCTAAAATCACTTATTTTAAAATATTTGGTTGTATATGTTATATTCATATCAATGACAAGAAATATAATATAAAGTTTGAAGTTAAGGCTGAAGTGGGAATTTTTCTAGGATATTCCCAAGTCAGCAAAGCATATAGGGTGTTTAATAAATCTACCTTTAAAATTGAAGAATCTGTTCATGTGACTTTTGATGAAGCTAACATGTCTTATAAGGAGAAAAAAATTTCTACCAACAGCACTTTGTAGGTACCTCACTTGTCTGAGAGAGTGGATGATCTAAGCCTCACCCAAGAGGTTCAATACATCCTTCTCCACAAGTTGAAGAAGAAAGTGAAGAAGAAAGCATAGAGGTGACTGAACCCTTTTCAATAGCTAATGAAATTCCACAAGAGGAATTTATTCCCCAAGCTGTTGCCCAACCAGCTCTGCCCACTGATTTTGTCATACTTAGAGATCACCCTAGATCTCAAGTGATTGGAGACATTTCAGCTGGTGTGCAAACAAGGCATCAACTCAACCCTAACTTGATGTTTGCTTGTTTCCTCTCACATCATGAGGCCCAATCTATTAAAGATGCAGTGCAAGATCCCCACTGGATCATTGCAATACAAGAGGAGCTCAATCAATTTGAGAGATGTAGAGTTTGGGAATTGGTTCCAATACCCAAAGACTATCCAGTCATTGGAACCAAATGGGTGTTCAGAAAAAAGTTGGATGCAGAAGGCAACATCATAAGTAACAAGGCAAGGCTAGTGGCTCAAGGCTATAGGCAAGAGGAAGGCATTGATTATGATCAAACATTTGCTCCTGTTGCGAGACTTTAGGCTATAATAATCTTCCTTGCATATGCTGCATTCAAGAAGTTCAAAGTCTATCAGATGGATGTTAAAAGTACTTTTCTAAATGGAGAACTCAAAGAAGAGGTTTATGTTGGACAACCTCCAGGTTTCATCTCTCCAACTCATCCCTCATATGTCTTTAGATTACATAAAGCTCTCTATCGTTTAAAGCAAGCTCCAAGAGCTTGGTATGAGACCTTAACTAGATTCTTGATAGAGCATAAATTTTCTAGAGGCATTATAGATAGGACATTATTCACTAGTCACCATAAGAATCAAATATTATTAGTACATATTTATGTAGATTATATTATATTTGGGTCTACTGATTCCAAACTATGTAAAAGGTTTTCTGACCTCATGCATTCAAAGTTTGAAATGAGTAGCATGAGTGAGATCTCCTACTTTCTTGGTCTCCAAGTGAAGCAGCTACTTGATGACATCTTCATATCCTAGGCTAAGTATGCTAAGGAGCTTCTCAAAAAGTTTGGGATGGCTGATGCCTCAGCAAAGAAAACACTCATGACTACAACTGCTGCAATAGATTCTAATGAGCATGGGAAACCTGTTGATTAAAAACTATATAGGGCCATTGTTGGATCCCTAATATACCTTACAGCAAGCTGACCTGACATAATGTTTGCTACATGTCTTTGTGCTAGGTTCCAAGTGAACACTAAAGAATCTCATCTAATTTTCTTAAAAAGGATTTTGAGATACATATAAAGAGGTTTCCTAGTGTAGGACTTTCATATCCCACTGAGTCAGAGTTTGAGTTAACTTGATACTCAGATGCTGAATTTGATGGATGCAGAGTAGACAGAAAAAGTACCTCAGGAACATGTTAGTTCCTTGGTATGAGATTATGAAAGTGAGGGTTAGATCTACAATACTCTAGAGGGGGGTGAATAGAGTATGTTTAAAATTTATTAGGTCCCAATTCAAAAAGGTGCTGTTACAGCTTTTGCTGTAAGCTGAAAATGTGCAGTAAATAGAAAAATGAAACACAGATAATATTAAACCTAATCACAGCCACACAATAAGAAATAAAAAGAAAAGATGAGCAACCAGACGACACAAGAAATTTATAGTGGTTCCCCCTCAACTGGGTACATCCACTCTTCTACCACCCTTGGTAGGAATCCACTCAGGTTTTTGATCTGGTGCCTAACACCAATGGGTTTTGATCAGGTCCCCAAAAACCAACTCAAGTCTTTTGGTAAGGAGACTTGCAACCAGGAATCACTTTTGAAGGGAGATGGCAACCCTTTGTACAGGAGGGGGTGAGAGAGTGATTTTGTCTTCTCTGTCAACAATCAGAGAGAATACTTGTGGATTGATGTTTAGCAAACAGCTACCCCTGAGATGTAGAATATTTCAGGGAAGATCTAGAGCTTTGATGTAGGGTGATAGGTCTTCAATTAGAGTTCTGTACAAGCAGTGATGTAGGATCTTCTTAACTGATTTGATATATGTTGTCCTTGGAGAAGTCCTGAAGAGAATGTTGAAGAAGAAGACTCTTGATATATTATAGTTGTTCTTCTTCTTTTGAATATCACTGTCTATCACTGTAAGCTTTTCTATAATCTTCTTGTGTGAAGCTTTTCTGTTGCTGTATGAGAACTTTAGCAGTCAGTTTTTGTGACCCTGATTTTCTGACTGAGTATTATTATTCTGCTTCTCTCTATGTGTCTTGTTGCAGATAAAACAAAACCTCCTTTTCTTATATCTCTATTCAAAAAATTGAATCCTCTGTAATTAATGCTGACGGCCTGAGAATAATCGGCATTGATGTATTTCCCAACTGTCTTGTGGAAAATCAGCAAGTAATATTCCTAAAGAGGACTGTAATTAATACTTCCTCTAACGGATACATTCAGAGAATGTAGAGCAATAATTACTCAGGAATTTCCGCATTAGAATGAGGACAGAATGCCGGAAATGGCTAAGTCTGGATTCGTCGAACAATAACAGATTTTGTCGAGCTGAGTTACCAGTTTGTCGAGCTGAGATTTTGTATTCGTCGACCAGACATCTTCTGTTCATCGATCTGATAATAGAACTTGTCTACTTCAGAACCTTTGCCTTTTCTATCTGAAGTTCGTCGAGCTGATAATTGAATTCATCGACTGGAGTTCAGCAACAGTTCTGGACTTAGACAAATTGTTTGTGTTGACTGGTATTCTGTATGTCGACATGACACTTCTGGTGTCGACACAAGTTGGTGTCGACAAATAATCTTGGTGTCGACACAAATCTTCTGGTGTCGACATTAGCTCTCTAGTATCGACATAATCTTTCTTGTGTCGACCTAAGTTGGTGTCGACACATACCCTAAGTGTCAACACAGATCCTCTGATTCCAGAATTCGTCGAGTATAGTACAGAGTTCGTCGACCTGAGAAGTTGACTTCGTCGACCTGAGAAGTTGTGAACTTGAGGTCCAAGTTCATCGAACTCAGAATCTTGTTCATCGACCAAAGCCTGAAGTTGAACTTAGAAAAATTTGGAGTTACCCTGACTTTAGTTTATTGAAGTGTCCCAATTTTCGTCGAACAGAGAATGAAGATCGTCGAGCTCAGCTCAAAGAAATATCTCAAGATCGTCGAGCTAAGAACGCCTTTCGTTGACTTGAGTTCGACGAACGTCAAACTCATTTTACTTGGTCTTGAAATCTTCTAAGTCTTGAGTCTCTGATGGTCTTGTTGATAGTTGGTCCATCTGATATTGACTCTAAGGACTTGGCCTAGACTCTAGGACACAAATTTGACCCTGGCTATACATGTTGGGTCACATTCTAAGTTAGTGAACCTAGCCCAAATCAACTAGGGATCCAACAATCTCCCCCTATTTGGGTGAGGTCACTAATAGACTCAAAACATAAACATACAGATAAAAAAAGCAAGAAAAAGATATATATGGCAGAGAATTACTAACACATGCAGCAGATATATATGTACATAGGCTTTGTTTAAACAAATAACACAGTTTGAAAGTAAATGCAGAAAGAAATTGAAACAAAGTAAAGATTACTTCTTCTGCTTCTTCTGCATAGACTTGTCTTCTTTTGTCCTCTCTCCTGGCTTTTTAAAGATAATTGTTAAAATTTCTCAACGTGGTCAGCAAGGTAGCCCAAACGCCAAATTAATATCTTCGGCACTACCCAGTTCTCACATTGAACCAGCGAAAATCAAGGAACGAAGGTTAATCCCAACAAACAATGGAAGCACAAGTAGATCTTTTATTCATTCACTTCTTTACAACACGAGGCATACATAGCGAGACATGATTTCGCTAGTATAACAGCTGTAAACAGAAAGCACCAAAACCCAAGCCGGGCGGACAGCACCGGAGTCCGCCGAGACCGCCGAGGTCGCCGAGGTCGCCGAGTCCACTGAGATCGCCCGAACTTAAGCTGCAATCCGCCGAATAGCCACGGAGTCCGCCGAAGCCGCGAGGCCGCGTGGACACACCGTTATTCGTCTCCTGCTGAAGCTGAACTGAGGAACACCCCCTACCCGCCTGAATCCGGCGGACAGGTTATTGAAGCTGGCAAAGATGAAATAGAGCTGACAAGCCGCAGAGCGACCTCCTGCTGAATCCGCAGAGACCGCACACTTCCAAGTACTTGACCGAAGTGAAAGCCAAACTCCAGGCTCCTTGAAGCTACCCGCGCGACCTGCACACAGCAAACCGTCAGCACTGAATCAATCCGTGCGGACAGACAAACTGAGACCGCAGCTCCTTGCCCAACCCAACTTACTGTTCACTCCAGTTACTATAGACCTTCCAGGGGGGTCCTATTTATAGGCGAGGTGAGGAGTGTGGTCACCGCCCTAGAGATAGAGACACCGCCCCAGCCCGTGCGATAGCAAAACACCGTCCGCCGAGTCCGCAAGGACTTAGCCGGATACCAAGGAAAACTGCCAGGAGCAAGGCAACATTGGCGAACACTCTCCAGTCCGCCCAAGCTATGCGGACAAGGTATCAGGCCGCAAAGCTTCCAACCACTGCAGGACAGCAATCCCCTTCAATGGCTGTCCGCACCAACCCGAGGCAGTCCGCAAGACTCAAGCATCAATCCCCCACAAGTCCACGACCAAAGGCAGACAGCAACCGTCCGCCTGGTCAACAGCGGACTTGGCGGATACCGCGGACACCATGGTCTTGGCACAGAGTGTGACCAAGTCCAAAACCATCAAAGGCCAATGCGAGCATGGCGGACACAAACTCCCATTCGCCAAACACCCTAGTACAGACCGCCAGCAGTCCGCAGGCTACTCACACACCTGCACAATGCAGCAGCTACCTCCCGGACTCCAAACACAAGTCTACCAATCGACCTCCACAGCAAGGCACCTGCTGTAACACCAGAGCTTGACAAGGCCTCAGCCAAGCTCTAAGCCTAGTCCGCAACAGCCCACACCGCGGACACGCCAGTCTGCAAACTTCCCGCGGACACGAGCCAAATCGCCAACCAGCACAAGCTTGCACCACGGCCACTAAGCAATGCACCAGTCCGCAAGCCTCTATCCGCTCAGGCCGCTCCTTGGCTAAACCACAGCCAATGTCCTATCTGCAGATCCCAGGCCGCACAGTCCGCGGACTTCATGCAACAACCCGCTCAGAAGACAGCCGGCTTTACACTAGACCTTCAACCAGGCCGCACATCACAGTCCACCCAGTCCGCCTAGTCCGTCAATGTTGTCCGCCCACGCCGCCCGGCCTGTCCCGTCGACCACTTCCACTTCACAAATTTCAACACTCCCCCTTGAAGTGGGAAGTGGTGACCAATCCCAACAAGCTGCGCAAGCGTTCAAAGGGCCCCTTAGACAGTGGCTTCGTGAAGATGTCAGCAAGATTATCTTCACTTCGAACATGCTCGACCAGCAGAGATCCTTCCAACACCTTCTCCCTGATGAAATGGTGATCAATCTCTATATGCTTGGTCCTGGCATGACACACTGGATTGTTAACCAGTTTGAGAGCACTCTCATTGTCACCCCGGAGTAAAGTAGGCTCTTGCACTTCTTCATGAACATCCTCTATAAGCCTTCTCAACCAAACGGCTTCCCGAGCAGCCAAGGCCGAAGCCTTATACTCCGCCTCTGTGGTTGAAACCGACACCGAGTCCTGCTTCTTGCTACACCACGAGATTCTAGCTGAACCGCAAGTGAACACATAACCTAAAGTGGACCTCCGATCATCCGAATACCCGCCATAGTCAGCATCCGTGTACCCAAGCAATGCAAACTCCGAGTCCCTTCCATAGAGGAGTCCCATGTTAGAAGTCACCTTGACATACTTCAGAATACCCTTCGCTGCCATTAGATGAGATTGCCTTGGTTCAGCCATATACCGACTTACTCGGCCAACAACATAAGCAATATTCGGCCTTGTAATCGTCAGGTAAATTAAACTCCCAACAAGAGCCAAGAACACCAAGGGATCATGAAGAACCCTTCCCTCATCTCGTCGAAGCTTCAGCCCAGGTTCCAGTGGAGTAGAGCACTTCTTCCCTTCGGCCATGCCAAACCGCTTCACAATGCGATCAGCATACCCTTTCTGGCAAATGAGAACCCCACACTCCTTCCTCTCCACTTCAAGATTGAGAAAGTGATGCAACTCTCCCAAGTCTTTCATCTCGAAGCGTATAGCAAGCTCAGCCCTGAGCCTTGCTACTTCCCCCTCCGAATTCCCTGTGATGATCTTGTCATCCACATACTGTAACAGCCCAAAGTTCAGAAATAGGCAATTTTTGGGTGACACGGCCTGGGACACGGGCGTGTCCCAGGGCGTGTCAGGTGACACGGCCTGCGACACGGGCGTGTCGCAGGGCGTGTCGAGGTTGTGTCGACGATTGGGCTTTGTCTCGACGATTTTTGCTCTCGACGATCCGTCGAGAGGAGGCACACGGCCCAGGACACGGGCGTGTCCAAGGCCGTGTCGCATGCTCGACGATTTTTACTCGACGATCGTCGAGTGTCGAGAAGTGAGTGTTAAGTGTTGAACACGGCCTGTGACACGGGCGTGTCATAGGGCGTGTCAAATCAGGCGACGAACTCAGCCCGCCGAAGGATTCGACAGGGCGTGTCTTTGTGCCGTGTCTGGGCACACGGCCTGGGACACGGGCGTGTCACAGGCCGTGTGAAGTCTCGGGATGATTTGGGATTTTTTTCCCCCAGGTACACGGCCACAGACACGGGCGTGTCTGAAGGCGTGTTGGTGACACGGCCCATGACATGGGCGTGTCCCGTGGGCGTGTCACTGGTTTGGATAAGTCGGTTGACCACCGCTTGAGGCACACAGCCTGGCACACCGCCGTGTTCGAGGCCGTGTCGGGTCAAAATTTGTGTTTTTGGCAGAATCGTGGCCTTCCATTCCTTCAGTCTGGATCCAAGGGCTGAAAGCCTCTTCCTCTTTTTCTTCAAGGCCGAAAACAGAGAAGTATTCCTCACTTTCATTTTGCCTTCATCTTTCTTCAAGAAAGAGAAAGAGAGAGAGAAAGGAGGAGGAAGAAGGAAGGGGGCTGCTGTCGGTGGTGCTACGGTTTACCGACGAGAGATCCGAAGCCAGCGTTGCGGAGGAAACGCTCTTGCGAGTCTTGCAAGCTAGCTTGGAGTCCATGGCACCGAAGCGATCGTCAAGGGTAACGACTTTTCTTCCCTAGCCATGTGAAGGCTTCCGTTTTGGCATATCTTTTGATTCCCCCACCAAGAGGTGGCTGCTTTTGGGAGTCGTTTGGGTGATTCTTGAAATCCCCTTTGTTGTGCATATAGATCCGAAAATGGAGTACGAAATAGGCATGCTGTGTGAAGCCCATCTGGACAGGTTGGTCTGGATTGGTGATGTTGCATACGAACCGGAGAAGACTTCGTGATAAACGTGTAGTGTTAAGGAGTCTACGGGTTATACCTGCGAAAAGGAGTAGCAGGAAGTACTGGGGTGGTAGCCCAGGAAAATAGCCATGTGATGTTTTGGGTCCAACCTGTGAATGAGGCACAGGAAGTACTGGTGGGACCAGGAAAGTCCCTTTTTGTGATGCTTGATGTCATAGGGTGTCCACCTGTGGAGCGAGTCACAGGAAGTACTGGTGTGCCCAGGAACGACCCCTGACATTTGTAATTTGCGGTGTCCACCTGTGATGGGAATTACAGGAAGTACTGGTGCGCCCAGGAAAGACCCGCTGTTGTTGTGAGGAAATGGGTATAGTGACATACCCAGGCTTGAATGCCAGAACAGGATTGGTAAGACAGACCCGCGCCTTTGATATAGCCATGAGTACGCTGCACGCGGAAAAGGCAAGGCGACTTGAGCAACGGGGGGGTGGAGGATCCGACCTGCGCTATGTCCGTCTGACGTGAGACCAAAAAGTGTGGTCTGTTGGAGCGCATAGCAAGAGTCTTCGGCCTGCGCGCCATGACACAACGGGGGGCTACGGGCCATCCCGGTGTCCGAAGACTAACTCCGGCTGCACGCCATGGAGTAAATGCTCAAGAGAGTTACTGTTGGGTGATAACCCTGATACGGTGGTGGGCAAGAGGTTGCCAGAACAACAAAAATGTGCCCTGAGTGCACGGACCGTTGGGCCGGGTGGCGAACGGTTGTGATGGCTTGTGTGCGTGAAAGCACCTTTTGATGATATAGCTTGCCATACTTGTGATATGATATGCCTGCAGGGAAAAATACCGCTGCCCCGAGAGAAGGGGTAGGGTCGTTATAATTTGGTCAGCTGAACGCTGACCGTTGCTTTTGTTTGCCACCGTTGGGTGGATTGTCCTTGCACAGGTGCTGGAGAGCCGAGCGGGACACATAGAGGTTGATGCTCTTGCTGGTGTTGCTTCTGCTGCTACTGTTAGCCCTCGAAGGCTAAGTGTATTCTTTTGTGTGTTTTCTTTTCTTGTGGCCAGCCTGCGCGCCAATTTATTTAGGCCACTGTGTGAAAGCCATGTAAGGCCATAAGGCCAACTCTTTTGACATGTTGTAAGACATTCCTATATATATATAAAATGTGGAGTTTTATGTTTGGACATTCATGAGGAGTTCAAGTAGTTTAGGCTTCCGCTAGAATGCTTGTGATAGGTGCGATGTGCTACTCTGGTATCATCATGTACCTTCACCGACTGTTTTGTGGTATATCCTGTGGGGCCCCGGTCGGACCTTCTAGAATATATCATATGAACGGATGGGGTTGTTACATTTTTGGTATCGGTTGTCTTGGTCTTTCCCTCTCGAAGTCGTGGTCGACTTCTTTTGTGGGGTGGCGAGCACCTGTTTGTGCACACCAAAGTCTACGATTGAACTCCTGAATGTCCATGATAGGAATGCAAAGTTTTGTGTTTGAGGACCTGTGTGTTCCTATCTTGTTGCTTACTTGTGTCATTTTTCGTTTGTAGGCGACGAGTGTGATGGCTTGGCAGCAGGAACCCCAACACTCGTTAGGAAGCATGACGTCCACTGTGGTACCAACCTCTCCTTCATCGATCGAAACAGCTCGACTGATTGTCGATAGGGCTTTTGCAACGCTCAAGTCTTACCATGAAGGACAAGTTTCACCCTCTGATCCGGTGATGCGTTCCATGCCGGGTAGGGAACTTGAGCAGCCGGCAAGGGGAAGTGCCTCAGCTTCGTGTTTGAGCCAAGGAGAGAACACAGTTGCGGACTATTTTCATGCATTTGTTGCAATGAGCCAACAACCCGAGTTTATGTTTGAGACCGAGGAGATGAAGATCAATCGGTTTTATGATGGGCTACGTCAGGAACTCCGTTTCTTGTTGATGGGTCCTAAGTTCTTGGGCTTCCAACCACTGGTGGAGGCAGCGAGACTGTTGGAAATCGACTTGAGGAGAGCCCAGCAGATGCCTGTGACTCGGAAAGTGCGCACTCCAAGGTTTGGGAAGTCGGCTCACTGGAAGAGGCGGAGACAAGAGAAGCGTACTTGTTATGCGTGTGGTCAGGTGGGACACCTCGCTCGTGAATGTGGGGATGGTGTTCAGCAGCCAAAGAAGCAGTACAAGTGTTATTCGTGTGGGAAAGCAGGACATAAAGCCCGAGATTGCCGCGTTGGCTCGTAGCAGGCAAGAAATGTCGACGGCATGATGTAGATAAATAATGAGGCTCCTCATGTACATAACTAATGGTGACTTATATGTTCGCTGTACAGTAAGCCGTTTTGGATGAAAATACTATGAGGGCCTGTGTCCAATATGGATGTGTGGGATCAACGTGTGTTGTCAATTGTTGATGTTTTCTACCATGGGGACATGTGTGCCCAAACTTGGCAATAGTCGTCGATGTTTACGATAATCGTCTTGCTTGTTTTTGTTTGCATCTTGTGAATGTTGTTTGTATATGTTAGGTGCACCACAGGCGCCGTTTATGAAGGATGTTTCGTCTTCTTTTCTGTCTCGTGAGTTTCTTACGCGGCTTGGGATTCCCAGGATCGCAAAGACAGATAGCGTCAGAGTGGTGTTGCCGAATGATTGTTGGATGCTTGCTAATCAAGCTTGCGATGTGGCGGTTCAGTTAGGAAGTCGGGATTTCAGTTTAACTGCATTTGTTTTGCCAATATCGGAATTGACGTGATTTTTGGGTTGGATTGGCTTGCGGAGCAGCACGTTATGCTTGATTGCCAGTCCAAAGAAATCGCGTTAGGCCAGAATACCGAACAGGAGACAAAGTTCGCGGGCAGGCGAGGAGTGAGCGGGACGTTGATGCCTGCACTCCAGGTAGTCAAAGCTGTTCGGAATGGTGCAGAGTGTTACTTTGCACTTATTCAGGCTGTTGAGCCTAAGGCCACTTTGTGCGAGGTTCCGATTGTGGCTGAATTGACAGATGTGTTTCCCACGGATCTCCCTGGGCTACCACCCCAGCGGGAGATTGACTTCACAATTGAGTTGGCGCCAGGTGCAAAACCCGTGGCCCGCTCGCCATATTGCGTTGTGCCTAAAGAGATGGCTGAGTTGAAGGTTGAACGACAAGAAATGCTACAGCACGGTTATAGCCTCCCAAGTATGTCACCTTGGAGCGCGCCTGTACTCTTTGTAAAGAAGAAAGATGGTGGGTTACGGTTGTGTATCGAAAACCGTGAATTGAATAAGCTGACCGAGAAGAATAAGTATCCGATATCTCGGATTGATGAATTATTTGATCAGCTAGTTGGCTCGACCGTCTATTCTAAGTTAGACCTGAAGTCTGGTTATTACCAGTTAAGAATTCGGGAAAGTGACATTCCCAAAACCGCATTTGGACCGCGTTATGGGCACTATGAGTTCACAGTCATGCCCTTTGGATTGTGCAATGCGCCTTCAGTGTTTATGGATCTGATGCACCGTATTGTTCGTGAGTACCTGGATCTGTTTGTGATAGTGTTCATTGATGATATCCTGGTATACTCGAAGTCCAACGCTGAGCATGAGATTCACTTGCGGTTAGTGTTGAACACGTTGAGGCAAAATCAGCTATATGCCAAGTTCTCGAAGTACGAGTTTTGGCTATCATCAGTGGCATTTTTGGGCCATGTGGTGAGCGGAGCGGGCATTGCAGTGGATCCAGCGAAGATAAGAGCCATACAAAAATGGCCAATATTGTCTTCCGTGGCCGAGGTCTAGAAGATTTGTGGAGAACTTCTCGCGGATCGCTTTGCCGCTAACCACACTAACGCGCAAAGATCAGAAGTTCGTTTGGATGCCAGAGTGCGCACGAGCTTTTGAAGAGCTGAAGGTTCGATTGACCACGGCGCCGGTGTTGTCGTCGCCATGTGGAACTGATGGATTTGTCATTTATAGTGATGCCTCAGGGAGCGGCTTAGGCTGCGTTCTTCTGCAGAGTGGAAAGGTGATTGCGTATGGCTCACGCCAGCTGAAGGTGCACGAGCGAAATTATCCCGTCCATGATTTGGAACTAGCGGCGGTGATTTTTGCACTCAAGCTGTGGCGACACTACCTTTATGGCGTGAAGGTAGAGATCTATACTGATCATAAGAGCCTAAAGTATCTGTTGGAGCAGAAAGAGTTGAACATGCGACAACGAAGGTGGTTGGAGTTCCTTGGGGACTACACTTTCGAGATTCACTATACACCCGGGAAGGGGCATGTTGTCGCGGATGCCTTGAGTCGGCGAGTTCCGGCTAGAGCAAATTGGTTACAAAGGCATGATGAACGTCTTATCCAGGAGTTGAAAGCATTGGAGATCTATTGTGTTGACAAGAGTTCCACTACCACTGCATGTTTGAACTGGACCGAGGTGCAATGTGACCTTGCGGACCGAGTTCGACGGGCAACGGAGTTGGATGAATGCGTATGAAGGGCCAGAGGGCAAATGCACCTGGAATGATGGTCTTTTGCGAACAGAGGGTCGTTTGTGCGTCCTGTGGGGAAACTGAGGGAAGAATTGATGTATGAAGCACATTATACCAAGTATTCCATTCACCCCGGGAGCACAAAGATGTTCAACGATATGAAGAAGCTCTTCTGGTGGCCAGGGCTCAAGAAAGATGTTGCCCTTTATGTAGTCAAATGCCAAACATGTGCGATGGTGAAGGCGGAATGCCAAAAGCCGGGCTGTTATTTGAAGTCACTGTCGATCCCAGTGTGGAAGTTTGATGATATTTCCATGGATTTTGTGCATGGGTTGCCAAGAAATGATTCCATTTGGGTGATAGTTGACCGGCTAACAAAAGTAGCACATGTTCGCCCGAACAGGCGGGATGCTTCGGTTGAACGTTTGGCAAAGTTATATGTTGATCAGATTGTGCGTCTTCACGGTGGTCCTCGGAGCATCGTAAGTGATCGAGATGGGCGATTCACGTCAAATGATTGGAGGCTAGTTCACCGACTGTTGGGCACGAAGTTGACTTTCAGTACGGCCTTTCATCCCCAAACGGATGGCCAAACTGAACGTACCAACAGAACAATGGAGGACATGCTCCGAATGTGCGCCCTTGACTTCGGAAAGAGATGGGAAGATCATCTCTATATGGTCGACTTTGCATATAATAACAGCTACCAGGCAAGCATTGAGATGGCACCATATGACGCCCTATATGGAAGGAAGTGTCGTACTCCCTTGGCTTGGGTAGAAGCGGGTGAAGCCCGGGTTGTTAAACCAAATGAGGCTCAACCATTCGGACTATTCGAGAGAGATTGTTGATTGCTCAAGATCGACAAACGAATTACTACAACGCCAAGCACCGGAATGTCGAATTTGCGGTTGGCGATTGGGTCTACGTGAAGATCAAGCCATTCAAAGGTGTCTCCAGGGTTCGACGATTGAAAAAGTTGCGTCCAAGATTTTGTGGTTGAGCGAATTGGCGAAGCGGCTTATCGGCTAACTCTGTCGGCGGACTTGGGTGGGTTACATGATGTCTTTCACATCTCGGTGCTTCGGAAGGCCGTGAAAGATCCAGCTCAAGTGATCGCGGATGATCGTGTGCCGGTGGAGTATGGGCTAACAACGAGAGTTAGACCCATTCAGATCGAAGATCGAGCCGAGAAACAGTTGCGGAACAAGACGGTCGGTATGGTAAAAGTCCGGTGGGACAACTGCGGCCGTGAAGAGCTGGCATGGGAGCGCGAGCAAACCAGGCGAGTAGAGTTCCCAGAGCTGTTTGTGTAATTTGTAGCGAGAATGTTGTAACATAAAAGGTTAGATGTTGTTACATTTTTCTTGCTGGTTTCTGTTACTTTCCTGTCTCTAAATTTCGAGGATGAAATTTCTTGTAGGAGGGGAGGATTGTAACAGCCCAAAGTTCAGAAATAGGCAATTTTTGGGTGACACGGCCTGGGACACGGGCGTGTCCCAGGGCGTGTCAGGTGACACGGCCTGCGACACGGGCGTGTCGCAGGGCGTGTCGAGGTTGTGTCAACGATTGGGCTTTGTCTCGACGATTTTTGCTCTCGACGATCCGTCGAGAGGAGGCACACGGCCCAGGACACGGGCGTGTCCAAGGACGTGTCGCATGCTCGACGATTTTTACTCGACGATCGTCGAGTGTCGAGAAGTGAGTGTTAAGTGTTGAACACGGCCTGTGACACGGGCGTGTCACAGGGCGTGTCAAATCAGGCGACGAACTCAGCTCGCCGAAGGATTCGACAGGGCGTGTCTTTGTGTCATGTCTAGGCACACAGCCTGGGACACGGGCGTGTCACAGGCCGTGTGAAGTCTCGGGATGATTTGGGATTTTTTTTCCCGTAGGTACACGGCCACAGACACGGGCGTGTCTGAAGGCGTGTTGGTGACACGGCCCATGACACGGGCGTGTCCCGTGGGCGTGTCACTGGTTTGGATAAGTCGGTTGACCACCGCTTGAGGCACACGGCCTGGCACACGGCCGTGTTCGAGGCCGTGTCGGGTCAAAATTTGTGTTTTTGGCAGAATCGTGGCCGTCCATTCCTTCAGTCTGGATCCAAGGGCTGAAAGCCTCTTCCTCTTTTTCTTCAAGGCCGAAAACGGAGAAGTATTCCTCACTTTCATTTTGCCTTCATCTTTCTTCAAGAAAGAGAAAGAGAGAGAGAAAGGAGGAGGAAGAAGGAAAGGGGGTTGCTGTCGGTGGTGCTGCGGTTTACCGACGAGAGATCCAAAGCCAGCGTTGCGGAGGAAACGCTCTTGCGAGTCTTGCAAGCTAGCTTGGAGTCCATGGCACCGAAGCGATCGTCAAGGGTAACGACTTTTCTTCCCTAGCCATGTAAAGGCTTCCGTTTTGGCATATCTTTTGATTCCCCCACCAAGAGGTGGCTGCTTTTGGGAGTTGTTTGGGTGATTCTTGAAATCCCCTTTGTTGTGCATATAGATCCGGAAATGGAGTACGGAATAGGCATGCTGTGTGAAGCCCATCTGGACAGGTTGGTCTGGATTGGTGATGTTGCATACGAACCGGAGAAGACTCCGTGATAAACGTGTAGTGTTAAGGAGTCTACGGGTTATACCTGCGAAAAGGAGTAGCAGGAAGTACTGGGGTGGTAGCCCAGGAAAATAGCCATGTGATGTTTTGGGTCCAACCTGTGAATGAGGCACAGGAAGTACTGGTGGGACCAGGAAAGGCCCTTTTTGTGATGCTTGATGTCATAGGGTGTCCACCTGTGGAGCGAGTCACAGGAAGTACTGGTGTGCCCAGGAAAGACCCCTGACATTTGTAATTTGCGGTGTCCACCTGTGACGGGAATTACAGGAAGTACTGGTGCGCCCAGGAAAGACCCGCTGTTGTTGTGAGGAAATGGGTATAGTGACATACCCAGGCTTGAATGCCAGAACAGGATTGGTGAGACCGACCCGCGCCTTTGATATAGCCATGAGTACACTGCACGCGGAAAAGGCAAGGCGACTTGAGCAACGGGGGGGTGGAGGATCTGACCTGCGCTATGTCCGTCTGACGTGAGACCAAAAAGTGCGGTCTGTTGGAGCGCATAGCAAGGGTCTTCGGCCTGCGCGCCATGACACAACGGGGGGCTACGGGCCATCCCGGTGTCCGAAGACTAACTCCGGCTGCACGCCATGGAGTAAATGCTCAAGAGAGTTACCGTTGGGTGATAACCCTGATACGGTGGTGGGCAAGAGGTTGTCAGAACACCAAAAATGTACCCTGAGTGCACGGACCGTTGGGCCGGGCGGCGAACGGTTGTGATGGCTTGTGTGCGTGAAAGCACCTTTTGATGATATAGCTTGCCATACTTGTGATATGATATGCCTGCAGGGAAAAATACCGCTGCCCCGAGAGAAGGGGTAGGGTCGTTATAATTTGGTAAGCTGAACGCTGACCGTTGCTTTTGTTTGCCACCGTTGGGTGGATTGTCCTTGCACAGGTGCTGGAGAGCCGAGCGGGACACATAGAGGTTGATGCTCTTGCTGGTGTTGCTTTTGCTGCTACTGTTAGCCCTCGAAGGCTAAGTGTATTCTTTTGTGTGTTTTCTTTTCTTGTGGCCGGCCTGCGCGCCAATTTATTTAGGCCACTGTGTGAAAGCCATGTAAGGCCATAAGGCCAACTCTTTTGACATGTTGTAAGACATTCCTATATATATATAAAATGTGGAGTTTTATGTTTGGACATTCATGAGGAGTTCAAGTAGTTTAGGCTTCCGCTAGAATGCTTGTGATAGGTGCGATGCGCTACTCTGGTATCATCCTGTACCTTCACCGACTGTTTTGTGATATATCCTGTGGGGCCCCGGCCGGACCTTCTAGAATATATCATATGAACGGATGGGGTTGTTACACATACAGCAGGACCAAGACTTGTAGCTCCCCCTTCTTCTTGACGAACAAGCTTGAATCTGAGTTGGAAGCAAGGTATATATCCACAGAATTGCAAGTACTCTGCAATCTTCCCATACTACGCTCTAGGAGCTTGCTTCAACCCATAGAGAGCCTTCCTGAGTTTACAGACATAGTTCGGATGCTTTTAAGAGACAAAACCAAGCGGCTGATCCATGAAGATGTCCTTGTCAATCTCTCCGTAAAGAAAGGCATTCTTCACATCGAGTTGCCACAACCTCCATCCCATGCTAGCAGCCAAGGCGATCACCACTCTTGCAGAAGTCATCTTCGCAACTGGACTGAATGTCTCCTCATAGTCTTCTCCATACTGCTGTGAGAATCCTCTAGCGACCAGGCGAGCTTTGAACCTATCAATGCTCCCATCAGCCTTCTTCTTCAACTTATACACCCACTTGCAAGTAACCGGAGTAATGCCATCAACCTTGGGCACAAGGTCCCAGGTTTCATTCTTCTTCAGAGCATCAATCTCTTCTTTCATGGCACCTTCTCACTCCTTCACTCCAGTGGCCTCGTTGAAGTTTGCAGGCTCTCGCTCATCCAGAGGACCTGCAAAGAAGCAGGAGACAAAGCTCACTACATTCCGATCACAGTACCGAGTCGGTGGCTTAACCACCCTCTTCGATCTTCGAAGGGTCGGTTCCTTGCCCACTGCTTCCGTTACTTCTTCGGCCTCAACTCCTACCTGGGGCAAGCATTGAGCAGTGCTCCCCCTGCTTCATGAGCCAGAAGGCTCAGCCTCGGAGTTATAAGCAACAGGAGCTGCTAGTGAAATAGCAAGCTCCTCTTCCAAGCCTTCAGCAGCCACCACCGGTGCTTCATCAACCTTGCTACTTCCGGTTAGCTCAACCGAGCCACCTACATATGACGTCAGCTCGTCAAAGACAACGTCTCTTGACACCACGAACTTCTTCGTCACTGGGTCCATGCATTTCCATCCCTTCTTCCGCTCATCGTAGCCAACAAAGACAAGCTTCCTTGCCTTCGCATCCAGCTTTGTCCGTGAAGCATCCGGCACATGCACGTAGCAAGTTAAACCGAACACCCGAAGGTGTCCAACACTCGGCTTCTCCTTCAGCAGCAGCTCAATAGGAGTCTTCATGTTGATAGGGCTGAGTGGCATCCGGTTGATGACGTAAGCAGCACAAGACATCCCCTCCGCCCAAAAGGACCTTGGGATATCTTTCGCATGAAGCCAGCATTTGCAGGTCTCCGTCAGATGACGGATCTTCCACTCCGCTACCCCATTTTGTTGTGGAGTGTGAGCACAAGTAAGCTCTCATTGGATCCCGTGCTTCCTGCAGAAGTTAGAAAACTCGGAGGAGACAAACTCACCCCCGTTATCAGTTCTAAGCTTCTTAATCCGCAAGCCAAGCCGGCCTTCTACCAACTCCTTAAACTCCACAAACAAACGGAAGGCTTCCGACTTCTCCTTTAAGAAGTACACCCAAGTATACCTTGAGTAGTCATAAACCAAGACAAGCATGTATCTGCTTCCACCAAGGCTGGCAGTAACCGTCGGTCCCATTAGGTCGCCATGAATGCACTCTAATGGTTTCTTTCTCCTTGTTTGTGATTTATCAAACGGAAGGCGATGTGACTTACCATATTGACAGCCCGCGCAAACATGCCCGTCACCAAAGGAGGACAACTTAGGCAACCCCTTCACCAAACTTCTACTAGCCATCGCCTTTAGCTTGTCCATACCAACATGCCCCAGCCTCTCATGCCAGATAGCAGCGCTATCTTTGGCCCTCATCCGATCAACATAAGAGTTGGTGGCAAGAACAAACAAGTTCTTCACCCGCCTCCCTACATCAGCAACATCATCCTTCGCCGCTGATACGTTGCGAAGGAACCTCACGTCTGTTGGCCCAAACAGAACATGATACCCAGCGTCCACCGCATTGGTCACCGAGAAGAGGTTCTTCTTCATGCCCGGCACGTGATACACACTCCTTAACGTGAGTGGCCCCTGATCACTACCCAAAGACATGACCCCCTCTTTCTCTACTGCATAAACAGTATTATTAGCAGTGATAATAGCTTCATTACCTGAGTAAGCCTGCATGGAGGTGAACTTCAATTTGTCTCCGGTGAGTTGATGACCACACCCGGAGTCCACGATCCACTCGCCGTTGAAGTCCTCAGCAGACAAGGCCCAGACACAAGTGCCTGTCATAAAAGCTCCGCCCCATTCTGCTTCTTCACTTCTCGAGCAAGTTTCCTCCTTTCCCGTAGCATGCCCAGGCTGTTGTTTGATCTTGCAGTCCCGCTTGAAGTGCCCTCGCTGATGACACCGGTAGCACTTCAAATTCTTCTTCCAGTCCTTAGGAGCATTGCTCCTCTCCGGCTGATATGAAGTTGAAGTCTCCTTCTCACCAGCGACCTGCACCTTCTTCTTCTTCTTCCCTTCCCATCCTTTCTTCTTACCTGAGAAGAGAGCTTCGCTGCCTTCCTAATTCAGGTTCACTCTAGAGATCTGCCTTGCCAAGCTCTCCTGCGATGCAAGTAGATTCTCCAGCTCCAGCAAAGACGGCTGAGTAGCCCACCCTTGAACAGATGTCACAAAGGCCACATACTCCTTCCGCAAGCCGCGGATTATGTGACTTTTCATCTTAGCCTCAGAGATAGGCTCATCAGGATCCAGTGCCGACAGCTCAGCACACAAGCTCTTTATCTTTAAGAAGTACTTCGAGATGGAAAGGTCTCCCTGAGTTGCCCTTGCCAACTCATTCTCCAGGAACTGAAGCCGCGCCACATTCTTCCTATTGAACAACTCATCAATGGTTGTCCAAATATCAGCAGCCGACTCACATCCAACAATGTGATCAAACAGTTCTAGATAGACGGCCCTCTTCAGAATGAACTCCGCCTTAGCATTTGTTCTTCTCCAGAGCCTAACCTGTTCAGCAGTACCGAACGCAGCCGTGACTTCCTACATGTTGTCACCACCGACGACTTCCCACAGCTCCTCGCCAAGAAGATAACTCTTCATGCACGACTTATACTTCTTGAAGTTAGTTGGCGTTAAGAGTTCAATGCCCAGACCCCTTGCAAAGCTCCCTTCCATTGCAACACCTGTTGGCAACCTTTCAGAAGCACCGAGCAACAGCACAGGTTGATCACCACTCAATCATTGAGTAACAACACTGGTCGACTTCCGCTCACGCAACTGAACCTCCCTCTGATACCATGTTAAAATTTCTCAATGTGGTCAGCAAGGTAGCCCAAACGCCAAATTAATATCTTCGGCACTACCCAGTTCTCACGTTGAACCAGCAGAAAACCAAGGAACAAAGGTTAATCCCAACAAAAAATGGAAGCACAAGCAGATCTTTTATTCATTCACTTATTTACAACACGAGGCATATATAATGAGACATGATTTCGCTAGTATAACAGCTGTAAACAGAAAGCACCAAAACCCAAGCCGGGCGGACAGCACCGGAGTTTGCCAAGACCGCCGAGGTCGTCGAGGTCGCCGAGTCCGCTGAGATCGCCCGAACTTAAGTTGCAATCCGCCGAATAGCCATGGAGTCCGCCGAAGCCGCGAGGCCGCGCGGACACACCGTTATTCGTCTCCTGCTGAAGCTGAACTGAGGAACACCCCCTACCCGCCTGAAGCCGGCGGACAGGTTATTGAAGCTGGCAAAGATGAAACAGAGCTGACAAGCCGCAGAGCGACCTCCTGCTGAATCCGCAGAGACCGCACACTTCCAAGTACTTGACCGAAGTCAAAGCCAAACTGCTGGCTCCTTGAAGCTACCTGCGCGACCTGCACACAGCAAACCGTCAGCACTGAATCAATCCGCGCGGACAGACAAACTGAGACAGCAGCTCCTTGCCCAACCCAACTTACTGTTCACTCCAGTTATTGTAGACCTGCCAGGGGGGTCCTATTTATAGGCGAGGTGAGGAGTGTGGTCACCTCCCTAGAGATAAAGACACCGCCCCAGCCCACGCGATAGCAAAACACCGTCCGCCGAGTCCGCAAGGACTTAGCCGGATACCAAGGAAAACCGCCAGGAGCAAGGCAACATTGGCGTACCCTCTCCTGTTCGCCCAAGCTATGCGGACAAGGCATCAGCCCACAAAGCTTCCGACCACTGCAGGACAGCAACCCCCTTCAATGGCTGTCCGCACCAACCCGAGGCAGTCCGCAAGACTCAAGCCTCAATCCGCCACAAGTCCACGACCAAAGGCAGACAGCAACAGTCCGCCCGGTCAACAGCGGACTTGGCGGATACCACGGACACCATGGTCTTGGCACAGAGTGTGACCAAGTCCAAAACCATCAAAGGCCAATGCGAGCATGGCGGACACAAACTCCCTTCCGCCAAACACCCTAGCACAGACCACCAGCAGTCCGCAGGCTACCCGCACACCTGCCCAATGCAGCAGCTACCTCCCGGACTCCAAACACTAGTCCGCCAATCGACCTCCACAACAAGGCACCTGCTGTAACACCAGAGCTCGACAAGGCCTCAGCCAAGCTCTAAGCCTAGTCCGCAACAGCCCACACCGCGGACACGCCAGTCTGCAAGCTTCCCGCGGACACGAGCCAAATCGCCAACCAGCACAAGCTTGCACCACGGCCACTGAGCAATGCACCAGTCTGCAAGCCTCTATCCGCTCAGGCCGCTCCTTAGCTAAACCACAGCCAACGTCCTATCCGCAGATCCCAGGCCGCACAGTCCGCGGACTTCATGCAACAACCCACTCAGAAGACAGCCGACTTTACACTAGACCTTCTACCAGGCCGCACATCACAGTCCGGCTAGTCCGTCAATACTGTCCGCCCAGGCCGCCCGGCCTGTCCCATCGACCACTTCCACTTCACAAATTTCAACAATAATTTCTCTATTTGGATTTAAAGCCTCTGCCTATGTCATTGTCATGTCAGCTGCCCCAATAATCTTCAGTGATGTAGCTCTGGGGACAACTGCTTCAGGATGGAGCTTCATGTAATCATCAACATTAAACAGTTTGTTGGCTTTATCAAATCTTTTTAGTTCTTCCTTCCTGTATTTTGACATAGTTGTATAACCTGATATGTCCTTACCTTCAGCTTTAGCTTTATTAATCAGGGAACGACCAATAATTTCCTGGAATCTGGCCATTTTAGTAGTGTTGGCTGTTTCAGGATCCTCAAAAGGAATAGGAGGTAAATCTGGTTTTTCAGGGCTTTTAGCCTTTTGATCTGTAGAGAGAGCTGGTTGTTACTGCTAATGTTGTTGATGTTACTGTTGTTGATTTCCTGAAGAATGATATCTTTACTGATTGCTTCTAGAGGATCTCCCTTGATGTCTCTGATATGTTTGTATAGGGGCAGATCCCTGAGAGCTAGAGCCAGTGGCACCAGCTGCTGGAGGAGGTGGAGGAGGTGGATCTTTTTTGTATCTATGAAATGGTGGAGGAGAGTATCTCCTACTTATTTTCGTCTCCTTTTGCTGATTCTTTGACAGCCACATCCAAGCAGGCATTTCCTTATAAGGAGTAACATTATGCAAGATGTAGTAGGGAGTGTCAGCTGTTGGATTAGGCTTAGGAGCAGGAGGAGGAGGAGCCTTCCTTTTCTTTGACAACATTTGATTATTCTTCTTAGAAGCTTCTTCATCTGAATCATCTTCATCATCATCTTCATCATCTTCACTACCAGAACCCTGAGTGTTATCATATAAAGCATCCAATGCCTTCAAAGCTTTATCATCAATGATAGTCTTTTCTGTAGCAGGAGCAGAAGTTTCAAAAACTGAAGTTTCAGCAGTAGTTGAAGAAGAGACTGTACAAGCATCATAAGTAATTAGGACAGAGCTTTCAGCTGCTGCCTTATTTTCTTCTTCAATATCAGCCAAGATCAGCTCATCTAGATATGGCATAGGTGAGTCATCCATCACAAAGATTGGTGCTGAGACAGCTTATGGAGAGGATGGAAAAACTGTAGAGGTTGGAGCAAAAACTGGAATTTCAAAACTATCACAGAGTTGCTTAGCAACTGCTGGACTGATAGGAGGAGTATAAGGTATAATAGCCAACTGTGGCTTAGTAAGTTCTCCTGGAAGATACTGCATATGTACAGTGTCAAAACTTTTCAGCAATGCTTGTAAATTAACTGTGGGATTGAGGATAAAATCACCAACAGTTTCATCAATATCCATATCAGTATCAATAAACTCAATTAAATCAATTAAATCTGTATCTATATAATCTCTATATGTTGCTGGGGCAGAAGTCTCTGCTGGTGCTTCTGCTGGTGCTGGGGCTGAAGTATCTGAATCTGTATATGCTGCTGGGGTTGAAGTCTTTGATGGTGCTTCTGATGGTGTTGGTGCTGAAGTATCTGAAGCTGTTGCTGCTGCTTCATCATCAGGCATCCTCCCCCTGCCTGGTATCAGTAGGAACTGAGGCCAGGCCCCTAGCTGAGGAGGGGGCAGTAGTAAGAGCAGAGATTTGGGCAGATAAAGATTGAATGGTGGTAGCAAGAGGTGTAATGGCCTCTGCTATCCGGGATTTCAGAAGGGGGGTGATGATGGTGAGGATAGAGGATATGGTAGTGGGATCAAATAAGGAAGTGGTAGAGGATGTTGCATTTGGTGTGGAAGAGGGAGCAACTAGTGATGGAATGGAGGGTGGAACAACATGTATGTGAGGAGTGGATGGTGATGAGGATGGAAGGGTGGCATCTGGTATTACAGTGTCTGAGGGTAGGATGTAAGATGGGATGGAGGATAAATGTGGGGGAAGTGGAGACTGTGGTGGTGTAGCAATATATGTGTCATGAGGGGAAGCAGGAAGTGTTGGTTGTTGATTTGTTTGAGGAGAGGAAGATGGAATGTCAGTGATTGCAAGTGGTGGAGATGGAGGTGGAGTAGGAACATGAGTAGGCTGGTGTGATTGGGGTGTTGAAGAAATAATGGGAGAGGGAGTGAGTTGTTTAGCTGGAAGCGGTGCTGGAAGAGAGGGTGGAGTGGGATGAATCTCCTCAGCAGGTGTGGGAGTGGCTTTAACAGCCCTGGTGCCTTCAGAAACTGGTGTGGAAGAGGTAGAAGCCTTAGGGGGCTTGGTAATTGTCCTCTCCCACCTGCCAAATAAGGAACAGGTGAGCCTTTTACTGGCATTAATGAATATGGTCTGGGAGACCAGGGATTCAGCAGCCTTTTTCTTGAGGAAGATCCCTAGGAGCCTTTCAAAACATACTTCCTTCTTGGTATTCTTCTTCTTTATCAAGTCAAATAGTATTTGTGCCTAGTCTATTTGCTTCTTGTTGACAATGGCACACATGACCAGAAACTATTGTCTAGTAATGTAGTCGTGTGCTATCTGTTTTCCGAGTAGCACTTTACCAACCAAATCTGCTAAGAATTTATATGGCGCAGACAGATGTTTCTTCAACAGTTTATTAGGGTTGTCACCAGCATAACCCATCAGATTTAGCATCATAGTAAACTCTTCAGAATCAATCTCTAATTCCTCCTCTCCAATTGTCAAACGAAATATTTCAGTTAAAACCGCGGGGGTTAAGGAGACAGTGTTATTGGCGATTGATCCTGTCATGGTATTGTCTTCAGAAGCGGTTGAAGTATAGACCCATTCCCTGATTTCTGTTTCGGCCAACTTTATCCTAGTGGTCATCAAGTTCTTCAGATTCTGTTCTTCCAGAAGTTCCAGAATATATAGAAAGATTGGGTCTGCATTTTGGAATGATTCGAAGTCGACATCAAATCCAGTGTCAAACTTCATAGCAGCTAGGGATACTATTGGAATCGCCATGGAATCACCTGCAAGAAAGACAGAGAAAATGGTGATCAAGTGCAAGGGAACAGAAAGCGTGGGATGGAGGTCGAAGAAAAACCTAGATATAAGGTTTTCCAGAATATGAATCGACAATCTCCGTTCCACGAAAGTAAAATTAGTTCTTCGAACTGAGGTCGACGAAATGATTTAATAATAAATAATTCGTCAATCTTAGTCAGGAGACTTGAAGACAATTCGTCGAACTCCGGTCGACGAATATCTTCTGAAGCAAGGTTCGTCGATCTCTGGTCGACGAAACTTGTTCCACTCACAGAGAGTTTGTCGAACTCTATTCTACGAGTACCTCTCACACTTTCCCTGGTTCGTCGAACTCCATTCGACGAACTTTGGAAAATTCGTTGAATGCAGACAGAACTTAAGTTAAGTCTTCTCCATTGATCATTCTCAGCTGATTCAGAAAGAAAGCATAATTTTTCTCATCCAGAGGTTTGGTGAATATATCAGCTTTCTGTAAATCAGTGTAGATATAGACAAGCTTAATCTTATTGTTGTCTACACACTACTTAATGAAATGATGTCTTATATCAACATGCTTAGTCCTACTATGGTGAACTAGATTTTGTGTTATGGCTATAGCATATCACAAAATAGGGTTGAATTATTTAAGTTGAACCCATAATCTAGAAGCTGATTCTGTATCCAAAGCATCTGTGAACAACAGCTGCCTGCTGCAATATATTCTACTTCAGTAGTTGAAGTTGACACAGATGTTTGCTTTTTACAGAACCATGATACTAATCTCATACCCAGGAACTGGCAAGTTCCTAAAGTACTTTTTCTATCTACCCTGCATCCAGCAAAATCAGCATCAGAGTATCTAGTTAACTCAAATTCTGATTCAGCAGGATACCAAAGGCCTAGTCAGGACAACTCTTTATATACCTTAAAATCCTTTTTAAGAAAATAAGATGAGATTCTTTAGGGTTCACTTGGAACCTAGAACAAAGTCATTTAGCAAACATAATATCTGGCCTACTTGCTGTGAGGTATAATAGGGACCCAACAATGCCCCTATAAAGTTTCTGATCTACAGGTTTTCCTGGTATATCAGGGTCCACAACAGTATTGGTTGCCATAGGAGTTTTCTTAGCTGAGGCATCAGCCATCCCAAACTTCTTTAGAAGTTCTCTAGCATATTTTGCTTGAGAGATGAAGATGCCATTACGGAGTTGTTTCACTTGGAGACCAAGGAAATATGAAAGCTCTCCCATGCTGCTCATTTCAAATTTAGAATGCATGAGGTCAGAAAACCTCTTTCATAATTTTGAATTTATAGATCCAAATATGATGTCATCTACATAAATTTATACTAACAAAATTTGGTCCTTATGATGTCTAGTGAAAAGGGTTTTATCTACAGTTCCTCTTGTAAATTTATGCTCAAATAAGAAACTTGTCAAGGTCACATACCAAGCTTTTGCAGCTTGCTTTAGACCATAAAGAGCCTTATTTGATCTAAAGACATAAGGGGGATGAGTTGGAGAAACAAAACCTGGAGGTTGTTCTACATAAACCACTTCTTGTAGCACTCCATTTAAGAAGACACTTTTCACATCCATTTGAAAGATTTTGAACCTTTTGAATGCAGCATAGGCAAGGAAGATCCTTATATATTCCAACCTTGCAACTGGTGCAAAGGTCTGATCATAGTCAATTCCTTCCTCTTGCCTATATCCTTGAGTAACAAGCCTAGCCTTGTTCCTCACAATGACTCCTTGGGCATCAAGCTTATTCCTGAAAACCCATTTGGTTCCAATAACTGGATAGTTTTGGGGTCTTGGAAACAAATCCCAGACTCTACATCTCTCAAATTGGTTTAGTTCCTCTTGCATTGCAAGGATCCAGTGGGGATCTTGCTCAGCATCATGAATGGTTGGAGGTTCAACCTGAGAGGGAAAGTAGGCATACATCAAGTCTTGGTTGAGTTGATGCCTTGTCTGTACACCTGCTTATATGTCTCCAATTACTTGAGATCTGGGGTGATCCCTAAGTGTGACAAAATCAGTGGGTGGAGTTGGTTGTGCAACAGCATTTTGAATAAATTCCTCTTGTGGAATTATATTTGCTGCTGTTGGTTGAGTCTCATGTTCTTCAGTTTCATCTTCTTCACTGTCCTCAATGAGTTGTGGAGAGGGATGAGTGGGAACCTCTTGGGTGAGGTTTAGTCCATCCAAAGTCTCACACAAGTGGGGTACCTGCAAGTTGCTAATGGTAGAAACTTCTTTCTCCTTACAGTACATGTTAGTCTCATCAAATGACACATGAATAGACTCTTCAATTTTTAAGGTTGATTTATTGAATACCATATAAGCCATGCTTACTTGGGAGTATCCTAGAAAAACTCCCACTTCAGCCATAGCTTCAAACTTTCTAATGTATTTCTTGTTGTTATTGTGTATATAGTATGTACAACCAAATACTTTAAAATAGTTAATTTTAGGTTTCTTCCCTTTGAGCAATTCATAGGGAGTCTTATTCTTTAGTTTGTGAATTAAGCTCCTATTCAAGACATAGTTTGTTGTGCTTACAGCCTCTGCCCAAAAGGTTAGTGGCATGTATGCATCAGTAAGTAATGTACATGCAGCTTCAATGAGTGTTCTATTTTTCCTTTCAGCTACCTCATTTTGTTGGGAAGTTCTAGGAGCTGAGAAGCAATGCCTGATACCTTCCTTCTCACAGAACTCATGCATAAGAAGAGACTCAAACTATGTGTCATGATCACTTCTAATCAATGCAACATGAGTAGAGAACTCAATCTGTATGGTCCTGAGAAAATCTGTAAGAACCTTGAATGTATCTGACTTTGTTCTCAGAAAAAATACCCAACTTAATCTATAGAAGTCATCCATAATAACCAAGGTGTAGGATTTCTCTCCTAGACTTTGTAATGCAATGGGTCCAAAATGATCCAAGTGTAGCAGGTACAAGATCCTAGGTGAATCATTCTTATTAATTGATTTGAAACTAGTTTTAGTTTGCTTGCCTAGTTGACAAGCCTTGTAGAGACCTTCCTTCTTGTAGAGAGCAGAAGGTAGACCTCTAACAAGGTTGTCTTTAGATAACCTAGCTATATTTTTAAGGGTTACATGACCTAATCTTTTATGCCACAACTCATTTTGGTAACTAGTAATATTGAGTAAACAAACATCAGTTTTGGCAGAAATAAAATCTACTAGATATATGTTACCTTGTCTAGTTCCAATTAAAACAGTTTTGTTTTCATTATTAATAATAGAACAAGAGAAAGAGGTAAAGTGTACCTGATAACCTTCATCACATAATTGGCTTATGGATATTAGGTTATGTTTGAGTCCTCTTACATATGTTACTCTCTTGAAAGTAATTGTTCCAATCTTTACTGCTCCAAATCCTTCAGACTGGCCACTATTTGAATCACCAAAGATCACCTTTGGTCCTAGCTTGGACTTGTAATTAGGTAGATTGTCCTTACTTCCTGTCATATGCTTGGAGCAACCACTATCCAAGTATCAGGTCTGACTCACCCTTGGACAGATCTTTACCTGTAATGAAAAACTAAAATTAATTGTTCATGACCCAGGTTACCTTGGGTCCTTTATTTTATTGAAATGAAAAGCTGGATATAACTGACAAAGTAGGTTGAGATTTATAACCTAAGGGGTGATATCTCCTAGGTGGAATAACCCAATCAGCTACTGGAGTGAATGGTTTATTAGCTGGCTTAGAATTTCTGAAAGAGAAATGATTTATGTTTGGTCCTTCTGGGTTCGACGAGTTTCTGTATGTTCGTCAACCAGAGTTCGACGAATAGGGCTGAGATCGTCGATCTCTGCTCAGAGAATGACAATAGTCATTTTCTGCGCCCCAAATTCGTCGGCCTCTGCTCGACAAACCATACAAAGTTCGTCGATCACAGTTGGACGAATTGTTATTACTGAAGTTTGCATTCAGCGTTCGTCGATCTAGGTTCGGTGAACGGGCCACATTTCGTCGATCTGAGTTCGACGAATGCTGCTGAATCTTGTTTTTATTAACTATTTTCTGATTTTTATTGCTCTTGTCTATGGGTTTTGGATTGTTTTCAGACATTTTTTTTGTTTCGTATCTTCTCTTTTCCCTTGGCAGAAACAAATTTAATGGGTGTTGTAAGGATATTTTTATTAATTATGGGGGGCAAACCTGATGAAGCACCCAAGCCCAGCTTGTCATTTAATCTGGCATTTACTGTGCTTGTTATGTCCATCAGCTTGAGACTTCTTCCATTGAGAGACTGCTCAAGTTGTTTAGCCTCACATAAATCAGATTTTAATTTAATTATCTACTCATTTGCTAAAGTTAGTTGATCTTTTAGTTTAAGATTTTCTGAGTTAACAGATTCAAGGTTTCCTAGTTTTTCTCTAAGGGTTTTTATTTTTTTCTCTGAGTTAATTAAATCTAAACACATAGTTTTGAATTCAATTTTAAATGAATCAGAATTAAAATTAAAACTTGAAAGAACCTGATCTGCCTCTGACTCTGAGGCTGCCTCATCTTCAGATTCACTTTCTGATCCTGAACTGCTCCTGGAGGAATCAATTGCCATAAGGCAGACCTCCTTGTTTCTTGCTTCTTCCTCTTCTTCACTTGAGCTGGAAGAGGATGATTCTTCTTCAGTGTCACTCCATGTTTCAGCAACAAAGCCTTTGTCTCTCTTTTTGTACTTGCTGGAGGAGGGTCTGCTGCTGTGTTTTCTCCTGGAGTCTTTTTCTCTACTTTTCTCCTTCTCCTGGCTTTCTGGACATTCAGAGATATAATGTCCAAGATATTTACATCTAAAGCACACAACCTCCTTGGTTAGTGTCTTGTCATATTTGGGCTTATCATCCTGCCTGGATGATTTTCTTCTGAAGTCCTTTCTAGCCATCTTATAAAATCTTTATGCAAGGAGGCTCATTAGTTCTTCATTGGATGTTGAGGTCTCACTTTCCTCAGATGCCTTGAAAGCTATACTGTGATCTTTTCTCACTTGAGTTGTTGCTTTCTGTTCAGCTGCTTCTCTTGATTTAATCAACAACTCGTAAGACTTTAGTTTGCCTAGCATAGATTCAGTTGATATCTCATTTAGGCTTCTGGCTTCTTTGATAGGCCAGATTCTTGAGTCCCAAGAGCTATGGAATGTAACACCCCCATCTGTCGCATGGCATATAACAGAAGGTCCAGCTGTAACCCGACGCCATATACCACAGACATTCGGAAGGATTACCAAATGAATAATCAAACCATCCAATTAATAATACTCGTCCTACACAGAGCATTCTAGCGGAAGTTTTTAAAGTTGAAAGAACTCAAACTTAAATCCATCAAATATGAATGTCCATAGCTACAACAACAGGAATGAAACCCCAAATACACTGAAACAGGTACATGG
This sequence comes from Platanthera guangdongensis, assembly GCA_039583875.1. Lineage (NCBI taxonomy): Eukaryota > Viridiplantae > Streptophyta > Magnoliopsida > Asparagales > Orchidaceae > Platanthera > Platanthera guangdongensis. The sequence goes on from CM077158.1 coordinate 70,668,340, forward strand.
CCTTAAGGCCTTACAAATGTTCATTTAATATAATATGTCTTACATACATCGGCTCGCAGGCCGGCCACACATGATAAATATAAAAACAACTATTCTACGGCCTTCTAGGGCCAGCACAACAACATGGGCTCCAGCCTGCTATTTGGCGCTAGGCTCCGCAGCACCTGCAAGCACATACCACCGCACGGTGGAAAACAAGACAATGGTCAGCTAAAAGCCGACCAAATTATAACGACCCCGCCCCTTACTCGGGATGGAGGTGCTCTGTTCCTGCACAGCATTAGTCCAAAAAAATAATATAGCGCTGTTGGGTATTGTATCCACAATTACCTGGATTTGAGGAAGCCACCTGTCAAGCTAAGATGAATTCACAATGTATTTGATGAAATCTTTCAAGTTATGCTTGCAGTTATTCCACGCTAAGTACAACACAATGTCAGGGGCAGTAGGTCAATATACATGGGTCTGCGCGACGTAATCCCTCGTTGAGCAGATCAGTGTGTTGGCCTATGTGTACTCTCTCTATTGGAGTGTACTTATTCTCAAGTACAGGGCTGTGATAATGCAAGAACAGACAAGGAGCAAGGATGGGTCAAAGAGTAGCTCATGGGTGGAAAGACGAAAAATCGTCTAAGTATTAATCGACGAGAATCACTAGTGATTCTCGCCGAATCGTCGAGAATCACTGGCTGATTCTCGCCGTCTCTATCCGGCTAAATCAGAGCGTGCAAATAAGTCAAAATCGACGAGAATCACCTTTGATTCTCGCCGAATCGACGAGAATCACCATTGATTCTCGCCGAATCGACGAGAATCACCTTCGATTCTCGCCGATTTTGCCTTAGGCAAATTTCTGAGCACGCTGGACCGGATCAAATGTTAAGGCCCTGTTTTGAACCGGTTTTAGGGTTTCTTATAGTGGGACACACAACAGTCATATAGAAGTATTCCACTGTATAAATACATCTGTATTTTTGAACAGTAAGACAACAAGAAGAGAAAAACGAAAGCCGAGCCGCCGACGTGACCTAGATCGCGAATCGTGCTCCGCCGCCGTCGCCGCTTGTGCCAGTGGATCGTCGGTTTCTTCCAGATCTCCCGGCGACAGAATCTTAGCCAAGCACAACATCTCACGTGTCTAACCAGAGATCCTTTGTCTCTTGATTCGTTGATCGGAAAACCTTCCCCTTCCGAATCGATCGAGACGATCTATCCTAGTGTGATCGTTGGAAGACCTTGCTAGCTTTGCTACGAAGATTGAATCTCCAAAGTACAGCAGCAGCACTCCATTGTTGCCGCCGATCCCGAGAACCAAGCCGCCGCCCTTCTTACCGCCGCCGGTTTCGGGAGAGATTCTCTCCAAGTGAGTTCTAGGGTTGTGGACTCTTCGTTGACTACAAGAACACGTCATCAAACAAAGAGGGACACCTTAGTCTCCATAAGTTGTTTGTATTACTTGTACATTCTATTTTCAATTTTGTTGTAAAGGAACGTTGGTTCCTAGTTGTAAGGGTTGGGTGCAACCCGTGCTGTGTGAGTGGTGACTCCTACGTGTGGAAGGGTTCCTTCCGTTAGTGCAAGGATTGGATTTCAATCATGTTGGTGAAGTGACCGAGTCGTCCCTGCTTGGGAGATAGGTCGAAAGGGGAAAGTGGATGTACCCAAATCGGGGAACCACTAAAAATTGCTTGTGTCCTTTCTGTGTTGTGTTGTTCTGTTTTCTTGTGCAGGTACGATTTTAATTCCGCAAAAACGTTGCAAGACACCTATTCCCCCCCCCCCCCCATAGATGTAGGTAGTTGACACTAAGTGGACTTTCAAGTGGTATCAGAGCGAGGTTACTCATCAAAAAGGTTCACACCTTGAGTAGAATCCTGCCACCAGTGTCAAAAGCATGGAGCTGGATCATGGGATCTCTCCACTAAGACTTCCCACATGCACAAAGGAGTATTATCCCATCTAGAAGATTAGAGTGTCCTATCACTTGTAGGCTATCGATCCTCGAGCATCTCTCATCTTGGAAGAGGGTCCATTCATTCCTATGAAGACCTCCGACTTTGGAAAGGATATCCAAATTCCCAAGTGTATTACTGAGATGTCGGAGACTGAACTCTCATTATTTAATCTCGATAAGATAATTTGTCAGATCATCATGGATGTCTGGTCTGGACCTTCTCGATCTAGATTGGAAAAGTGTGGGACGGCCAACTCTATGTGGGTAACCATCTCAGATCTCATGGAGGGATCAGAGAAAGCAGGGATCTGCTGTCAACAAGAGGATGAAGCCTATGTCGGGGTCCTCGCCTCTGAAGATGAAGGCAAGGATCAATCGGACAGCATCAGGGCTACGGTGTCCTTGTCAGAGACTGAAGAAGAAATTGAGGAAAGCAGTTCTGATGAAGCTGACACAATGGTCTCTGGCGATAGTAACAGTAACTCTGAAGAGCAGGTAACTTTTTCATCTTTCCCCTTTTCTCTTGAAGTTCCTGAAGACAGAAATTGTTACCCTTCAGAAAATCCTGATTCCCTGAAGAGAGCCCTTCAGAAAAGCAACCTACTTGTTGAGTAGCAAGCTCAGGAGATTGCTCGGCTGAAGATCTTGTTGGTTCTCTAATTGGCATCCAACAAGGTTAAGGACTCTAAAATCTCAGATCTAGAGAGTAGTCTAGAGAATGAGAAAAGGATAGTATCCAACTTTTCCAAGGTTGATGTTATCAAGAGAAAGGAAGAAAATGGGTGGATCTCCAGAATTATCAATTCATGGAGAAATGGGGAAACGGTATTCAGACCCCCCACTCCAGGCAGGAAGGGTACTCATCATGCCTTCAGGTATGATCACAGGAACAACCGTGGTCACTGTAAGGGTGATCTGCCCTCATGTAGAGACACCCATAGTGCAAGGGCTGTCATGGCCACCCATGAGAGAATACCTAAAGCTCATTCTGAACCCTTTGTATTCTCGGCCACTACCCCAACTCGGCATGAATCTGCTGGTATCACCTCTCAGAGCGCTTCTCACCACCATAGGACACAGGAAACGGAGGTTAGAAGTCATGCAGTTAGTTGTCATGGGGCCTCTGGAAGGGTGCTGACTAAAAGGAGGGCACCCCCTCCCAGGCCTCATGACGCTCGCTACATGCATTCCTTCCACCCTTCCAAGTGTCACGGTGGAAGAGGCAATTTTGTGAGCAGATCCGGCTCTATCCCGTTTAGACCTGGGACCATGACTACCTCAGTCACTGGATCAGGTCAGAAACGGAGGTACAACATTCACACGTGTTGGTGCTGTGGCAAGGTGGGACACTTTACCATACACTGTTGGCACAACCCCTCTGTGTCAAGGGCAAGGGCTTATCCACCTCTTCTGGGCAGAGGTAGTCTTCCTGACAGGATTTTTGAGGGAAGGCATTCGAGTTTTTATGCTAACAAGAACCTAGGACCCAATACATATTGGGTTCCTAAGGTGAGGTAACACTCTTTTGCAGGGTAGTCTAGGTTCCCGTAAATATAATGGGAACTCGACAGAAGATGTTTCAAGAATGAATTGGAACAAGTATCTGGAATAACAGAAGTACTATCTACAATGGTATACTCAAATTGAACGCTTGGTATGCTTTAACCAGAGGGGCTAAATGATGAATCTTATAATCTCAGGTATTTTTGATCAGCTCCAATACTTGAGTCATATTGTGTCAACATTTACATATATATATTTATATATACACATATATGTGTGTACACCTAAGGAAAGGTTAACACTGTAAAAATAACCCTTAGATACATTATTAAAGATTTATTTGTAAATTCACTGGTAGATTCGAGAATGAACCTCTACAGGCATAAATCAGTCCACTGAAAATTAAAGAAGATACGTCATTGGAAGTCACTAAAACTTACAATTGACATTAAGAAATGTATGGAAAACCCCTTTCAAACCCTAAATAGATTGGTATTAAGAAATATATATTTAGAAGATTTCTAAACCGTCTTAATATCAGAAGATTTCGAGAATCCGGCATGCCTCTTAACCCGTAGATTTCTATTGACGCATCCCTTCGATTTCTACTTAGAAAAACTCCCGCCGACCCTTCGTATTCCGCATTTTGCAAGGAAACCCGTCGATATCCCGCAGGAATCCCGCCGACTCTTCGTATTCCGCATTTCCGTCGATATTCCACAGGAATCCCGCCGACTCTCCCTTCCCTCTTCATTTTCGTCGATATTCCTCATTTCCGTCGATATCCCGCAGGAATCCCGCCCCCTCTTCCGTCGTTATCCCGCAGGTATCCCGTCGACCTCGTTCCGAATTTCGCAGACCTCTCTTCTCGCTTCCAGGGTGCTCGTCCAGGTATCCGCGATTTCGATCAAACAAGGACGCGAGCTCCTCCAGGTTTTCCGTCGTCTCCGTCGTCTCTCGCTTCCTCTGCTTTTGGGTAATCACCTCCTCTCCCTTACAGTGACTTACTATTAATGTAGCTTCCCTCTTGATTTCTGATTAGGCGTAGACTTGGGATTCCCTCCCTAGGTTTGCAATGGCTCCAAGGACCATCGCCGGCCTGGTCACTGGATGTGAGTTGGTTCGAACCGGGTTCTCACATGCCTCAGATGAGTTCAGAAACATCATCATCATACTTGAAGAGGCTGGACTCTCTTTTATACTGGAGCACCCCTGCAAAATTTTGGACAAGGAAGTGATGGAGTTCTTCGCGACCGCCAAACTTCGGAATGAAGACTCTATCATCAAGAGTAAGGTTGCAGGTGCAAGGATCAAGATGTCTGCAAGCAAACTGACCCAATACTTGCAGCTCACCTGTTCTGAGCACGAGGATTATCTGGAGGAACATGATAAAGCCAGGACATTATTATTTTGTGGACTAGCTAGAGGAACCAGATCGATAAAGAGAAAAGAAATGAATGAGGAGGGGAAACTCTTGTCTGACATCATTGGGAAAGTACTGATATGCAAACCCGGCTCACATGACCACATCTCAGCTGACATGTTCAAGATTCTTGTTGCGATTGTCTGCAGAAAGATATTCAACTAGGGGGCTATGCTTTTTGAGAAGATTAAGGACACGCTTAGATCTCTGAGTTTTGGAAGAATCATCAGCCTATATCTTAATCAGTTGAACGGAGATAGGTTCGACATGAGTAAAGGAGTTCCATTGCATTATTTGAAGAAAATGGACTCCAGCGTATTTGACAGATGGGAGCGACGCATCGGGCAGGCTGCAGTGGTAGTAGAACAAGAAGAATCTCCTGCCGAGGACAGAACTGTAGCAGATTCCGTGGCAATTCCCAGTGAAGTTCCTGATGCACTGTGAAAGATATAGTACCTAAACACCTAGAGGGGGGTGAATAGGTGACCAAATTCTTTTTAACTTTTTATGGCAGCAAACAGTTAATATCACAGAATTCTATCAACTATATCACAGCACATGTGCAACAATCACAGCCAACAACAATCACATAGTAGACACAGAGTTTTATAGTGGTTCCCCAAGCTTTGGGTACATCCACTTTCCCCCTTCGCCTATCTAGTAGTGTACTAGATTCGGCCAAACTCCTCCACTATCTCAGAACCCAAAACAGGCTCCTACACCTCAGGCCCAAGGCCCTACAACTCAGTTTTTCCACAAAGCCTACACTCAGCCACAAAGGCCTACACTCAGCCACCAAGGCCTACACTCAGCCACCAAGGCCTACACTCAGCCACCAAGGCCTACACTCAGCCACCAAGGCCTACACTCAGCCACCAAGGCCTACACTCAGAGATTTAACTCTCATACCCTCAGCCTTTATAATTGCAGGCTTACAATCTCAGATCCCTAAGGATCCTACAAGTTATAATGAATACAAAATGTATAAACTCAACAACTTAGATGAAAGAGAGATAAGTTGTGAGATTCTTGATGAGTTCTTGGAAGAACTCAGCTGGACTCAATCTAACTTAGCTTTCTTCAAAGCTTCTTGAAAGTAGAACTCAATAAGATTGACTCCTTCTGCAGTTGATCCTTGATCTCTGCTACTTAAGATTCAGACCAATCTGAATCCTTCTTCTCAGCTGGGTTCCAACAGCTGATTTCTTGGATGGAGCTCTCTCTCTCCAACTTCTTAGATCTGCACTTGATTCTTCAAGGAATAGCTAGATCTTCTTTGTTGAATACTTGATCAATGATTTGAACCTTGACAACTTCAACAACCTTTTTATCCACTTCTTCTGTAGACGGTATAAGCCTATTTATAGGCCTTCTTTATGCTAACCGGCTGGTCCGGTCCATAACTGAATTCTGACAACTCTGACAGGTGTTGTAGACCGGCTAGAATGGCAGCTGTCAAGTCATCCAGTCATTTCTTGAAAATTCTGTAACTGTCTTTAAGTGTCGAGACTTTCTGTCTTTAAGTGTCGACACTTATAGACCAAGTGTCGACACAAGTTGTCTAAGTGTCGACAATAGTCTACAAGGTGTCGACACAACTCCTTGTGTTGTAGATTTTGTATCTCGACACTACTTCTTCTTCATGTGTCGACACTGAAATCGAGTGTCGACACAAGTACTTGTACTTCAGTATTTTGCTGAATTCTTCTAAGTGTTGACACAACACCTTTGTGTCGACACATCTTCATGTGTTGAATCTGTTAAGTGTCGACACTGCTTCTTGGTGTCGACACATGTCTTCAGTGTTGATACTTGTTGAGTGTCGACACATTGCTCTGGGTGTCGACACTTTCTTCTTCTGTCAAGTCTCTGGCTGAGTGTCGACACATTCCCTTAGTGTCGACACTTGTACTTAGAATATTTTGTTGAACTTTGCTGTTCTTTGCTAAGTGTCCACACAGCTCCTTGTGTCGACACTTTCTTCAAGTGTTGAGTCTTCAGCTAAGTATCGACACTTTGTTCTGGGTGTCGACACTTACTTCCAGTGTTGACGCTTCTGCTAAGTGTCGATACATTGCTCTGGGTGTCGACACTTACTTCAAGTGTTGACTCTTCTATTGAGTGTCGACACATTGTTCTGGGTGTCGACACTTATACTTAGTCTCTGCAGACTTTTGCTGAGTGTCGACATAGCCTCCAAGTGTTGACACTTTCTGGTGTAGACACAGTTTCACTGGGTGTCGACACAACTGCTAAGTGTCGACACAGCTTCACTGGCTTTTCTTCACTGAGTGTCGACACAGCTCCTTGTGTCGACACTTTGTGTCTGGTGTCGACTCAGCATCCCTGGTGTCGACACAATGACTCCAAGTGTCGACACCGCTTGCCTGGGTGTCGACACAAGTCTTCTTAAGTGTCGACACTTTCCCTCTGGGTGTCGACACATGGACTTAGAAACTTTTTCTTCTTTCCTGCAAATACTTAGCCTGCACAAGTAAACTCAAAACACATCAAATACATTTTGATGTATATCATTGAGTTGGGTGAGGCTTCTTCAAATCAGGTACATTAGAACCAATGTACCCAACAATCTCCCCCTATTTGGAGAAGTCATAACCCTTAGTCAATGATATACACCATTCATAATTAAAATGATGTAAACCAGGATTATGTAAACAGGAAAGTACATCACATGTATTAAACAAACATGCATAATCAGATAACATCTCAGAACAATTATGAAATAAATTTAACACATAGCTAATTTATCACACAACACATTGTTCCAATACTTTGTCATATACAAAATTCTAAAGTTTACATAATGTTTTATATCAAAAGAATACATAGTAAACTTAAGAAATTTTCTAAGCTATTTCTGTTCAGCCTCCTTAATGACTATTCCTTTTCCAGCTTGAACTCTGGCTTGAATAGGAGCTTCAGCATCTTCTGTTTCAGCAGGCTTCTTACCTTTCAGCTCCTTCTTCTTGAGTTCCTCAGCCTTAATCTTTTGCCTCTCAAAGTAGTGATAAGGCTTGGGAAAGTACTTGCTAGGCTCCAGAGCTATAGGAGGTAGCTTTCCCATCTTGGCCTTCCTTCTATATTGAATTATGGCCTCCTGCCTTGATTCATGTTTCCTCCATTCAGCCTCAGAAAACCATTTATTCCTGTCATTGATGTTATCCTTTGCATCTTTCCATGCAGTCAAAATAATGTTCCTAGTGATGGGGTTCCACTGCTCAAAGTCAGGTCTTTGTTCAGCTTGCTCCCTGAACCTCTTCTTTGATAATCTGGTTTCTTCTTCAGCTTGCTCCTTCAAGATGGCTTCCTGTAAAGCTTCAGAGATAGGCTGAACAACTTTCTCTATTATGACATTGTCCTTACCCCCAGGTGGGTTATACATGGACTGAATGTCAGCATGGATCATGTCAAAATCTGGTGGAGGATAGATTACTTGAGCTACTTCTGGTTGCTCACCTCCAAGATAGGCAGGGTTAATTCCAGATTCAGCTACATTATCATCATCACAAAGAGGAGGATAACCAAGAGTGGCTCTAATGGAATTAGAAACCCATTTTGCATGGTCAGAGCTAGCTTTGACTAAGACCCTCTCCCCCTTTATGACTTCTCTTTCAATATGATCCCTTAAGTCATCTTTTTGAAATCTGATTTGGGCATTGAGATAATTAACTCCATCCCTGTAGAAAGGTTTTAACCTTTGGAGTTTTTCAGAGATCAGCTTCTGAGAGTCTTGAATAGCAGTTGTAATATCAGTTAAGCTCTCTTGCAGTGCTTTATCAAAAGCTGTCATAGCAGTGGCAGTAGAAGTTATGAGGCCAGCAGCAATGTTCTTCATTTCTGTGAAAATAGCATTATGAGATTCTGTCAAATTATCATTCATTCTGAGTTGATTTTCAAGTACATATCCTTGCTTCAGGGCTGTGTCATCTACTTGAGTCTTAATCTTTTCTTGGTGTGTAGCTAAGTACACTACTGTATTCCCCCCTTTGTCGAAGCAGTCTGTCATCTCCTTCTTGCTAAGATTCATCTCAAATCTTATTGACTTTATGTCCTGTGCAAGATCAAACTGTAGTGATTTGTGCCCTTCATCAACATAAGTCTCTATGGCTTTTCTATGCTCATCCAGCTTTATCTGCATAGCAACCATTAGTGCACTATAATCAAAAGCTGGGGCTGGCTGTAGTGCAGACTGTGGAGCAACAGTTTGGAGAGTCTTCTTATAACTCTGGCTCCTTCTTTTGAAGACATAAATTTTCTTTTTCCTTTCCCTTGCAGCCTCCTCATCTTCAGAAGCTGAGGAGCTATCAATTTCTACCCTCTCCTTAGGGCTTGGGGGCAACTCCTTCTGCACAGCTGGGGCCTTCTCAGGTTCTGTAACATGAACTACTTGCTCCACCTCAACTGGAGCATTCTCCCTCTCAGCAGCATCAGTTTCCTTGTCAAAATCTGCTTGATCCAGATTAAGGAATAAATCTTCCATGGTGTATTCTTGTGGAGACTGAGCAAGAGAAATTCTGGGCTCTTCAACCACTGGATCAGTGACTACAACTTCAACAGATGTGTCTTCCATGACAGCATCTGGGACTTGGCTAGTCAGCTGAGTTTGCTGATGAACATCAGTCAAATCAGTATCCTCTATAGGAAAATCTAAAGCATTTAGTTCAGTGATTACCTCTAGTATTGTGTTGGTTGCTTGTTCACTTTCTAGTGTAGTTGGTTCTTCTACAACTAGAGACTCCCCCTGGATGTGATCCTTGTGTAAGGGGCTAGCTTGAGGTAGCTCCCCCTGGATCTCAGCAACATCTTGAGGAGCAGGAGACTTTACAGCAGTTCCTTCCTCATTTTCATCTGGTGTAAAAACTACTTGCTCTTCACTTTCAGAGCTGCTAGTTGGAATCTGAGCCACTGGAGCAGCTTTCCTCTTCTTATTTGGTGGTGATACTTTTTCAGAAATTATCTTCTCAGGGGTTGGCATTTCCTTAGTCAACACCCTGTCCCATCTGGAAAATATCCTTAAATCCATCTTCCTCATATGATTGATTTTGCTTCCAGCAGCCTGACCCATAACTTCAGGTATAACACCAGCAAGGTAAAGACTTAAAATTCTGCCCAGGTTGGGCTTCTTCAGGCTTTCCTTGATTTTCTCAAACACTATAACAGACCAGTCTGTTTGCAAAGTGAAGATGATCCTTGTCATAATACTGAACATATAGGCAGACACTCTGTCATGCCCTCCTGGCTTGCTCAATATTACTTTCCCAACAATTTCAGACAGGAATTTCCCCTGACTGTTCATTCCTTTTCTATTGAAGACTGAACCAATCTTCATCTTAGCATACAGTCCACACCATGCTAATGCTTCTCTTGTCTTAGAAGCAGTTACTTCATCTTCTTCTTTAGTGCTTGGGAGCTGTAGAATCTTCCTCAAGCTCTTAGGTGATACCTTCACCTTCTCACCATGAACCCTGGATTTGATCTTGAATCCAGTTTCGTCTACCTTAGCTCCATTGAGGAATTCCAGTACCTCTTTCTTCCATATTTTTGTAGGCTCAGAAACCAGAAATTCTAATCCCGAGTCTGCAACGAGGGTTACTACAGACTTGATTTCTTGATCAGCTTCATCAAAAGCATTACGCACCAGCTCGTAGCCTTCGTTGACGTTCTCCTCAAGTTTTGGCGCCATTAGGGTTTGATGAATTTGACTGTAGAGAAGAGAGATGTCGACACAGAAGTTTTGGTCTCGAAACTTTTGAAAGCGTGTCGACAGACTAAGGCAAAACCCTATTTATACCTTTCTAATTTTGAAGATGAAAAGGCGGGCAGCCAACTTAAATTGTGTCGACACTGGCAATAAGTGTCGACACTGACTTATAATGTCTCGACACCTATGTGTCGACACAAGTTTAGTCAACAGATTATATGTGTCGACACTTGTTTATGTGTCGACACCACTTAACTCGACACATAGTCGAGACTTTACTTAGATAATTCTGAGTAAACACTATGTGTCGACACTACCTTGGTGTGTCGACACCAACTTGTCATGTGTCGACACTAATATTCTGAAGTGTCGACACTAACTTTCTAGATGTGTCGACACCTTTTCCCTGAAGTGTCGACACCACTTGTCTGTGTCGACACAGAAATCTCTGTGTGTCGACACCTTTTTACTTATCCAATTTCCAATACTATAAACTTACTCTAAGTTTATCATTTCTAGTTCAATTTTAAACCTATTGAACTTAGCTTCTTCTAGGGGCTTAGTATACATATCAGCTAGTTGATTATCTGTTCTAATATATTCAAGTAAAATATCTTCTCTTTCTACATGCTCCCTAAGAAAATGATATTTAATTTCAATATGTTTTGTTCTACTATGGGATACAGGATTATTGGCTATTGAAATAGCACTAGTAGAATCACAGAAGAGTGGAGTTCTACTTACCTGAAATCCATAGTCCTCTAGCTGATGTTGTATCCACAGAAGTTGAGCACAGCAACTTCCTGCAGCCACATATTCTGATTCTGCAGTGGAGATAGCCACACTTGTTTGCTTTTTGCTACTCCAAGAAATCAGTCTTCCACCTAGGAATTGACAGGTTCCAGTAGTGCTTTTTCTATCTTCTTTGCATCCTGCAAAGTCTGCATCTGAATAACCTGTTAGATCAAAATCCCCATTCCTAGGGTACCAGAGGCCTAGATAAGGAGTGCCCTTTAGATATCTCAATATCCTTTTGACTGCTGTCAAATGAGACTCTTTAGGGCAGGCTTGATACCTTGCACAGACACATGTAGCATACATGATATCTGGTCTACTTGCAGTCAAGTATAATAGGGAGCCAACTATCCCTCTATACAAGGTTTCATCTACAGGTTTCCCTGCATCATCCTTGCTAAGAGACATACTTGACCCCATAGGAGTCTTCATGGTACTGGATGAATCCATACCATACTTCCTTATGAGTTCTAGGGTGAACTTGGACTGGCATATGGATAAACCACTCTCAGTCTGTCTTACTTGGAGACCCAAGAAGAACTTTAGCTCTCTCATACTACTCATCTCAAATTGACCTTGCATTAGCTTTGCAAACTTTTTGCAAAGGCTACTTTCAGTAGACCCAAATATAATGTCATCTACATATATTTGGACTAGTATTACTTTGCCTCTAGATTCCCTAAGGAATAGAGTCTTATCTATTTTCCCCCTTGTGAACTTATTCTCAATGAGGAAACTAGACAGGGTTTCATACCAAGCCCTAGGGGCTTGCTTTAACCCATATAAAGCTTTCCTAAGTCTATAGACATGATTAGGTAGAGTTGAATCAACAAAACCTGAGGGTTGTTCCACATAGACTTCTTCTTTAAGATTACCATTTAGAAATGCTGACTTGACATCCATTTGGTAAACTTTGAATCCTTGATAGGTTGCATAGGCCAGGAACATTCTTATGGCTTCCAGTCTGGCTACTGGAGCAAAGGTTTGATCAAAATCAATACCTTCTTCCTGTCTATATCCTTTAGCAACCAATCTTGCTTTATTCTTAATGATGACACCTTGTTCATCCATCTTATTCCTGTAGATCCACTTGGTTCCTATTATATTGTGGTCTTTAGGTTTAGGAACAAGTTCCCAGACCTTGCACCTCTTGAACTGATTCAGCTCTTCTTGCATTGCTTCAGTCCATTGTGGATCTAGAATGGCTTCTTCAAACTTCTTTGGTTCAACTTGAGATAGAAAACTGGAGTAGATTGCTGCATTCAGATTTCTGCTCCTTGTTTGTACCCCTTGTCTTGGATCTCCAATAATCTGCTCTACTGGATGATCTCTAAGATGCCTATTGGCTGGAGGCATCCTGACTTCTGGTTGAACCTCTTCAATTTCATCATCTTGTTGTACTCCTTGTACTTCTTCTGCATTTGGTACATGTAGTACTCCCCCTGGACAACAGCCACTGTCTTCTACTTGCTGTCTTGCAGTAGATTCTTCTTCTAGAGTGAGCTTGTCCATCTTCTTTGTTAAACCTGTGGGGCTGCATACACCACTAGACAACTCATTGTTAATAAGCCTAGTTTCATCAAATACTACATGTACAGTCTCTTCTACAACTTGAGTAGACAAGTTGTAGACTCTATAAGCCTTACTATTATTGTTGTACCCAACAAAAATTCCCTCTTGGACTTGGCAGCAAACTTAGTCAAGTAATACTTTCCATTGTTAAGTATGAAGCACTTACAACCAAAGATCCTGAAGTAGGATAGGTTTGGTTTCCTGCTTTTCACAACCTCATAGGGGGTCTTGTTGAGGGCTTTAGTAATGGTAGCCCTATTAATAACATGGCATGCAGTATTAACTGCTTCAGCCCAGAAATATTCTGGTAGTGATGTATCACTTAATAGGGTTCTACCTGCCTCAATCAAGGTTCTATTCTTCCTCTCAGCAATGTCATTTTGCTGAGGTGTTTTTGGTGAAGAAAACTCTTGAAATATCTCAAAGTTTTCACATAGTTTTGTCATGCTATCAGACTGAAACTCAGTACCATGGTCACTTCTTATTTTGACCATTGTACTATTTAGTTCATTCTGAATTTGCTTGACAAAGCTATAGAAGACACTAGGTGTTTCAGATTTCTGTCTTAAGAAGAACACCCAGGAAAACCTTGAGTAGTCATCTACAACTACAAAGGTATAGACCTTCCTACCTAGGCTGTGAACTGGCATTGGACCAAAGAGATCCATATGCAAGAGGTATAAACACCTCACAGCATCTTTGTTTTCTATGCTTCTAAAGGTGGATCTAGTCTGCTTGCCCTTTTGACAAGCTGAGCAAATACCATCTTTAACACACTTAACTTGAGGACCATTCCTCACTAACTCTTTGCTAAAGAGTTTGCCAATTGTCTTGTAGTTTAGATGAGCTAGCCTCTTGTGCCATTTGACACAATGAGAGACTTTCTCATCTGCTACAAGACACACTTGAGAACCATTGGTCTCACACATAATGTCTAGGCAGTAGACATTCCTCTTTCTATAGCCTGTCAAAATGATCTCTTGATCAGTTGACCTCTTGATATGACAACCATTCTTAACAAATGAGATGTCATACCCTACATCACTTAATTGACTTATACTTATTAGGTTGTGTTTCAACCCTTTAACATAAGCCACTTGAGTAATGGTAACTAAGTTACTAGAAATGTTACCAAATCCTTTGATGATTCCTTTTTCAGAACCACCAAAGGTGACTTTTGGACCATCTTTGATTGGAATGTAGTCCTTTAGTAAATCCCTTGTTCCAGTCATATGTCTGGAACATCCACTGTCCAAGTACCATATTGGGGCATGACAACTTGGACTCACCTGCAAAACAGATTAATGAACCTTAGAACCCAAATAATTCTTCGGTCCTTAGTACTTGTTAGTTTGCATCCTGACAAAGCTACCTGCAGGCTTTCCTACAGGTAGATTGCTACTCACTTTGGCACTAGCATTGTGCCAACAGTCCATTGCAAAGTGGCCAACCTTGCCACAGCACCAACACTCAAACTTATTGTACCTTTGCTTAGGTACTGTCTTTGTTGTTTTATCCACAGCTGGCTTGTTGAGTGTTGGGGCTTTGCCCTTGGACTTGTACTGGACAGTTCTTGCAGGTTTAATAAAACCTAGTCCAGCCTTGCCTTTGTGATGAACAAATTCATCAATTAAAGGTAGAACTGACTTATGTTTAGAAAACCTAGCAACCAAGTCCTTCTCCTTCTGAAGATTAATCTCCAGACTCTTGATTTGATCATTCTTATATGATATAGTTCCCATCTGAATCACAGTTATGTGCTTCAGCCTGGTTATCTCATTGAGCTTTTAATCAAAAGACTTCTCAAAATCAGTTGCCATAGCTTTGAGATTTGCAATTTCCTTTGCCTGACTTTTGGCTAGGGACTTGCACTTCTTGTAAGCTTGCAACAGTACTTTGTATTCATCTATCAACAGATGAATATCCTCTTCAGACTCAGATACACTCTCATCACTTGATGAAGATGAATCTGATTCTGTACTGGCACAAGAAACTGAACTTAAAGTTGAACTTTGTACCTTATTGGGTCCTGGCTGCTCCAGGATTTTGTCACTTTCAGTCAATGCCATTAGCCCTTGGCACTGACTGTCTTCTTGTTCATATATAGAATTCATAATTTGAATGAACTCTTCTTCTTCTTCTTCAGCAAACAGCCCTATATATGCCTTAGCATCTGACTCAGTTTTTGATGAAGAGATATCTGACAGGGTCTTCTCCTTTTTGGCAACAAATGACTTTTCTTTCTTTCCTTTGAAATGAGTCTTCCTCTTGTCACTAGACTCCTTTCTTTTTTCTGTACAATCTGCAACAACATGGCCTTGTCTATTGCAGCAATAGCACACTATTTTTGAAAGTGTAGCCTTGCTAGACTTAGCCTTTTTCCTGTCCTTCTTTGAAGGCTTTTTATTCTGATAAAAGTCTTCTTTTCCCTGTGAAGTAGAAGGCCTTGTCCTCCACTGTTTCTTCTTCAAGAACTTCTGAAAATGTCTAGTGAAGGCAGCAAAGTCCTCATCACTTTCACTGCTTTCAGACTTTGTACTAGCTGACTCCTCTGACTCAGATTCAGCAACCTTTGGAGGTGGAGTAGGTGACTTACCTCTATACTTTCTGGGGGCTTCAGATTTAAAGGCCACTATCCTTTCCTTGTGTTCATTTCTTGTGGATTTCTCCTCTTCTTTCCTCACTGTCAACTGCATTTCATAAGACAACAGTTTGCCAAACAGTGTAGGTGGAGGAATTTCTGCCAACTTAGCCATTTCTCTAATGGCACAGATCTTGGTGTCCCAATCTTTTGTTAGGGACCTTAGAAACTTGTCATTGAGTTTATAATTACTGAACTCTCTGCCATAGGACATGAGTTCATTCACTATCCTGTAGAACTTCTTATAGCACTCAGTTATGCTATCACCCTTTCCTTGTCTAAAACTTTCATACTCTTGATTTAGCAAGGATTTTCTGTCTTGCCTAACTTCTTCAGAACCTTCCATATACACAATAAGGGTATCCCACATCTCTTTGGCTGTCTTACAGTGTATTAGATTCTGAAAAGTTGCATCATCTATGGCACTCACTATAATGTTTTGAGCCCTTTTGTCCATGGTGGCTAGGATAATCTCATCCTTTGTCATTTCAGAGAAATCCTTTGGTGTTCTCTGATTTGCATCTAGGACTGACACCTTCATGGGCACATATGGCCCTTCCTTTACTGTGATATAAATTCTAGGGTCTGAGTCCTCCATAAACAGCCTTACCCTTTCCTTCCATATGCCAAAGATTTCCTTCCTACATATAGGTAGTTTCATGGATCCCAATTCCTTGTGATTTTCAGTGGAACCCATGGTTCTTGATTTTCTTGAATCTGTAATTGACTTAACCTGAATCTGCCAACAGGATCTCCTCAGAAAGTTATGTCCCTTTTTGAGGAACCTGGCTCTGATACCACTTGAAAGATATAGTACCTAAACACCTAGAGGGGGGGGTGAATAGGTGACCAAATTCTTTTTAACTTTTTATGGCAGCAAACAGTTAATATCACAGAATTCTATCAACTATATCACAGCACATGTGCAACAATCACAGCCAACAACAATCACACAGTAGACACAGAGTTTTATAGTGATTCCCCAAGCTTTGGGTACATCCACTTTCCCCCTTCGCCTATCTAGCAGTGTACTAGATTCGGCCAAACTCCTCCACTATCTCAGAACCCAAAACAGGCTCCTACACCTCAGGCCCAAGGCCCTACAACTCAGCTTTTCCACAAAGCCTACACTCAGCCACAAAGGCCTACACTCAGCCACCAAGGACTACACTCAGCCACCAAGGCCTACACTCAGCCACCAAGGCCTACACTCAGCCACCAAGGCCTACACTCAGAGATTTAACTCTCCTACCCTCAGCCTTTATAATTGCAGGCTTACAATCTCAGATCCCTAAGGATCCTACAAGTTATAATGAATACAAAATGTATAAACTCAACAACTTAGATGAAAGAGAGATAAGTTGTGAGATTCTTGATGAGTTCTTGGAAGAACTCAGCTGGACTCAATCTGACTTAGCTTTCTTCAAAGCTTCTTGAAAGTAGAACTCAATAAGATTGACTCCTTCTACAGTTGATCCTTGATCTCTGCTACTTAAGATTCAGACCAATCTGAATCCTTCTTCTCAGCTGGGTTCCAACAGCTGATTTCTTGGATGGAGCTCTCTCTCTCCAACTTCTTAGATCTGCACTTGATTCTTCAAGGAATAGTTAGATCTTCTTTGTTCAATACTTGATCAATGATTTGAACCTTGACAACTTCAACAACCTTTTTATCCACTTCTTCTGTAGACGGTATAAGCCTATTTATAGGCCTTCTTTATGGTAACCGGCTGGTCCGGTCCATAACTGAATTCTGACAACTCTGACAGGTGTTGTAGACCGGCTGGAATGGCAGCTGTCAAGTCATCCAGTCAGTTCTTGAAAATTCTGTAACTGTCTTTAAGTGTAGAGACTTTCTGTCTTTAAGTGTCGACACTTATAGACCAAGTGTCGACACAAGTTGTCTAAGTGTCGACAATAGTCTACAAGGTGTCGACACAACTCCTTGTGTTGTAGATTTTGTATCTCGACACTACTTCTTCTTCATGTGTCGACACTGAAATCGAGTGTCTACACAGGTACTTGTACTTCAGTATTTTGCTAAATTCTTCTAAGTGTCGACACAACACCTTTGTGTCGACACATCTTCATGTGTTGAATCTGTTAAGTGTCGACACTGCTTCTTGGTGTCGACACATGTCTTCAGTGTTGATACTTGTTGAGTGTCGACACATTGCTCTGGGTGTCGACACTTTCTTCTTCTGTCAAGTCTCTGGCTGAGTGTCGACACATTCCCTTAGTGTCGACACTTGTACTTAGAATATTTTGTTGAACTTTGCTGTTCTTTGCTAAGTGTCGACACAGCTCCTTGTGTCGATACTTTCTTCAAGTGTTGAGTCTTCAGCTAAGTGTCGACACTTTGTTCTGGGTGTCGACACTTACTTTTAGTGTTGACGCTTCTGCTAAGTGTCGACACATTGCTCTGGGTGTCGACACTTACTTCAAGTATTGACTCTTCTGTTGAGTGTCGACACATTGTTCTGGGTGTCGACACTTGTACTTAGTCTCTACAGACTTTTGCTGAGTGTCGACACAGCCTCCAAGTGTCGACACTTTCTGGTGTAGACACAGTTTCACTGGGTGTCGACACAACTGCTAAGTGTCGACACAGCTTCACTGGCTTTTCTTCACTGAGTGTCGACACAGCTCCTTGTGTCGACACTTTGTGTCTGGTGTCGACTCAGCATCCCTGGTGTTGACACAATGACTCCAAGTGTCGACACTGCTTGCCTGGGTGTCGACACAAGTCTTCTTAAGTGTCGACACTTTCCCTCTGGGTGTCGACACATGGACTTAGAAACTTTTTCTTCTTTCCTGCAAATACTTAGCCTGCAGAAGTAAACTCAAAACACATCAAATACATTTTGATGTATATTATTGAGTTGGGTGAGGCTTCTTCAAATCAGGTACATTAGAACCAATGTACCCAACACACTGACTGCAGGAATTGAGGGGGAGCCTCTACCCGCTTCTGCTAATGTCATATCTGGCATCTCTCAGATAGCTAGGGATGCAGTTGCGGATCTGCAGGAAGAAAGTGAAGATGTGGTGGAAAATGAGGCGGCCCTGAACGTGAATGATCTAGAAGCCGGAAGTGATGTAGAGGAGAATGATGAGGAAGGTTTGGAAGATGATGCAGTTGAGAATGATATCATGGATGATGAGGATGAGGAAGAAGGAAATGAGCGACAGGAAGTAATGGACCCTCAGGACGACACTGAAGTTCCATCTGAAAAGCAAGCTCCTGAGATAGTTCCTGAGAAAACTAGTGCAACAGTGGAGGGGGAGTCCTCTCAGTAGAGGCTGTTAAGTACTTCTGAGAAATCTACTGAGGCTGCAAATATTCCCCCTTTAGAGACTGTGCAAGTGTCCAGCTCTACAAGTGAATCTGCTGAAGAGCAAGGCCAAGGAATGCCTCAGGGTCATCCACTACGAGCTGATCTAGCTAATCACACTGTGAATGTTATTCAAGGTATAGTGGATGAGCTCAAAGCATCTTTTGAGCAAGCTCAAAATAAAATGTTAAAAAGAATTAAGAAATCTGAGAATCTAATGCTCAAGAACGTTGTGGAAATTAATCACAAACTGGATTTGATGGAAAAGAAGTTCGAAGACAAGTATACAGCAGCCGGCAAATCTGTAACTCTTCTTATGGACGGATTGAAAAAGAACACAGATACTCTCGCAGTCGTTAATCAGAATGCTCATGTAGTGGCAAATAACATCCAAAAATTTGATGCCAACATGGTGGTTCTTAACGAAAATCAACAAGCTTTGATTACCGAGTTCTCCAAGACTACAAAGCACATTGATGAGTCACTGCACTCTTATGCAAACTCCATTGCCGTCGAAGCCAAAAAGGGGGAGCAAGAATATACAGCTAAGATGGTCGGGCTTCAGGAAATCATAATCAAAAATTTTGACCAGTCAAACTTATATGTATATGACAGTTGCTGGTGGATGCTCAAACAAGTGTTAGGCACCAATATCCCAGAAACTCCTGAGGGTCATCCTGCTCCTGGCAATAATACTGCGACTGATGAGGGAGCAAGTGCTGAAGAAGTTCCTTTAAGTGGAGCTGATGCTCAAAGGGCTGCTAGGGCTACCTCCAAAGCAAAACTGATGGCCATGTTTGACCAAGAAGCCCTAGTAAAAGCTAGGGACAAGAGAAAAACTCAAGAAGGGACATCTAAGGAAACGCAAGCTGAAAAGAAAATCGGATTGAAAGAGGATGAAGTGAGGAACGAAAAGTGGAGTCCGGTATCAAAGAGTATTATCTTGGACACGTTCTGGCTACAAGAAAAAGGGGAAATCAATCGGAACGACGTATACAGCCAGCATGAGTGGGAGCTGCACAAGACATATGAAGCCAAACGGAACATCTTCTTCAGGACCAACACTGTGGCAGACAAAGCTCCTCCTCCCAGATACTATCCAAAGCCCAAGGAGTACGTTGAGAGGCAAAGAAAGAAGTTCCTGGCTCAAAAACACAAGGATGACCTAGCCAAAGAGAGATAGACATAAGTTTATAGCTTGTCACTTTCTCAAGAGCATATTTATCTTTTCTATTGATATATGAACAATTTTTGGGAATATATAATATATATATATATATATATATATATATATATATATATATATATATATATATATATATATATATATATATATATATATATATATATATATATATATATATATATATATATGAATTTATGATTGACTCAAGCTTTGATCTGTTTGTCTTTAATTCTTTATAACGTATCTTTAAATTCTATATGATGTGTATATTATCTGAATGGTGGTATTCATCTTAGCTAGTAGGATTTTGGCTTCGTCAAATAGGGGGAGATTGTTGGGTATTGTATCCACAATTACCTGGATTTGAGGAAGCCACCTGTCAAGCTAAGATGAATTCACAATGTATTTGATGAAATCTTTTAAGTTGTGCTTGCAGTTATTCCACGCTAAGTACACACCAATGTCAGGGTGCAGTAGGTCAATATACACGGGACTGCGCGATGTAATCCCTCGTTGAGCAGATCAGTGTGTTGGCCTACGTGTACTCTGTCTATTGGAGTGTACTTATTCTCAAGTACAGGGCTGTGATAATGCAAGAGCAGACAAGGAGCAAGGATGGGTCAAAGAGCAGCTCATGGGTGGAAAGACGAAAAATCGTCTAAGTATTAATTGACGAGAATCACTAAGTGATTCTCGCCGATTCGGCGAGGATCACTAGTGATTCTCGCCGAATCGTCGAGAATCACTGGCTGATTCTCGCCATCTCTATCCGGCTAAATCAGAGCGTGCAAATAAGTCAAAATCGACGAGAATCACCTTTGATTCTCGCCGAATCGACGAGAATCACCTTTGATTCTCGCCGAATCGACGAGAATCACATTCGATTCTCGCCGATTTTGCCTTAGGCGAATTTCTGAGCACGCTGGACCGGATCAAATGTTAAGGCGCTGTTTTGAACCGGTTTTAGGGTTTCTTCTGGTGGGACCCACAACGGTCATATAGAAGTATTCTACTATATAAATACATCTGTATTTTTGAACAGTAAGACAACAAGAAGAGAAAAACGAAAGCCGAGCCGCCGACGTGACCTAGATCGCGAATCGTGCTTCGCCGCCGTCGCCGCTTGTGCCAGTGGATTGTCGGTTTCTTCCAGATCTCCCGGCGATAGAAGCTTAGCCAAGCACAGCATCTCACGCGTCTAACTAGAGATCCTTTGTCTCTTGATTCGTTGATCGGAAAACCTTCCCCTTCCGAATCGATCGAGACGATCTATCCTAGTGTGACCGTTGGAAGACCTTGCTAGCTTTGCTACGAAGATTGAATCTCCAAAGTACAGCGGCAGCACTCCGTTGTTGCCGCCGATCCCGAGAACCAAGCCGCTGCCCTTCTTGTCGCCGCCGGTTTCGGGAGAGATTCTCTCCAAGTGAGATCTAGGGTTGTGGACTCTTCGTTGACTACAAGAACACGTCATCAAACGAAGAGGGATACCTTAGTCTCCATAAGTTGTTTGTATTTCTTCTACATTCTATTTTCAATTTTGTTGTAAAGGAACGTTGGTTCCTAGTTGTAAGGGTTGGGTGCAACCCGTGCTGTGGGAGTGGTGACTCCTATGTGTGGAAGGGTTCCTTCCGTTAGTGCAAGGATTGGATTTCAATCCTGTTGGTGAAGTGACCGAGTCGTCCCTGCTTGGGAGATAGGTCGAAGGGGGAAAGTGTATGTACCCAAATCGGGGAACCACTAAAACTTGCTTGTGTCCTTTCTGTACTGTGCTGTTCTATTTTCTTGTGCAGGTACGATTTTAATTCCGCAAAAACGCTGCAAGACACCTATTCCCCCCCCCCCCATAGGTGTAGGTAGTTGACACTAAGTGGACTTTCAAGCGCAATTATATTTCGCCACAGGTGTAGGCTCGCACGGCCAAACACCATGTGCACTCAGGACACATTCATGGTGAACCCTGACCAATCAGTGCATTCACCACCACCCCTAGGATGGCAACAACATGTGAGCATTTAGCCTATCTGACCACCGTCTAAGGCTCTGACTATGCCTACGGCCAGTGCTCGTCTTCGGATTTCTCGCACCGTACCACATAGCCTAGGTCCAATTCCACTTGCCTATTGCTCACGCCGCATATACAATTTAAGTCCTACGCGCGGGCCAAGCTTCTCTTGGATCCCAAATTTTCCCAAAATAATCTCATAACCCAGTTATGATCAAGGCCGGTTCCCAGACCGCCAAGTTAGCAGAACACGTTTCCGCTCAATTTTTCGGGTGCGCCTTGAAGCTAACCTCCAAGGATCACTGCTACAATCTACCGCGTAGAAACCCGAAAAACCCAAAGCACAGAGTCTTCTCCGGCAAATCATATCAAATGCAACATCACCGATCCAGACAAAACACGTCCGGGTAGGCTTCACACACAATGCCTATGCCCGTACTTACGATTCTGGGATCTATATGCAACACAAGGGGGACTATTCACATCAACCCCAAGGAACACCACGCACTCACCGCTCACTCGCGGGAGCGGGGTTCCCTATGCAAAAGAAAGAGCTTCACATGCTCAAGTTGAGAATCGTTACCCTTGTAGTCTGTTTTGGCGCCATGGGAAAACTACGCGGACAGAACTCTTCGCAACGACCTTCCCTCCACGGATCCGCTCTCCGATTTCGAAATGGTGCTCCGGTGCCCTGCCGGCGGCCGGAAACCTCCTCCTTCTTCCTCTTCTCTCTCACTTTGGAAGGAGAAAGCTTTGGAGAGAAAATAAGGAATTAACCCCCTATTCCTGGCCTTAACAGAGCAGGAACTCATCTGGGCCGTCGGATCCAAATTAAAGAAAACGAACGGCTCAGATCTGCACAAAATTCTCCAGACCTGGGCCGAACACGGCTTGGCACACGGCCGTGTCCCAGGCCTTGTACCTCGATCAAGGCACGATCGTCGAACTGAGAAACGACACACGGGCCAAGACACGCCCGTGTCTCACCTAACACGCCCGTGTCGGGTTCCTCAAAACGCCCGTGTTCGGGGGTGTGTCACGCATAACCGCCACGGCAACGGACACGACCCTACTGCACACGGGTTGGCACACGCCCGTGTCGGATGACACGCCCGTGTCATCCGGCCGTGTTCCTGGCTGTGTCCTTCTCGGGTTGAAAACGGCCAAAAATCACCAGTCAGACACGGCCTCGGACACGCCCGTGTCCTAGGCCGTGTACCCCTATACAGGCACCAAAAACCCTTTTCTTCGCGACCGACTCACACACAATTTTGGGGCGTTACAAATCTCCCCCACTTAAGGAATTTCGTCCCGAAATTAAGCAAAGGTACACAAAATATAAATGATACCTGAGTGGAATAACTCGGGGTATTCCTCCAACATAGCTTGCTCTCGCTCCCAAGAAAGCTCCTCACGTCAGCAATTATCCCAACGGACTTTAACCATTCGGACCTCCTTGTTGAGGAGTCGTTTGACTGCAACATCTTCAATTCGTACTAGCTTGACCCTTGTTGTTAACTTATAATCAACTGGTACCTGACTGTCCGCAATGATCTGCGAAGGCTCTTGCACTGCCTTACGCAACACCGATACGTGGAACACGTTATGCAGCCCACTCAACTCCGTCGACAGCTTCAACCTGTACGCCGCCTCGCCAACACGCTCCAGGATTTCATAGGGTCCAAGGTATCTCGGACTTAGCTTCTTCAAGCGTCAAACCCGCGATACACCCGTGAACGGCTTGATTTTTAGATATACCATGTCGCCAACGTTGAACTCCACATTTCTATGTTTGGCATTGTAATACTTTGACTGTCTATCCTGAGCAATCTTCAGCCTTTCCTGAATTGTCCGTATCATTGAAGTGGCGTCTTCCACCGCTTGATGTTTATACAACTTCGATTCGCCTGCCTCCAACCAAGACAACGGCGTACGACACTTCCTCCCGTACAAGGCTTCGAAAGGCGCCATTCCAATACTTGCCTGAAAGCTGTTGTTGTACGCAAACTCCACCATGTACAAGTGATCCTCCCAATTCTTCCCGAAATCTAGGACGCACATGCGAAGCATGTCCTCCATAGTCCTGTTGACTCTCTCGGTTTGGCCATCTGTCTGCGGGTGAAAGGCTGTACTGAACTTTAGCTTAGTACCCAACAGGCCATACACCAACCTCCAGTCATTCGACGTGAAGCGTCCATCACGATCACTAACAATACTGCGAGGCACACCATGCAATCGTACAATATTATCCACGTAGAGTTTGGCTAACTTTTCCACCGGAACTTCCTTTCTGACTGGGATATAGTGCGACACCTTTGTCAACCTATCTACGACCACCCAAATGGTGTCGTTTCCCTTCTGCGACTTCGGCAAACCGTGCACAAAATCCATAGATATGTCGTCAAACTTCCATTCTGGGATAGGAAGGGATTTCAAGAAACCTCCAGGCTTATGGCATTCCGCTTTCACCAATGCACAAGTACGACACTTGGCCACATAAAGTGCCACATCCTTCTTCAAACCCGGCCACCAGAATAATTTCTTCATGTCTCTATACATTTTCGTGCTTCCCGGATGGATTGAGTACTTGGTATGATGAACCTCATACATCAACTCCTCCCGAAGATTATTCGCACTAGGAACGTATAGACGACCGTCCTTCCTTAGTAACCCATCTTCAGCCACAAACTGGGAATTTGACCCATCCAAAGATTCTTCCAAGATCTGCCTCATGCTGCTATCCTGAACCAAAGCCCGCCGAACACTATCCGCTAGGTCACACTGCACCTCTGTCCAAAACAATTTCGCCTCGGCACTAGACTGCTTATCGACACAATATATCTCTAATGCCTCCAACTCTTGGACCAATCTCTCATCATGTACCGATAACCAGTTGGCTTGTGCGGGAATCTTACGACTCAACGCATCCGCCACTGCATTTCCTTTCCCAAGCACATAATGTATCTTTAAGGTGTAGTCTCCTAAGAACTCCATCCACCTCCGCTGCCTCATGTTCAGATCCTTTTGGTCCAACAGGTACTTCAAACTCTTATGATCGGTGTAAATATCGACCTTCACACCGTACAGATAGTGCCTCCAAAGCTTTAGAGAAAATATCACGGCCGCTAACTCTAAGTCGTGGACCGGATAATTCCTCTCGTGAACCTTCAGTTTTCGTGAAACATAAGTTATCACTCTCCCATGCTGTAGCAAAACACAGCCCAAACCACTGCCCGAAGCATCACTATAGATCTCGAACCCTTCGGTTCCACTTGGCGAACATAAAATAGGCGTCGTGGTCAATCGCCTCTTTAACTCTTCAAAAGCCTGTTCGCACTCCGGACACCACACAAACTTCTGATCCTTTCTTGTCAACATCATGAGTGGTAGTGCTAACCGCGAGAAGTTCTCTACGAAGCGCCTGTAGTAGCCAGCAAGCCCCAGAAAACTCCGGACATCTGCCACCGTAGTCAAAGTAGGCCACTCTCGTATTGCCACTATCTTCGCCGGATCCACCGCTATTCCTTCTCCACTGACAACATGACCAAGGAACGCTATCGAGGATAACCAGAATTCACACTTGGAGAACTTTGCATACAACTGACTTTTCCTCAATATCTCCAACACCATGTGTAAATGCTTGTAGTGATCCTCCTCGCACCGCGAATACACCAGGATATCATCGATAAATACTATCACGAACTGATCCAGGTATTCTCTGAACGTCCTATTCATCAGATCCATAAACACGGATGGCGCATTCGTCAACCCAAACGGCATGACTGTGAACTCGTAATGCCCAAACCACATACCGAATGCTGTCTTTGGGATGTCGCTCTCCCTTATCCTCAAATGATAGTAACCGGACTTCAAATCTAACTTTGAATATACTGTTGACCCAACCAGCTGATCAAACAGATCGTCAATCTAGGGAATAGGATACTTATTCTTCTCCGTAAGCTTGTTCAATTCCCGGTAGTCGATACAAAGCCGCAAGCTCCCATCTTTCTTCTTAACAAACAGAACTGGTGCGCTCCAAGGCGACGAACTCGGACGCACATAACCTTGCTCTAGCAACTCTTGCAGTTGCACCTTCAACTCTGCCATTTCTCTTGGGGCTATCCGATAGGGGGAGCGTGACACCGGTTTGGCACCCGGTACCAGCTCTATAGTAAAGTCTATCTCCCGTTGAGGAGGGGCTCCTGGGAGATCATCTGGAAATACATCAGGATACTCGGACACAACTAGGATGCTGTCCAAACTAGGCTTAGGCGTCAAAGTCTGCACTAGAGTGACATACAGTTCTGCCCCAGACCGAACTGCCTTGAACACCTGAAGGGCCGACATCAGAACTCTCCCTGACCCCTTCATTCCCGCAAAAGTAGTCTTCCGATCAGTGTCCAGACCCAACTTGACTTCTTTACGGTTGCAATCAATGCATGCACTCTGCTCCGAGAGCCAATACATACCAAAGATTACGTCGAACTCCACTAATGGTAGAATCAACGCGCGCAAATCAAACTCCCGGTCTCCAATCTGAATCTTCACAACGCAAATCCTATCCGCACGTATTGAGCACCCATTAGGCAACAACACATCCAACTTGTTTTCTGCCATCGAGAACGGAACTCCGATGCGCGATATGAATTTTTCAGACAAGAAGGAATGTGATGCTCCCGTATCAAAAAGGGCTCTCGCCGGAAACCCAAAGATTAACACAAAGCCTAGCACTAACAAATGTAAGCTAACAAATACGAAGGTAACAACTATAAAAGTTAAACCACTGTAATTTAACTCATACCTGTCACCACGTCCGCTTGCTTTATGGCCTCCTGCAGACCAAGGTTGTAGACTCTAGGCTGGGCTGGAGCATGATGGGACGCGGTTGACTCTACCACCTTCCCTTTCTCCTCATAAGTCGCTCCAGGTCTCCTCTTGGACTTTGAGCGTCCGCTCCAACACTCCCGAGCAAAATGCCCCGTCTTCCCGCAGTTGTAGCAAGCTCCGGGGACTCGACTTGTAGTTGCCTCCGACACATCAGCCGAAGGGGCTGAGTTCAAAGTCCTCCGCTTCTTGTTCCACCTGCGGAAACTTAACTTGTTGTTTGGCACCTTGAACTCGGTCTTCCTTTCTCCTGGGTCCTTCTTCTCTTGAAATTTCTTCGTAACCTTTTCCAACGATCGGGCCGAATTGACCAAGGCTAGGAAGCCCTGCGCCTTAGGACCAGCAAGGAGTAACTGTAAATCGCCGCGAAGACCCTCATAGAACCGGTTGGTCTTCCTCTCTTCTTCTGTAAACATAGCACCAGCATAGCGTCCTAACCGTGTGAACTCATGCAGATATTCGTCCACGCTTCTGGATCCCTGAATCAAACCAAGAAACTGATTCTCCATCTCCAACTTCTGAGCAGAGGGTACAAATCTGGCTAGGAACAATCTTGAAAATTCTTCCATCGGCACATCCGCAAGTTGCCTACCCACTAGAAGATGAAACTTCATCTCGTCCCACCACAGCCTCGCTTCACCTTCCAAAAGAAAAGTGGCTATGGTGGTCTTCTGCCACTCCTCAGTTATTGTGGCCGTCAAGACCCTCTTTATGGAAGAGATCCAGTCCTCAGCTTGAGTTGGCGTTCCAACCCCATTGAACCTCGAAGGATTAAAGCCCATCACATACTTTAGTTGCCTCTCCGTAGCTCTTCTCGGCTCTACCAACTCCACTGTTGCGCGTTCCACCACTCTTGGCTCTGCCACACTAACCGGTTCTTGCTCATTCACAGGAGGTGCGCGATGCATTTGCCCTGCAGGTTGGGCATTTATCATTGCGAACACTGCCTCAGCCACCATCCTGATGGTTTCTGCTGAAGGAGGTGTAGCAGGCACGTCCCTTGGTGCACTACTTTCCGCTGATTGCGGACGCTCTGACTCACCAGCACCGCTCCTAGCTGCCTATAGTAGCAAAGACACACGATTAGACGACAAACAAATTGCTAAAAGCAATCATTGGAACATTCAAATTCCACAAAACAAGTGTATTTTCCATTCCTAAGTGGACATTCATGGGTTCTTTTTGATGTTATAACGATGACGCACACATGTGCTCACCACCCCTTAAAAGAATTCGCCACGAATTCATTTAAGCCTGACCGTAACCAGAAGTCTGATACCAAATTGTAACACCCCCATCTGTCGCATGGCATATAAAGGAAGGTCAAGCTGGAACCCGACGCCATATACCACAGACAGTCGGAAGGATTACCAAATGAATAATCAAACCATCCAATTAATACTACTCGTCCTACACAGAGCATTCTAGCGGAATTTTTTAAAGTTGAAAGAACCCAAACTTAAATCCATCAAATATGAATGTCCACAGATACAACAACAGGAATGAAACCCCAAATACACTAAAACAGGTACATGGCCTTAAGGCCTTACAAATGTTCATTTAATATAATATGTCTTACATACATCGGCTTGCAGGCCGGCCACACATGATATATGTAAAAACAACTATTCTACGGCCTTCTAGGGCCAGCACAGCAACATGGGCTCCAGCCCGCTATTTGGCGCTCAGCTCCGCAGCACCTGCAAGCACATACCACCGCACGGTGGCAAACAAGGCAACGGTCAGCTAAAAGCCGACCAAATTATAACGACCCCGCCCCTTACTCGGGACGACGGTGCTCTTTTCCTGCACAGCATTAGTCCAAAAAAATAATATAGCGCAATTATATTTCGCCACAGGTGTAGGCTCGCACGGCCAAACACCCCGTGCACTCAGGGCACATTCATGGTGAACCCTGACCAATCAGTGCATTCACCACCACCCCCAGGATGACAACAACATGTGAGCATTTAGCCTATCTAACCACCGTCTAAGGCTCCGACTATACCTACGGCCAGTGCCCGTCTTCGGATTTCTCGCACCGTACCACATAGCCTAGGTCCAATTCCACTTGCCTGTTGCTCACGCCGCATATACAATTTAAGTCCTACGCGCGGGCCAAGCTTCTCTCGGATCCCAAATTTTCCCAAAACATTCTCATAACCCAGTTATGATCAAGACCGGTTCCCAGACCGCCAAGTTAGCAGAACACGTTTCCGCTCAATTTTTCGGGTGTGCCTTGAAGCTAACCTCCAAGGATCCCTGCTGCAATCTACCGCGTAGAAACCCGAAAAACCCAAAGCACGGAGTCTTCTCCAGCAAATCATATCAAATGCAACATCACCGATCCAGACAAAACACGTCCGGGTAGGCTTCACACACAATGCATATGCTCGTACTTACGATTTCGGGCTCTATATGCAACACAAGGGGAACTATTCACATCAACCCCAAGGAACACCACGCACTCACCGCACACTCGCGGGAACGGGGTTCCCTATGTAAAAGAAAGAGCTTCACATGCTCAAGTTGAGAATCGTTACCCTTGTAGTCCGTTTTGGCGTCATGGGAAAACTACACGGACAGAACTCTTCGCAATGACTTTCCCTCCACGGATCCGCTCTCCGATTTCGAAACGGTGCTCCGGTGCCCCGCCGGCGGCCGGAAACCTCCTTCTTCTTCCTCTTCTCTCTCACTTTGGAAGGAGAAAGCTTTGGAGATAAAATGAGGAATTAACCCCCTATTCCCGGCCTTAACAGAGCAGGAACTCATCTGGGCCGTCGGATCCTAATTAAAGAAAACGAACGGCTCAGATCTGCACAAAATTCTCCAGACCTAGGCCGAACATGGCTTGGCACACGGCCGTGTCCCAGGCCGTGTGCCTCGATCCAGGCACGATCGTCGAACTGAGAAATGACACACGGGCGAAGACACGCCCGTGTCTCACCTGACACGCCCGTGTCGGGTTCCTCGACACGCCCGTGTTCGGTGGCGTGTCACGCATAACCTCCACGGCAACGGACACGACCCTACTGCACATGGGTAGGGACACGGGTTGGCACACGCCCGTGTCGGATGACACGCCCGTGTCATCCGGCCGTGTTCCTGCCCGTGTCCTTCTCGGGTTGAAAACGGCCAAAAATCACCAGCCAGACACGGCCTTGGACACGCCCGTGTCCTAGGCCGTGTATCCCTATACAGGCACCAAAAACCCTTTCTCTCCAAACGGAAGTATGCTCTTGATTTACTAAAAGAGGCAGGGTTGACTGGTGCTAAACCTGCTCGATGTCTCATTACTACTGGAGAAGACAAAACTTGGACAGATGACTCGCCTCTCCTATCTGGTACTATGAGGTACCGGGGTTTGGTGGGCAACCTTAATTATCTTACGGTGACCAGACCGGACATCTCCTATGTTGTAGGCAAGGTTAGCCAATTCATGCAAGCTCCTATGGAGTGCCATCTATAGTCTGTACTGAGGATATTGGAGTATGTCAAAGCAGCGCCAGGGAAAGGATTACTTTTTTAGAAGAATGGTCACTTGAGGGTAGAAGCATAATCAGATTCGAACTATACTGATGATAAAGGTGATCTCAAGTCAACAAAACATATAGAAGTCGACTGTTATTTTATTCGGGAAGAGAACTTGAAGAAATAGATTTGTACTTCGTTCGTCACTTCCGACAACGAGTTGGTAAATATCTTCACCAAACCGGCGTCCTCTTACTTTTTCCACATTTGCGACAAGCTGGGCATGATTTATATGTATGTTCCAGCTTGAGGGGGAGTGTTGCAGTATGGAGGTTGGGCGGTCTGTTGTTGTTCGGAGGTCGAGCGGTCTGGCGGTTAATCCCGGCGGCTTGTCTGTCGGGCTATTGCTGTTTGGTATCCCAGTGGTCTGGCAGTTTGTCTCAGGCGACTTGGAGACCGGTGGTCTAGCGGTCTCCTGTGGTGGCTTGTTCTCTGTGACAGCTTGTTCTCTCACACTGGTGGTTGTCAATCGGTTAGCCGGCTTGTCTAACCGCGCGACTTGTTCGGTTTGTTTATTTGTAAAGCTGCATATATATTTGTAATTATTTAGTCTCACACTGCTTATTTGTAATCTCTCTTATCTCCTTTATTCTATAAAAGGTAGGTTATACTTTTATAATATACACCATTTTGGATAATAAAATTCCTGTCATTCCAATTTCCGGTTTCCACTTAGCTGTTCGCACACAACGGTAGAGATACCACCCAGCGTTAGCGTATTGTGTAGACAGGTAGCTGATGTCATGGAAATCATGGAAGAAATTGTGGATATCGTAGAGATTGTGGCACTACCGCCCATAGTTGTTTATAACACCCCACATTAGGTGCATCATGCTCACCGTGGACCTGGATAGTGCTGATTGTGGCCGAGATCATGGCCTTACCACGTCACGGTAGCCATAATGCCCGATGTTAGCTCCTATCACGTCTTTGCAGCAAAAACCACCTGTCGTTAGTATGTCGTCTTCACCTCTACCCCCAGCGGTAGTGATACCGCCCTATTGTAGACCTATGTTCAGAGATCTTTCTTCATTCTAAATCACACTCTTAGGGGTATTGTTCCTATAGTTCCTGCACACTGTAAACATTCAACAAGCAAGGTCAAATATATTGCGGGATTTATTTTTCTCAAATCAAAAGAAGCAGAACACATGCTCCACACATGACATCATATTTTCTTTAAATATATGGATATTACATTTGTATAGTAGTTCTCAAGATGTGTAACCTCTAATTTATGACTTCGAATGCAAATCGAGTTGGATATATTAGGCACTTATAAGAGATTATCTAAATGTTTCGACCTACAAAATGTTTTACATATTTAAATGATTGCTTACCATTAGAGATGTCTCTGAATCAAACATCATATAATTAAAATAAAATATTATGTTGATAATCAAGTTTTCAATTTTTATCACACTTGTTATAGGGTGATTTGATCTTAGATGTTTAGTGTTTGAAAATATATGTTGGTGTTATGAGAGTTTAAATGTTCTTAAGGTACATTTAATGCGATAAAATCAGAACCGCATAGAATTAGATCAAACCGCTAATGAATAAATTGGTTTTGATTCTAGTTGAATTGGAACTAAAACCTTAGACACGACATTTCAAAAATTTATACGGGAATCAGAATTGGAGCTGATCAAACCACCGGACCGGACCGACGGTTCAACCGGTCGGACCGCCAACCGGTTCACCGGGCGGTCCGGTCTGGTCCTGTAAACCGCCTCAGCCAAGAACTAGCCAGGAACTGATTAACCGGATGGTTGGACCAGTTAACCAGAAACTGGGCCGGTCACTTGGCAACAGGGCGCGCCAACCTCAAGTAATTTTAGATTTTTTTTATAAAAAAAATCACACTGCAGGGATTCGAACCCAAGACCTGTTGTTGGATCCCTTTTTGGATTTTGGCTAGGTTCACTAATTAGGATGTCTGACCCAAATGTATAGCCAGGGTCATGTCTTTGTGTCCTAGAGTCTAGGCTAAGTCTTTAGGTTCAACTTACATGGACCAGCCAGCATAAGACTTCAGGAGACTCAAAACTTAGAAGAAATTCAAAGTTTAGTATATGAGTTTGACGTTCTTCGAACGCAGCTCGACGGTCGTCGATCACTGATCGATGAACTTTGAGTTAATTCTCTAAGTTGAGCTCGATGATATTTGAGCTCAGGTCAACGAAGTCTGGAGTTCAACTTCAACACATTCTTTTCAGAATATTTTCTCTGAACTCAGCTCGACGAAGACAGAATCTGTGATCGACTAACTTGGACCACAGAATTGGTAAGTTATTCACAGAATGCAATTCGCTGTGCTCAGGTCGACGAACTTAGATCTCAGGTCGACAAACAAGTTTTCTCAGGTCGATGAACAAGATTTCTCAGCTGGACGAACTTGGATCTCAGGTCGACGAAATCTGTTCTATGGTCGACGATTTTTGTTGCAGTTCCAGACTTAGAATTTTCCCTCATTTCTGTCTGTATTCCATATTACTTAGCAATAATTTCTTGAAATAATTAATGCTCATATTCTCTGAATATAGCTGTTATTGGTAGCATTAATTATGGTCTTCATCAAGTTAATTACTTGCTTAATTAATTGGGATAGTTGGGGAAACACATTAAAGACATTATTCTCCAGCCGAGTTTCATTCTCCAGGCAGTCAACATTCAATGCAGAGAATTCAAAATTCAAAGGAGAATTTCGACAGAGAATATAAAAGTAGTTTTTCTATTTTCAGTCATAGAAGAAGACAGCAATAAGAAACAAGTAACAGAGAACACATAAACAACATTAAGAAATTCTCTATGCAGAAAACACTTTTTCTCCTTGATCTTACTGAAGAAGAAGAACAACAATAATAACTTTCAAGAGACTTCTTCAACTTCAACTCCAGGAGCTTTCAAGGACAACAATCTCTGAATCAGTCAGAAGTTCCTGGATCATTTCAAGTCAAGGCTGAAGACCTACACCTTGTGCAAAGCTTCAAGTGATTTCTGAAGAAGCTTTGACAATAGCAAATCCACTAGTCTTCTTAGTTGTTTGAGAAAGAGAAGACATCATCAAATCTCTCTCTCCCTCATGTATAAAGGGTTTATTAACTCCCTTCAAAAAATTATTATTTTTTGGGCACCTGATCAAAAGCTCAAAGGGTTGTGAGATCTCCCTGAAACTAGATCTTGTGGTGGCAATCAACTGATCAAAAACTTGTTAGTAGATTCCTAACAGGGTGGTAGAAGAGTGGATGTACCCAGGTTGGGGAGCCACTATAAAATTCTTATGTCATCCGGTTGCCTTTTTCTTTGTGCTATGATATATTTCTGTGTTGTGTTAGAGTAGATTGACTTAGACTTTTTTTTTCCTTTCTATTAATATTGGTATCACTTATTCATTACTCTGATAAAAATCAAAAAAACAACCAAAAATATTTGAACTACTCCATTCACCACCCCCCCCCCCCCCGCTAGAGAAAATTAGATCTAACCCCTATCTTTCAATTGGTATCAGAATAAGGTTCCTTTGGTTGTACAAGCTAATACTTGAACCAAAAGATCCTTTGTTAGATCTGATCTTAGTTTTGTTTATCTCACAGCATGGCACAGAACAAAGATTATGCAAGCACCAATACTCCAGTCTGCAACTTGAATAAATTTGCAATCTGGAAGGCAAGAATCAGGTTGTATATGAATTCCATTGATGAGGACATATATAATTCTAGTTTATTAGGTCCTCAACCTACAGCTGCTGCATCTACCTCTACTTCAAGCACCCATGTTGTTCCACCACCTTAGTGGACAGATGCTCAGAAAAAGGCAAAGATTGCAGATGCAAAGGCCATGAATATTTTGGCTCAGACTACGTCAGATGACATATTTCAGAAAGTGGCTGAATACACATCTACAAAAGCAATCTGGGACTCTCTAAACCAGATGGTTGCTGGTTCAGGTGATGAGAGGAAAGACAGAAGATCAACTCTCATCTCGCAGTATGAGAAATTTAAGAAGGAAGAAACAGAATTTGTTAGTGACATGTACAACAGATTAAGTTCAATTATCAGTTAGCTGAAGACCTTGGATAAAGACATCTCTCTCACTGAGGTGAATGATAAAATCCTAATATGCTTCGCCAGCACTTGGCATTCCAGAATTTGGCCAATCAAGGAGGCCAGAGGTCTTAATGAGATTTCTACAGAATTTATACTGGGAAAGATCAAATCTTATGAGCAGTTGATCAAGTCCAGGGAAGATGCAGAATAAAAGACTCATACAACATCAAGTAAGGAGCAGAACATAGCTTTTAAATCTGCAGGAGAAACTGAAGCTCCAACATCAAATGAAGAACTCCTGAGTCTCTTAGCAAAGAGATTCTACAAGATGGAAAGGAAGGACTTCAGGAGAAAGTAATCCAGGCATGATGACAAACCCAGGTATGACAAAACACCCACTAAAGAAATTATTTGTTTTGGGTGCAGGAAGCCAGGGCACTTTATCTCATAGTGTACTGATAATCAAAAGAAGGAAATAAGAAGAGAGAAGGACTCCAGAAAACAACATTACAGCAAGCCTTCTGATGCAGGGTATGTCCTAGAGATTCGTCACGGAGGCCTCGATAACGCTTACGACACGATCTACACTCTCTATTCCACACGCTAACGAAAACGCAGCCACAACAATTATTTTATTTATCGCTCGCGCTAACAATACGGATCGCCGTTCCGCAAATAGATCGAATGTTGGCTATAGGCCAAATTCTTTCCGGCTAAATGGGATAATCTTGATCCCGAACGAGCTTTTGGGTTGTACCAAAATAGATCCACCAAGAACAAAATGATTCAAAAGATGGTAGGATCTATCCCAACAAAAAGAAAGCGAGGATCGCCAATCCTCTTACGAATCATTCGGAAATCCAAACAAAAAAATACTGATCTATTATTTGATTAACCGCGAAGAAAAACAAATCGGAAAATAACGCAGAAATTCGTCCACCACAAGAACTGTCTAGAGAAAGAAATCTCTTGGTAGAAATTTTCGTTACCCCTCTTGGATTTGTAGATCCGTGATGCGTGGATCCACCAAGTTTGATCGCTCCTCCGTTGAAAGTCCACGGGAAGCATGCTACGGATGATGAACGTGCTAATCTCCTTCACTTCACGCCGTGGAGGAAACCCCTATCTTCTTCCTTGCAAACAACCTCTCATGCATGGGCCAAAGTATCCTTGGAGAGAGAGGATCTCGGGTGGCCGTGAGCAAGAGGGAGAGGAGAGTAGCCGAGCACTAGAGAGAAGGCGGTGGCCGAGAGCAAGAGGGAGAGAGGAGATGGCCTTGAGGCCGGTGGTTTGGAGGAAGGAAGAAAGAGGGGGGGCGGCGGCTAAGAGAAGAAGAGAGGGAAATTTTAGGGTTGGCAAATTCCAAATTTTGATTTCAGTTAATTCTACCATCAAATGAAAAGTTCAAGGCCTTATATAGGCTTACATCTCAAAGAAAATAACAAGTGGCTAAAGGCACACCACATAAAGAAAATGCAGAAATTAAATAATGTTTTTTTTAAAAGAGCCATCATGAAAAGGCTATTAGCAAACCAAAGCTAAAATATCAAATATGAGTCTTGTTGCGAGGGCGAAGCTTGTAACCATGACCGCTACGACGTCGCACGTCCTTTGCCGGCACATCTTCAACATAGTCATTCCCAAGTTGGCCGTCCTGGTGGCCGTCGTCATCACCGTCGCCATCACCGTCGCCATCAATTCTCCGCCGCTCAAAAGGACTCATCTCCGATGAGTGGGCTGAAATATAACGGCGTACGAGGTCCGCGTCAAGAAGATCCACCTGTGCAGCAGAGAGCCAAGAGTCGTTCGAAGCCGGACGACCACGCCAATGAACCAAAAACCTGTGAATGTCGCCGTCGGGAGTGGGAAACACATCATCCTGCAAAATCCTGTCAGGCAAGAAATCCGTCCGGGGAAACCTCGGAAAAACGTTAGGTGAAGCAGAAAAACACGTTTCATCATCAATAGACATCATACCTCCCGTAGATTTCGAAGGAGAAAGCGATCCAGAATTGAGCACACCCCCCACCGCATTAGATTGTATAGTGGAATTATTAAATGGAGAGACAGACAGTTCAGGTGGTGGAGCAACAAAAAGCGTTAAATCTGAAATGTTAAACACAGGGGAGATTCCCCAATCAACGGGTAATTCTAACAAATAAGCATTTTCACCTAATTTCTTCAAAATTCAAAAAGGACCGTCTTTCTTGTTCGCTATTTTTTTATGGTGCCCGAAGGCATCCGTTCAGGGATAAGACGGACCATAACCAAATCGCCAATGTTCAAGGAGACTGCTCGCCTATGTACGTTAGCATTCGATTGATAGATAGAATATTGCTTAGCTAACGTCTTGCCAATATGCTCATGGAGAGTGTGAACGTATGAAGCGAAGTCCTATGCAAATTGACTTGACTTAAAAGAAGGCGGTAACGGAACCAAGTCAAGAGGCACTGGAGCCTTATAACCATGCACTATCTCATTCGGAGACAACCCAGTGGACCTGTTCTTAGAATTATTGTACGCTAGTTGAGCATGCGGAAGGATTAGGTCCCATGAACCGTGTGGGGTGAACCCATGTGCAACATGACATGAGTTAACAGTAGAAAATAACGGGACTAAGTCTGGTGGCATGGGTGCTTTAAATTCATTAATGATTTTCGTGGAGTCCAACGCTATAGTTTTAAATTTAGATTTAAATTTTGATTAAAAAATTTCACAAAGAAATGCCTGCGGAAAACGCTCATCACCAACTATAGAGTTGGATGCTCCCGGAGTTGAAAGGTAGTGCGGGAGACACAACTCAACATACCCAACTACGTTCACTAACGTGTGCATGCACGGATCATCAAAAGGCGGAGGATAAATGCAAGCAACCGGGCTTGGCAAATAATTGTGTCTGGGGGACACCACATCAAAACATACCATCGCCATGGAATCACTAGCAGTCCAAAAAGAAGCCTTACCCAACGCCAAGCGGTCAGATGAACGGTCCATCCTAGGAACAATATAGTCAGATCTATGAAAAGTAGTGGAAAGACCGAATGCGACAACTAACAAATCGCTCACACACATCCGTCTGGGTAAGTCGAATGGGGAAGCTGGATAAATAAACATCTCCAAATATCTCAGGCTAGAAATGACAAGCTCGTTCCCTAACAAGTCATCTAATCGAGTCAAGTGAACCGGAGGAGGAGTCGACATGGGCGATTCCGGAGGAGGAACTAAATCATACTCACCGTCAAAACATGGATTTAACGTCCAAGAAAAATCCTTCGGGTGCAAGCCATCAAAATCAAAGAAAAAATTAAACAGTAGATTCGTCCTTACTGAAAACTCAGCCGGATCGTCATCATCTAACTCACTATCAGATAAACATTCATCACGGGGTGACTCTACCAAAACAGCCGACATGTCTTCCAACCCACTAGATAATTCGTCCAAATCAGAATCAGTATTGGTCTCAAAAGTAAGAAAGATCGTACTCGACAAAATTCCTAATCCATTTTGGGCTTCTGGCGAAGGAGCTAACATCAAAGAAATGTTTATCGGGTCCTCAGTGCTACTGTCATCCACAAATAGCCTTCCCACACAGGGTAACTCTTCCAAAACGTCACATCCTTCGCTAACCAAATCTTCCCACGAAGTAGGTACATTGTCTAAATCATGATGGAGGGTTGGGCAAATCGAATCCCAGGAAGAATCTAAATTACTATGACCCTCAAGCAACGATGATAATATCAATGAACTATCTCGCGGATGTGCACCACTAAGATTATCCCAAGATAAACATCCATCCCAAGGTGACTCTTCCAACACCATTGAACCATCGACCAAACCGGGATCAATCATTATAATATTGTGATCCTCACTCGCACTGATCCAACTGGATTGACATACCGGGGAAGCTAAAGAAATGGGCACCTCAATATGTTCCGGGCTAGAAGGAACTAGCTCGTGTTCAAGCAGGTCATCACCTAAATCAGTAATAGGTAAGCTCTCAACATAGGGTGACTCAGCTGGAATGTCTTCTGACTCAGGGTCATCAGAAGACTCCATAACTGTCTAGGGAGACGCCTCAAAAACATCGTCGAAAGGAAGAGGAGACGATTCCTCAGAGGAGAAATCCTCGTCCAGGTCACTAGGGTAACCAAACTCCTCGTCATCACTAAGCTCATCAATTAAGTCGGTCTCACCCACAGTGGCGTGCTCAGTCTTACACACTACCGCAGACTCATCAGGAGAGTCAACGACTAGATCAGGCAGCTCAGGAGAAGACTCATAAAGAACTACGGGCGTTTTCAGAATAGGACGCACAATAGAGCCAAGATCAGATACGCCACTAGACTCAAAGGTAATAATCTTCTGACGTGAGTGAACCTTTCTCCTAGGAGGTCGGCGCTTCTCAATCTCCAAAGTCGTACTAAAGGTGAGGTCTAGGTAGGTGTGACAATAATGTAGTAAGTCGTACTCACTCACAGGCTCGGTGTTGGTAGTACGGAGATAGGCGGGATCAAATTGATCTGAAAGGAGGCTACGCATCGCCTGCCAATTATGTTGATAACCACCAACACGACGCTCTTCGTTCAGCCAAAATAACTGGGCCTGACCTATTAACCGTTCTCGGGCAAAGTGAATCTTTTGGGGGTCATCCCATCCATAACACTTAAAATGAAGTTCTGTACCCTTAAGCCAATCCCTAAAAATTTTAGGACACCCTAAACCGTCATAAGTAGGACAAGTGTGGCATTGCCTAGGGGAAACTTAGTCATGGTTTTATCATACCAAAAGTCCAACCGGGAAACGTGAACGTCATAGGCCACAATTTTGGATTTTTGAAATTGGAAATTTGAATTTTGAATTTTAAACTTTGAAATTTGAAATTGGAAATTTGAAATTTTGAATTTTGAAATTTAAAATTTAAATTTTGAAGTTTGAAATTTGAAATTTGAAATTTTGAAATTTGAAATTTGAAATTTAAATTTTGAATTTTAAAATTTGAAATTTAAATTTTAAATGTTGAAATTTGAAATTTGAAATTTGAAATTTTGAAATTTGAAATTCGAAATTTAAATTTTGAATTTTGAAATTTGAATTTTGAAATTTTGAAATTTGAAAATTTGAAATTCGAAATTTAGATTTTGAATTTTGAAATTTGAAATTTGAAATTTTGAAATTTGAAATTTTGAAATTTTGAAATTTGAAATTTGAAATTTAAAATTTAAATTTTGAAATTTGAATTTTGAATTTTGAAATTTTGAAATTTGAAATGTGAAATTTAAATTTTGAATTTTGAAATTTGAAATTTGAAATTTGAAATTTTGAATTTTGAAATTTGAAATTTTGAAATTTGAAATTTGAAATTCGAAATTTAAATTTTGAATTTTGAAATTTGAAATTTGAAATTTTGAAATTTGAAGTTTGAAATTCGAAATTTGAAATCTGAAATTTGAAATTTAAAATTTGAAATTTATTTGTTTTAATTTGAAGAGGGGGAGGAGTGCCAATTAGGAAATTGACGAAAACCTCCCTCTGATACCAAATTGATGCAGGGTATGTCCTAGAGATTCGTCACGGAGGCCTCGATAACGCTTACAACACGATCTACGCTCTCTATTCCACATGCTAACGAAAACGCAGTCACAACAATTATTTTATTTATCGCTCGCGCTAACAATACGGGTCGCCGTTCCGCAAATAGATCGAATGTTGGCTATAGGCCAAATTCTTTCCGGCTAAATGGGATAATCTTGATCCCGAACGAGCTTTTGGGTTGTACAAAAATAGATCCACCAAGAACAAAATGATTCGAAAGATGGTAGGATCTATCCCAACAAAAAGAAAGCGAGATCGCCAATCCTCTTACGAATCTTTCGGAAATCCAAACGAAAAAATACTGATCTATTATTTGATTAACCGCGAAGAAAAACAAATCAGAAAATAACGCAGAAATTCGTCCACCACAAGAACTGTCTAGAGAAAGAAATCTCTTGGTAGAAATTTTTGTTACCCCTCTCGGATTTGTAGATCCGTGATGCGTGGATCCACCAAGTTTGATCGCTCCTCCGTTGAAAGTCCATGGGAAGCGCGCTACGGATGATGAACGTGCTAATCTCCTTCACTTCACGCCATGGAGGAAACCCCTATCTTCTTCCTTGCAAACAACCTCTCATGCATGGGCCAAAGTATCCTTTGAGAGAGAGGATCTCAGGTGGCCGTGAGCAAGAGGGAGAGTAGAGTAGCCGAGCACTAGAGAGAAGGGGGTGGCCGAGAGCAAGAGGGAGAGAGGAGATGGCCTTGAGGCCGGTGGTTTGGAGGAAGGAAGAAAGAGGGGGGGGGGGCGGCGGCTAGGAGAAGAAGAGAGGGAAATTTTAGGGTTGGCAAATTCCAAATTTTGATTTCAATTAATTCTACCATCAAATGAAAAGTTCAAGGCCTTATATAGGCTTACATCTCAAAGCAAATAACAAGTCTCTAAAGGCACACCACATAAAGAAAATGCAGAAATTAAATAATATTTTTTTTTAAAAGAGCCATCATGAAAAGGCTATTAGCACACCAAAGCTAAAATATCAAATATGAGTCTTGTTGCGAGGGCGAAGCTTGTAACCATGACCGCTACGACGTCGCACGTCCTTTGTCGGCACATCTTCAACATAGTCTGTTGGGTACATTGGTCTAAATGTACCTGATTTGAAGAAGCCTCACTCAACTCAATGATATACATCAAAATGTATTTGATGTGTTTTGAGTTTACTTGTGCAGGTTAAGTATTTGCAGGAAAGAAGAAAAGTTTCTAAGTCCATGTGTCGACACCCAGAGGGAAAGTGTCGACACTTAAGAAGACTTGTGTCGACACCCAGGCAAGCAGTGTCGACACTTGGAGTCATTGTGTCGACACAAGGGATGCAGAGTCGACACCAGACAGAAAGTGTCGACACATGGAGCAGTGTCGACACTCAGTGAAGTAAAGTGCAGTGAAGCAGTGTCGACACATAGCAGTTGTGTCGACACCCAGAGAAACTTTGTCTACATCAGAAAGTTTCGACACTTGGAGGCTGTGTCGACACTCAGCAAAAGTTAGCAGAGACTAAGTATAAGTGTCGACACCCAGAACAATATGTCGACACACAGCAGAAGAGTCAACACTTGAAGTAAGTGTCGACACCTAGAACAATGTGTCGACACTCAGCTGAAGACTCAACACTTGAAGAAAGTGTCGACACAAGGAGCTGTGTCGACACTTAGTAAAGATCAGCAAAGTTCAACAAAAATATTCTAAGTACAAGTGTCGACACTAAGGGAATGTGTCGACACTCAGCTAGAGACTCGACAGAAGAAGAATGTGTCTACACAAGGAGCTGTGTCGACACTCAACAAGTATCAACACTGAAGACATGTGTTGACACCAAGAAGCTGTGTCGACACTTAACAGATTCAACACATGAAGATGTGTCGACACAAAGGAGATGTGTCGACACTTAGAAGAATTCAGCAAAATACTGAAGTACAAGGACTTGTGTCGACACACATTATCAGTGTCGACACATGAATAAGAAGCAGTGTCGAGATATAAAATCTACAACATAAGAAATTGTGTCGACACCTTGTAGGCTAGTGTCGACACTTAGACAACTTGTGTCGACACTTGGTCTATAAGTGTCGACACTTAAAGACAGAAAGTCTCGACACTTTCAGACAGTTACAGAATTTTCAAGAACTGACTGGATGACTTGACAGCTGCCATTCCAGCCGGTCTACAGCACCTGTCAGAGTTGTCAGAAGTCAGTTATGAACCGGACTAGCTGGTTACTATGAAGAAGGCCTATAAATAGGCTTATACTGTCTACAGAAGAAGCTGATCAAGTGGTTGTGGTTGTGGTTGAGGTTGTCAAAGTTCAGATCAAGTGATTGTCTAAAGAAGATCTAGCTATCAAGTGAAGATCTAAGAAGTTGGAGAGAGAGAGCTCCATCCAAGAAATCAGCCGTTGGAACCAGGCTGAGAAGAAGGGTTC
Source organism: Platanthera guangdongensis (assembly GCA_039583875.1). NCBI lineage: Eukaryota > Viridiplantae > Streptophyta > Magnoliopsida > Asparagales > Orchidaceae > Platanthera > Platanthera guangdongensis. The sequence continues at coordinate 70,710,949 of CM077158.1, forward strand.
AGATTTATTCTGAATCTCAAGTAGTAGAGATCAAGGATCAACTGCAGAAGGAGTCAATCTTATTGAGTTCTACATTCAAGAAGCTTTGAAGAAAGCCAAGTCAGATTGATTTCAGCTGAGTTCTTCCAAGAACTCATCAAGAAACTCACAACTCTCCTCTCTTGTCTCTGGGTTGCTGAGTTAACATTATTGTATTCATTTTATCTTGTAGGATTCTTAGGGATCTGAGTCTTGTAAGCATGTAATTATAAAGGCTGAGTGTAGGGCTTGAGAGCCTGAGTGTAGGAGATTGAAATCTCTGAGTGTAGGCCTTGGTGGCTGAGTGTAGGCCTTGGTGGCTGAGTGTAGGCCTTTGTGGCTGAGTGTAGGCTTTGTGAAGAAGCTGAGTTGTAGGGCCTTGGGCTTGAGGTGTAGGAACCAGATTTGGGTTCTGAGATAGTTGAGGAGTTTGGCCGAATCTAGTACACTGCTAGATAGGCGAAGGGGGGAAAGTGGATGTACCCAAACCTTGGGGAACCACTATAAAATTGTGTGTCTACTGTGTGCTGTGATATACTGTGATTGTTGTGTGATTGCTGTGATAAAGTAGCTAGAAATCTGTGTTAGATTCTGTATTCTGCCATAAAAATTAAAAAGATTCAAGTCACCTATTCAGCCCCCCCCCCCCCTCAAGGTGTTTAGGAACAATATCTTTCAAGTGGTATTAGAGGGAGGTTACTCAAAAGGGACATAACTGTCTGAGTAGATCCTGTTGGCAGATTCAGTCTAAGTCAATTACAGAATCAAGAAAATCAAGAACCATGGGTTCCACTGAGAATCATAAGGAATTGGGATCCATGAAGCTACCTATATGTAGGAAAGAGATCTTTGGTATCAGGAAGGAAAGGGTGAGACTCTTTATGGAAGCCTCAGACCCTAGGATTTATATCACAGTGAAGGAAGGGTCATATGTGCCCATGAAGGTGTCAGTCTTAGATGCAAATCAGAGAACACCAAAGGATTTCTCTGAAATGACAAAGGATGAAATAGTACTAGCCACTATGGATAAGAGGGCTCAAAACATCATTGTGAGTGTCATAGATGATGCAACTTTTCAGAATTTGATACACTGTAAGACAGCCAAAGAGATGTAGGATACTCTTATTGTGTACATGGAGGGTTCTGAAGAAGTGAGGCAAGATAGAAAATCCTTGCTAAACCAAGAATATGAAAGCTTTAGACAAGGTAAAGCTGATAGCATAACTGAGTTCTATAAGAAGTTTTACAGGATTGTGAATGAGCTCATGTCCTATGGCAGAGAGTTCAGTAATTATGAACTAAATGATAAGTTTCTAAGTTCCCTAACAAAAGATTGGGACACCAAGATCTGTGCCATTAGAGAAATGGCAAAGTTAGCAGAAATTCATCCACCAACTCTTTTTGGGAAACTGCTATCCTATGAGATGCAGCTGATGGTGAGGAAAGAAGAGGAGAAATCTACAAGAAGTGAACACAAGGAAAGGACAGTGACTTTTAAATCAGAAGCCCCCAGAAAGTACAGGAGTAAGTCACCAACTCCACCTCCAAAAGAAGTTGAGACTGAGTCAGAAGATTCAGAAAGCAGGAAGTCAGAGAGCAGTGAAAGTGATGAGGACTTTACTGCCTTTACAAGACATTTCCAAAAATTCTTAAAGAAGAAACAGTGGAGGACAAGGCCTTCTACTTCACAGAGAAAAGAAGACTATTATCAGGATAAAAAGTCTTCAAAGAAAGACAGGAAAAAGACTAAGTCTAGCAAGGCAACTCTTTCAAAAATAGTATGCTATTGCTGTAATAGAAAAGGTCATGTTGTTGCAGATTGTCCAGAAAAAAGGAAGGAGTCTAGTGACAAGAAAAAGACTCAATACAAGGGCAAGAAGGAGAAGTCTTTTGTTTCCAAAAAGGACAAGAGCCTGTTAGATATTTCTTCATCAGAAACTGAGTCAGATGCTGAGGCATACATAGGACTGTTTGCTGAGGAAGAAGAAGAAGAGTTCTTGCAGATTATGAATTCTATATATGAACAAGAGGACAGTCAATGCCAAGGGCTAATGGCATTGACAGAAAGTGACAAAATCCTGGAGCAGCCAGGACCTACTAAGGTACAACATTGTTCTTTTTGTTCAATGTTTTATGCCAGTACAGAATCAGATTCATCATCATCAAGTGATGAGAGTGCATCTGAGTCTGAAGAGGATATTCATCAGTTGATAGATGAATATAAAGTTCTGTTGCAAGCTTATAAGAAGAGCAAGTCCCTAGCCAAAAGTCAGGCAAAGTAAATTGCTAATCTCAAGGCTGCTGCAACTGATTTTAAGAAGTTGTATGATCAAAAGCTTAATGAGATAGCCAGACTGAAGCACATAACTGTGGTTCAGATGAGAACTATATCATTTAAGAATGATCAAATCAAGAGTCTGGAGATTAATCTTCAGAAGGAGAAAGAGTTGGTTGCTAGGTTTTCTAAACCTAAGTCAGTTCTACCCTTAATTGATGAATTTGTTCATCACAAAGGTAAAGCTGAACTGGGATTTACTAGACCTGCAAGGACTGTTCAGGCCAAGTCCAAGTCTAAGGGCAAAGCCCTAACTCTCAACAAGTCTGCTGTAGATAAAACAGTAAAGACTGTACCTAAGCAAAGGTACAATAAGTTTGAGTGTTGGTGTTGTGGCAAGGTAGGCCACTATGCAATGGACTGTTGGCACAATGCTAGTGCCAAAGTGAGTAGCAAACTGCCTGTTGGAAAGCTTGCAGGTAGCTTTGTTAGGATGCAAACTAACCAGTACCAAGGACCCAAGAATTCTTTGGGTTCTAAGGTTCACTAATCTGTTTTACAGGTAAGTCCAAGTGGCCATGCCCCAATATGGTACTTGGACAGTGGATGTTCCAGACACATGACTGGAACAAGGGGTTTATTAAAGGACTACACACCTATAAAGGATGGTCCAAAGGTCACCTTTGGTGGTTCTGAAAAAGGGATCATCAAGGGTTTTTGTAACATTTCTAACTCCTATATTACAATTACTCAAGTGGCCTATGTTAAAGGTTTGAAACATAACCTTATTAGTATAAGTCAATTGAGTGATGTAGGATATGACATCTCATTTGTGAAAGATGGTTGTCATATCAGGAGGTCAAATGATCAAGAGATCATTTTGACTGGTTATAGAAAAAGAAATGTCTACTGCTTAGACATTATGGTTGAGAACAATGGTTCTCCAGTTTGTCTTGTAGCTGATGAGACAGCCTCTCATTGTGTCAAATGGCACAAGAGGCTAGCCCATCTAAACTACAAGACAATTGACAAACTCTTTAGTAAAGAGTTAGTGAGGAATGATCCTCAAGTTAAGTGTATTAAAGATGGTATTTGCTCAGCTTGTCAAAAGGGCAAGCAGACTAGATCCACCTTTAGAAGCATTGAAAACAAAGATGCTGTGAGGTGTTTATACCTCTTGCATATGGATCTCTTTGGTCCAATGCCAGTTCAAAGCCTAGGTAGGAAGGTCTATACCTTTGTAGTTGTAGATGACTACTCAAAGTTTTCCTGGGTGTTCTTTCTTAGACAGAAATCTGAAACACCCAATGTCTTCTATAGCTTTGTCAAACAGATTCAGAATGAACTAAATAGTACAGTGGTCAAAATAAGAAGTGACCATGGTACTGAATTTCAGTCTGAAAGTATGGCAAAACTATGTGAAAACTTTGGGATATTTCAAGAGTTTTCTTCACCAAGAACACCTCAGCAAAATGGCATTGCTGAGAGGAAGAATAGAACCTTGATTGAGGCTGGTAGGACCCTATTAAGTGATACATCACTACCAGAATATTTCTGGGCTGAAGCAGTCAATACTGCATGCCATGTTATTAATAGGGCTACCATTACTAAAAGCCTCAACAAGACCCCCTATGAGGTTGTGAAAGGCAGGAAACCAAACCTATCCTACTTCAGGATCTTTGGTTGTAAGTGCTTTATACTTAACAATAGAAAGTCTTACTTGACTAAGTTTGCTGGCAAGTCCCAAGAGGGAATATTTGTTGGGTACAGCAACAATAGTAAGGCTTATAGAGTCTACAACTTGTCATCTCAAGTTGTAGAAGAGACTGTACATATAGTATTTGATAAAACTAGACTTATTAACAATGAGTTGTCTAGTAGTGTATGCATCCCCACATGTATAACTAAGAAGTTGGACAAGCTCACTATAGAAGAAGAACCTACTGCAAGACAGCATGTAGAAGACAGTGGTTGTTGTCAAGGGGGAGTCCTACATGTACCCAATGCAGATGAAGTACAAGGTGTACAACAAGATGAAGAAGTTGAAGAAGTTCAACCTGAAGCAAGGATGCCTCCAGCTAATAGGTATCTAAGAGATCATCCAGCAGAACAAATTATTGGTAATCCAAGACAAGTGGTACAAACAAGGAGCAGAAATCTGAATGAAGCAATCTACTCCAGTTTCCTATCCCAAGTTGAACCTAAGAAGTTTGAAGAAGCCATCCTAGACCCTCATTGGATTGAGGCAATGCAAGAAGAGCTGAATCAGTTCAAGAGGTGCAAGGTCTGGGAGCTGGTTCCTAAACCTAAAGACCACAACATAATAGGAACCAAGTGGATCTATAGGAACAAGATGGATGAACATGGAGTCATCATTAAGAACAAAGCAAGATTGGTTGCTAAAGGGTATAGGCAGGAAGAAGGTATTGATTTTGATCAAACTTTTGCTCCAGTAGCCAGACTGGAAGCCATAAGAATGTTCCTGGCCTATGCAACCTTTCAAGGATTCAGAGTTTACCAAATGGATGTCAAGTCAGCATTTCTGAATGGTAATCTTAAAGAGGAAGTCTATGTGGAACAGCCATCAGGTTTTGTTGATTCAACTCTATCTAATCATGTCTATAGACTTAGGAAAGCATTATATGGGTTAAAGCAAGCCCCTAGGGCTTGGTATAAAACCCTGTCTAGTTTCCTCATTGAGAATAAGTTCACAAGGGGGAAAATAGACAAGACTCTATTCCTTAGGGAATCTAGAGGCAAAGTAATACTAGTCCAAATATATGTAGATGACATTATATTTGGGTCTACTGAAAGTAGCGTTTGCAAAACTAATGCAAGGTCAATTTGAGATGAGTAGTATGGGAGAGCTTAAGTTCTTCTTGGGTCTCCAAGTAAGACAGACTGAGAGTGGTTTATCCATATGTCAGTCTAAGTTCACCCTAGAACTTATAAGGAAGTATGGAATGGATTCATCCAGCACCATGAAGACTCCTATGGGGTCAAGTATGTCTCTTAGCAAGGATGATGCAGGGAAACCTGTAGATGAAACCTTGTAAAGAGGGATAGTTGGCTCCCTATTATATTTGACTGCAAGTAGACCAGATATCATGTATGCTACATGTGTCAGTGCATGGTATCAAACCTGCCCTAAAGAGTCTCATTTGACAGCAGTCAAAAGTATATTGAGATATCTAAAGGGCACTCCTTTTCTAGGCCTCTGGTACCCTAGGAATGGGGATTTTGAACTGATAGGTTATTCAGATGCAGACTTTACAGGATGCAAAGAAGACAGAAAAAGCACATCTGGATCCTGTCAATTCCTAGGTGGAAGACTAATTTCTTGGAGTAGCAAAAAGCAAACAAGTGTGGCTATCTCCACTGCAGAGTCAGAATATGTGGCTGCAGGAAGTTGCTGTGCTCAACTTCTGTGGATACAACATCAGCTTGAGGACTATGGATTTCAGGTAAGTAGAACTCCACTGTTTTGTGATTCTACAAGTGCTATATCAATTGCACATAATCTTGTTTCCCATAGTAGAACTAAACATATTGAGATAAAATATCATTTTCTTAGGGAGCATGTAGAGAAAGAAGATATTTTACTAGAATATGTTAAAACTGATAATCAATTAGCTGATATGTATACTAAGCCCCTAGAAGAAACTAAGTTCAATAGGTTTAAAATTGAACTAGGAATGATAAACTTAGAGTAAGTTTATAGAATTGTAAATGGCTAAGTAAAAAGGTGTCGACACACAGAGATCTCTGTGTCGACACAGAAAAGTGGTGTCGACAATTCAAGGAAAAGGTGTCGACACATCTAGGAAGTTGGTGTCGACACTTCAGAAAATTAGTGTCGACACATGACAAGTAGGTGTCGACCCATCCAAGGTGGTGTCGACACTTAGGTTTTACTCAGAATTGTCTAAGTAAAGTCTCGACTAAATGTCGAGTTAAGTGGTGTCGACACATAAACAAGTGTCGACACATATAATCTGTTGACTAAACTTGTGTCGACACATATGTGTCGAGACATTATAAGTCAGTGTCAACACTTATTGCCAGTGTCGACACAATTTAAGTTAGCCGCCCGCCTTTTCATCTTCAAACATAGAAAGGTATAAATAGGATTTTGTCTTAGTCTGTCGACACGCTTTCAAAAGTTTCGAGACCAAAACTTGTGTGTCGACACCTCTCTTCTCTCCAGTCAAATTCTTCAAACTCTAATGGCACCAAAGCTTGAGGAGAACGTCAACGAAGGCTACGAGCTGGTGCGCAATGCTTTTGATGATGCAGACCCGGAGATCCAGACTGTAGTAACCCTAGTTGTCAACTCAGGGTTAGAATATCTTGTTTCAGAGCCAATAAAGATTTGGAAGAAGGAAGTCTTGGAATTCCTCAGTGGTGCTAAGGTAGACGAATCTGGATTCAAGATCAAATCCAGGGTTCATGGTGAAAAAGTAAAGGTCTCTCCAAAAAGTTTGAGGAAAGTACTACAGTTACCAAGAACTAAGGAAGAGGATGAGGTTACTGCTTCTAAGACCAGAGAAGCTTTAACTTGGTGTGGATTGGATGCAAAGATGAAAGTTGGTTCTGTCTTTAATAGGAAAGGCATGAATAATCAAGGAAAATTTCTATCAGAAATTGTTGGCAAGGTCATCTTAAGTAAGCCAGGAGGGCATGACAGGGTATCTGCCCATATGTTTAGTATTATGACAAGGATAATCTTCAGCCTGCAAATTGACTGGTCTGTAGTGATCTTTGAGAAGATTAAGGAAAGCCTCAAGAAGCCCAACATGGGCAGGATCTTAAGCTTATACCTAGCTGGTAGCATACCAGAGGTAATGGGTCAAGCTGCTGGCAGCAAAATAAATCATATGAGGAAAATGGATATGAGGATCTTCTCCAGATGGGACAGGGTGTTGTCTAAAGAGATGCCAACCCCTAAGAAGATTACACCTGAGAAAGCAACACCTCTAAAGAAGAAGAAGAAGACTGCTCCAGTAACACAAGAATCTTCAAGTAGCTCTGATGATGAACAAGAAGAACATGCTGAGAATACTCCAGCTCAACAAGTAGTTGCTGAGAGGCAGGGGAGCTACCACCAGCTAGCCCCTTACACCAGGAACAAATCCAGTGGGAGCCATTAGTTGTAGAAGAACCCACTGCTCTTGAGAGTGAGCAAGCAAATAACATCATCCTAGAGGTAATCACTGAGCTTAATGATTTAGATTTTCCTTTAGAGGATACTGATTTGTCTGATGTTTATCAGTAACCACAGATTCATAGTCAAGTCCCAGATGTTGTCATGGAGGACACATATGTTACAGTTCAAGATGTTTCTGATCCAGTGGTAGATGAGCACAGAATTTCTCCTGCCCATTCTCCACAAGAATACACAATAGAAGATCTGTTCCTTAACCTGGATCAAACTGATTTTGACAAAGAAACTGCTGCTGAGAGGGAGAATGCTCCAGTTGAGGGGGAGCAAGTGCCAATTCTTGAAGAGCCTGTAAGGGAAGAACCTGAAAAGCCCCAAGCTATTGAAGAGCTACCTAAGGAGAGGGTAGAGATAGCCAGCACATCTGCTTCTGAAGATGAGGAGACAACAAGGGCTAAGAAAAGAAAGTTTCAAGTATTCAGAAGAAGAAGCCAGAGTTACAAAAAGGCTCTCTAAACTATTGCTCCACAGCCTATATCACAGCCAGCTCCACCTGTTGATTATAGTGCTTTAATGGTTGCAATGCAAGTTAAGCTTGATGAGCATAGGAAATCTATAGAGACATATGTGGATGAGGGGCACAAATCTCTCCAATTTGATTTGGCCCAGGATATTAAATCCATAAGATTTGAGATGAATCTCAATAAGAAGGAGATGACTGACTGCTTCCACAAGGGTGGGAATGCAGTAGTCTATCTTGCAACTCATCAAGAAAAGATAAAGGCTCAAGTAGATGACATAGCACTGAAGCAGGGATATGTTCTAGACAACCAACTCAGAATGAATGACAATTTGACACAATCTCACAATGTTATTGTCACAGAGATGAAGAACATTGCTGCTGGCCTGACAACTTCTACTGCTACTGCTATGACAGATTTTGATAAAGTACTGCAAGAGAGCTTAACTGAAGTTACAACTGCTATTCAAGACTCTCAGAAGCTGATCTCTGAAAAACTCCAAAGGTTAAGATCTTTCTACAAGAATGGAGTCAATTATCTCAATGCCCAAATCAGATTTCAAAAAGATGATTTAAGGGATCACATAGAAAGAGAAGTCATAAAGGGGGAGAGGGTCTTAGTCAAAGCTGACTCTGACCATGCAAAATGGGTTTCTAATTCCATCAGAGCCACTCTTGGTTATCCTCCTCTTTGTGATGATGATAATGTAGCAGAATCTGGAATTAACCCTGCATATCTTGGAGGTGAGCAAGCAGAAGTAGCTCAAGTGATCTATCCTCCACCAGATTTTAATATGATTCATGCTGATATTCAGACCATGTACAGTCCACCTGATGGTACTCAGAAGGTTATTCTAGAAAAGGTGGATCAGCCTGTCTCTAAAGCTTAACAGGAAGCTATCTTGAAAGAGCAAGCAGAAGAAGAAACTAGATTGTCAAAGAAGAGGTTCAGGGAGCAAGCTGAACAAAGACCTGACTTTGAGCAGTGGAGCCCCACCTCTAGGAACATTATTTTGACTGCATGGAAAGCTGCAAAAGATAACATTCATGACAGGAATAAGTGGTTTTCTAAGGCTGAATGGAGAAAGCATGAGTCAAGGCAGGAGGCAATAGTCCAATATAGAAGAAAGGCCAAGATGGGAAAGCTACCTCCTACTGCTCAGGAGCCTAACAAGTACTTTCCCAAGCCTTATCATTATTTTGAAAGGCAAAAGATTAAGGCTGAGGAACTTAAGAAGAAGGAGCTGAAAGGGAAGAAGCCTGCTGAAACTGAAGATGCTGAAGCCCCTGTGCAAGCAAGGATAAAATCTGGAAAAGGGATAGTGATCAAAGATGTTGATCAAGAATAGCATATAAATTTTCTTAAGTTTACTATGTAATCTTTTGATGATAAACATTCTGTAAACTTTTGAAATATGAATATGACAAAGTATTGGAACAATGTGCTGTGTGATAAATTTGCTATGTGTTAAATTTATTTCATAATTGTTCTGTGATGCTATATATGTGTACATGTTTGTTTAATACATGTTTATGTTTGCCCTGTTATATATTCCTGCTATACATCATGTTATGATTTTATTCTGTATGGTGTATATCATTGACTAAGGGTTATGACTTCTCCAAATAGGGGGAGATTGTTGGGTACATTGGTCTAAATGTACCTGATTTGAAGAAGCCTCACCCAACTCAATGATATACATCAAAATGTATTTGATGTGTTTTGAGTTTACTTGTGTAGGTTAAGTATTTGCAGGAAAGAAGAAAAGTTTCTAAGTCCATGTGTCGACACCCAGAGGGAAAGTGTCGACACTTAAGAAGACTTGTGTCGACACCCAGGCAAGCAGTGTCGACACTTGGAGTCATTGTGTCGACACCAGGGATGCAGAGTCGACACCAGACAGAAAGTGTCGACACATGGAGCAGTGTCGACACTCAGTGAAGTAAAGTGCAGTGAAGCAGTGTCGACACATAGCAGTTGTGTCGACACCCAGAGAAACTGTGTCTACATCAGAAAGTGTCGACACTTGGAGGCTGTGTCGACACTCAGCAAAAGTCAGCAGAGACTAAGTATAAGTGTCGACACCCAGAACAATGTGTCGACACACAGCAGAAGAGTCAACACTTGAAGTAAGTGTCGACACCTAGAACAATGTGTCGACACTCAGCTGAAGACTCAACACTTGAAGAAAGTGTCGACATAAGGAGCTGTGTCGACACTTAGTAAAGATCAGCAAAGTTCAACAAAAATATTCTAAGTACAAGTGTCGACACTAAGGGAATGTGTCGACACTCAGCCAGAGACTCGACAGAAGAAGAATGTGTCTACACAAGGAGCTTTGTCGACACTCAACAGGTATCAACACTGAAGACATGTGTCGACACCAAGAAGCTGTGTCGACACTTAACAGATTCAACACATGAAGATGTGTCGACACTTAGAAGAATTCAGCAAAATACTGAAGTACAAGGACTTGTGTCGACACACATTATCAGTGTCGACACATGAAGAAGAAGCAGTGTCGAGATATAAAATCTACAACACAAGGAATTGTGTCGACACCTTGTAGGCTAGTGTCGACACTTAGACAACTTGTGTCGACACTTGGTCTATAAGTGTCGACACTTAAAGACAGAAAGTCTTGACACTTTCAGACAGTTACAGAATTTTCAAGAACTGACTGGATGACTTGACAGCTGCCATTCCAGCCGGTCTACAGCACCTATCAGAGTTGTCAAAAGTCAGTTATGAACCGGACCAGCCGGTTACCATGAAGAAGGCCTATAAATAGGCTTATACTGTCTACAGAAGAAGCTGATCAAGTGGTTGTGGTTGTGGTTGAGGTTGTCAAATTTCAGATCAAGTGATTGTCTAAAGAAGATCTAGCTATCAAGTGAAGATCTAAGAAGTTGGAGAGAGAGAGATCCATCCAAGAAATCAGTCGTTGGAACCAGGCTGAGAAGAAGGGTTCAGATTTATTCTGAATCTTAAGTAGCAGAGATCAAGGATCAACTGCAGAAGGAGTCAATCTTATTGAGTTTTACATTCAAGAAGCTTTGAAGAAAGCCAAGGCAGATTGATTTCAGCTGAGTTCTTCCAAGAACTCATCAAGAAACTCACAACTCTCCTCTCTTGTCTCTGGGTTGCTGAGTTAACATTATTGTATTCATTTTATCTTGTAGGATCCTTAGGGATCTGAGTCTTGTAAGCCTGTAATTATAAAGGCTGAGTGTAGGGCTTGAGAGCCTGAGTGTAGGAGATTAAAATCTTTGAGTGTAGGCCTTGGTGGCTGAGTGTAGGCCTTGGTGGCTGAGTGTAGGCCTTTGTGGCTGAGTGTAGGATTTGTGAAGAAGCTGAGTTGTAGGGCCTTGGGCCTAAGGTATACGAACCAGATTTGGGTTCTGAGATAGTGGAGGAGTTTGGCCGAATCTAGTACACTGCTAGATAGGCGAAGGGGGGAAAGTGGATGTACCCAAACCTTGGGGAACCACTATAAAATTGTGTGTCTACTGTGTGTTGTGATATACTGTGATTGTTGTGTGATTATTGTGATAAAGTAGCTAGAAATCTGTGTTAGATTCTGTATTCTGCCATAAAAATTAAAAAGATTCAAGTCATCTATTCACCCCCCCTATAAGTGTTTAGGAACAATATCTTTCATAGTCATTCCCAAGTTGGTCGTCCTGGTGGCCGTCGTCATCACTGTCGCCATCACTGTTGCCATCACCTTCCTCCAGCAAGCACAAAAGAAAAGAGAAGGGTTTTGTTACTGAAACCTGGAGTGACACTGAAGAAGAATCTTCATCATCTAGATCCATTGAAGAGGAAGAATAAGCTAAGGTAAGGGAAGTCTGCCTTATGGCTATCAATTCCTCTTCCAGTCCATCTAATGTTGAGGAACAATCAGAAGAATCAGACAACGAAACATCTGAATCAGAAGCAGATCAGGTATTATCATCCTTTGATTACAATTCTGATAATTTTAAAACTGAATTTAAATCCATGTGTATAGATTTAATAAATTCTAAAAAAGTAATTAAAACACTTAGGGAAAAATTAACTGATCATAAAAACCTTGTCTCTGAAAATATTAAGTTAAAAGATGAATTAACTTTGGCTCAAGAACAGATTATATCACTAAAATCTGAATTAACTGATGTTAGGCAACTTGAAGAATCCCTAATGGGAGAAGCATCATGTTGATGGACATCACAAGAACAGTTAATGTCAGGCTAAATGGCAAGCTGGGTTTAGGTGCTTCATCAAGCCAATGCCCACTAATTCAAAAAATATTCTAACAACTCCAATTAAATTTGTCTCTGAAAAAGGAAAAGAGAAAATAGAAAATGATAATAATGTTAAACAAACTGATTCAAAACAAAAGAATAAGAAAAGGAAAAAAGAATAAGAAAAATCCAAATTATAACTATGTTCAATAGATTTCGTCGAACTCCGATCGACAAAATGTGTACAGTTCGTCGAACTCAAGTTAACAAACTCCAAACGCAAATTTATACTATAATTATTCGTTGAACTACGATCAACGAGACAAGTTTGGTTCGTCGAACCGAGATCGACGATTTTGGGGCCCAGAGAATGACTACTTTCATTCTCTGAGTGGAGTTCGACGAACTCATCCCCATTCGTCGAACTCAGATCGATGAACTCACTTGAATTCGTCAAACCCAGTTCAAGCTAACAGAAATTTTAATCTTTCTAAAACTTATAATCAACCAAGATTTTCCATAAACCAATTCAATCAATGGATTATACCACCTAGAAAATATCATCCATTAGGTTATAAATGCCAACCTAAATATTCATATATCTCTAGTTTTAGTTATGTGAAGAAAGAAGGACCCAAGGTAACCTGGGTCAAGAATAGCTAATCTATTTTCTTGCATATGAAAGACTATCCCACCATAGAGCAACAGTGGTATCTGGATAGTGGTTCTTCTAAATATATGACTGGAAACAAGGAAAACTTAATCAATTACAAGTCAAATCTAGGACCAAAAGTAATATTTGGTGACTCCAATTGTGGCCAGACTGCAGGCTATGGAAAGGTCAAGATTGGAGTTGTCACCTTCAGAAAGGTTGCATGTGTAAATGGACTGAAGCATAACCTTATCTCCATAAGTCAATTATGTGATGAAAGGTTTCAGGTATCCTTTAATAAAACTTCTTGTACTTTTACTTCTTTAGATAACAATGTAGTATTGACTAGCACTAGAGTAGGAAACATTTACATAGTTAACTTCTAGTCAGCTAAATCTGAAATATGTTTATTTAACCAAACTAGTAATAATAATGACCTCTGGCATAGGAGATTAGGTCATGTAAATTTGAAAAACATTGCCAAATTATCTAGGGACAATCTTGTTAGAGGATTTCCTTCTTGCCCCTACAAGAAGGAAAGCCTTTGCAAGGCTTGTCAATTAGGCAAGCAAACTAAAAGTAGTTTTAAATCAGTAAATAAAAATGACTCACCTAGAATATTATACTTGCTACATATGGACCTTTTTGGCCCTATTGCTGTAGAAAGTTTAGGAGGGAAATCTTATACTTTAGTGATTGTAGATTACTTCTCAAAATTCACTTGGGTATTCTTTCTGAGATCTAAGTCTGATAACTTTAAGGTTCTTACAGATTTTCTCAAGAACATACAGATTGAGTACTCTACTCTAGTTACATTGATCAGAAGTGATCATGGTACTGAGTTTGAGTCTCTTCTTATACAAGAGTTCTGTGAAAAGGAAGGTATCAGGCACTGCTACTCAGCTCCTAGAACACCTCAACAAAACGGGGTTGTTGAAAGGAAGAATAGAACCCTAATTGAATCTGCAAGCACATTACTTTCAGATGCTCATTTTCCCCTATCCTTTTGGGCAGAAGCTGTGAGCACAGCAAATTATGTACTGAATAGAAGTCTTATACACAAACTTAAGAATAAGACTCCTTATGAGCTACTTAAAGGAAAGAAACCTAAAGTAGACTATTTTAAAATTTTTGGTTGCTTATGTTACATTCACAACAACAATAAGAAACACATTAGAAAATTTGAAGCTAAGGCTGAAATGGGAATTTTTCTTGGATATTCCTAAGTAAGCAAGGCTTATAGGTTTTTAATAAATCTACCATGAAAATTGAAGAATATGTACATATTTCATTTGATGAAACTAACATGTTTTACAAAGAGAAAGAAATTTCTACCAGTAACTGTTTGCATGAACCAAATTTGTTTGAGAAGTTAAATGAACTAACCCTCACCAATGAGGCTGTTAGCTAACCTTCTCCACATATTGTTGAAGACAGTGAAGATGAAGATAGTGAAATTAGTGAAGAACCTCCAACAGCTACTATAATTCCACAAGAGGAATTTATTCCCTAAGCTGTTGCACAACCAACTCCTCATACTGAATTTATCACACTTAGAGATCACCTTGTATCTCAAGCGATTGGAGATATTTCAGTTGGTGTGCAGACCAGGCATCAACTCAACCAAGACTTGATGCATGCCTGCTTCATATCTCAAATTGAGCCTCAATCCATTAAAGATGTAGAGCAAGATCCCCACTGGATTGTTGCAATGCAAGAGGAGCTCAACCAATTTAAGAGATACAGAATTTGGGATTTAGTTCCAAGACCCAAAGACTACCCAGTCATTGGAACTAAATGGGTATTCAGAAACAAACTAGATGCCCAAGGTATTATAATAATGAACAAGGCAAGGATGGTTGCTCAAGGCTATAGGCAAGAGGAGGGGATTGACTATGACCAGATTTTTGTACCTTTTGCAAGTCTGGAAGCAATCAGAATTTTTCTTGCATATGCTGCCTACAAAAAGTTCAAAGTGTACCAAATGGATGTCAAGAGTGCATTATTGAATGGTGAACTTAAAGAAGAGGTCTATGTGGAGCAACCACCAGGTTTTATCTCTCCAACTCATCCCTCTTATGTCTTTAAATTACATAAAGCACTCTATGGTTTAAAGCAGGCTCCAAGAGCTTGGTATGAAACCTTAGCTAGTTTTCTTATAGAGTATAAGTTTTCTAGGGGCACTATAGATAGGATATTATTCAGTAGACACCATAAGGATCAAATCTTGTTAGTTCAAATCTATGTATATGACATTATTTTTGGGTCTACAGATTCCAAACTATGCAAGAGGTTCTCTGACCTCATGCATTCTAAGTTTGAAATGAGTTGCATGGGTGAGCTCTCCTACTTCCTTAGTCTCCAAGTGAAGCAGCTACCTGATGGCATCTTTATATCCCAATCTAAGTATGCTAAAGAGCTAATCAAAAAGTTTGGGATGTTAGATGCCTCAGCCAAGAAAACACCTATGGCTACAAATGTTGTAATTGACTCTGATGAACATGGGAAACCTGTTGATCAGAAATTATATAGGGTCATTATTGGGTCCATGTTATGTCTTATAGCAAGTAAACCTGACATAATATTTGATGCATATCTTTGTGCTAGGTTCCAAGTGAACCCTAAAGAATCTCACCTTATTTTCTTAAAAAGTATTTTAAGATATATAAAGAGTTGTCCTAATCTAGGAATCCGGTATCCAACTGCATCAGAGTTTGAGTTGACTGGATATTCAGATGCTGACTTTGCTGGATGTAGAGTAGACAGAAATAGTACCTCGGGGACATGTCAGTTCCTTGGTATGAGATTAGTTTTTTGGTTTTGCAAAAAGCAGTCATTTGTATCTACTTTAACTGCTGAAGTAGAATATATAGATGCTGACAGTTGTTGTTCTCAGATGTTGTGGATTCAGAACCAACTCCTGGATTATGGCTTCAACTTAAATAATTCAACTTTACTATGTGATAACACAAGTGCAATTTCCATTCCCGAAATCCAGTGCATCATAGTAGGACTAAGCACATAGACATTAGGCATCATTTCATTAGAGAGTGTGTGGACAAAAACAAAATTAAGCTTGTCTACATCTACACTGATTTGCAAAGAGCAGATATCTTCACCAAACCCTTAGATCAGAGGAACCATCTGTTCTTTATAAATCAGCTTGGTATGATCAATGGAGAGGCCTTAATTTAAATTTTTGTTTGCGGTCGAAGAATTTGCCTCAATTCACAGAACGGAGATCGACGAACTGAGAAGAGTTCTAGAGAAATTCGTCGAACTGAGATCGACGAACTCTCTGTGTATGAAGTTCTATTCGTCGAACAGAGATTGACGATATTGCTTCAGAAAATTTTCATCGAACTGAACTCGACGAAATGTTTTCACTTCTTCTGACTGAGATTGACAAATTCTTTTGTCAATAAAATATTTTGTCGAACCCAGATTGAAGAATTTTTTATTTTTCGTCGGACGGAGTTTGCCGCTTCATATTCTGAAAACCATATATCTAGGTTTTCTTTGAGCTCCGTCCCACGCTTTCTATTCCTTTGCACTTAATCTCTATTTTTCTTTTGCAGACGAAATAATGGCGATTCCGGTAAACTCCCTTGCTACGATGAACTTCGATATGGGATTTGACATTGATTTTGAATCCTTCCAGCACTATGACTAGATTTTTGTGGATATTCTGAAACTACTTGAGGAACAAAATCTGATGAAATTCATGACTTGCCGAATCAAGGTAACAATGTCAGAGATTAAGGAATGGGTGTTCACCTATACAACACCAGAGGCGGATATAATGACAGGGACAATATTCGGTAATCAAGTCTCTCTTTCCCCTGATACACTAACCGAAATTTTCTGTCTGATAAATGGTAGTGAAGAAATAGAGATGGATAGTGATGAGTATGATAATATGCTGATAAAGATGGGTCACTCTGGAGAAAACCAAATAAACTATTGAAGAAAAATTTATCTACTGAGTATAAATTTTTCGCTGTTGTTGTCGGCAAGGTTTTATTGGGAAAACATACCGCTCACGATTACATCACCAGGCACCAGTTTCTTTTGATGAGTGCTCTGGTTGAGAAGAAGGCATTTTCTTGGGCAAAACTGCTGTTTGATTTAATTAAGAAGAAAAATAATAAGAAGGAAGTTTGCTTTGGAAGGATTCTGGGAATAGTCGTTCAAGAAAAGGCTCTTGAACTACTGGTCTCCACGACATTGTTCTTTAATGCCTCAAAAAGGCTTACATTTGCATTGTTCGGCAGATGGGAGAGGAAGATCTCCAAGGCTTCTTCCTCTTCCAGGACTTCGAAGAGCACCAAGGCTGTGATAGCCACTCCTCCCCCTCTAGAAGATGTCCTTCCTTCCACCCACATTCCTTTACCTCATCCTCAACAACAACAATCATCTTCTCCAGCTCATACTCCACCAACTCAACAACAACATCAACCCACACCAGTTCCATCTCCAGAACCTACCACACCACCTCTATCTCCACCTCCACATTCTCTGTCTCCTCCACTTAATATATCTGAAATTAATATCTCTGAAATACCATCTACCTCAATTCAGGAACCATCTTTAAACCTACTGTCTCCTCAACCATCTCCACATCATTCTCCAATTCAGGAACCCATTTCCTCCCCCCATAACCACAGTCCAACCTTCTAATACTGATATCCCTTCAGCCCTCCACACTAACATTCCATCTACTGTTATAGACTACACTCATACAGACTTCTCTAATGCATTCTCTGTATGTTCTAATTGTGGATATCACACTCCATACTCCTCCTCTGCTCCTGAACCCCTATATCTCAACTTTTTTGATATAGTTAAAAACCTTCTAGCATTTATTTCTCCCACTCTTGAGAAGCTTATAACTGTTGCTATAGCTCCTCTTTCTACTTCCATCACTTCTCTTTCTTCCAGAGTTGCTGCTTTGTCCTCTATCCCTTCTTATGGAGGACTGGCTTCAGGACCCCCTGAAACCGGTCAGGGGGAGATGTTCTGTGAAGAAGTTCCAGTTCCCCCCTATACAGCAGTAGCAGATTCTGAGATGACTGATGATTTGGCAGAAACAACCCCTCCTGCAAATATAATTGATTTACTTGATTCTGATACAGAGATGGATGACACAGTTACAGCAGAAATAAATGTTATTGGTGATTACATTATAAATCCCACAGTCAACCTAGATTCTTTACTAGATTTATTTAGTCTTGTTTACAGAGATATTTTACCTAGTCTTTCTCATCAAGCTTCTATGGCTATTGTGTCATACACTTCTCTAATAAGTCCTACAGTTGCTAAGCAACTTAAGGCAAGTTTTGCAAGAACAGAGCCTACAAAAGTATCATCCCCTCCCAAGGCTATTTCTCCTTAAAAAGCTATCTCTCCTCCTACCCATGTAATGGATGACAATCCCCTGCCAGATTTAGATGAAATTATTATGGCTGATATTGAAGAAGCGAATAAGTTAATTGCTGAAAGTATTTCTGAAACCATTGTTACTCAACCAGCTCTTCCAGAACCTTTAGTGGCTCCTCCAGCTGAAAAAAATTTCCAAAGACATTCTGAAGGCACTTGATGACCTATATGACAATCCTTAGGAATCTTCTGATGATGAAGATAATGATGATTCTGATGATTCTGATAATATTAAAGCTAAGAAGAAGATTGTTAAGAAGAGAAAAGATGCTCCAAAAGCTGCTCCTAAGCTTAATCTCACTCATGATACTTCATACTATATTCTGCAAAATATCACTCTATATCCAAGAATGTCAGCGTGGATGTGGCTTTCCAAGAATGAACAAAAAGCCAGGAAGAAGAGTAGATGGTACTCTCCTCCTCATCCTTCTCAAAGGAACTGGAAAGGTCCTCCTCCTCTTGCTGCCGGTGCTTCCGGTAACATTTCTCAGAGGTCTACTCCATATGATCGAACATATCAAAGACAACCTGACAGATCCTCAAGATCACATGGAAGCAGTCAGCACAGGTATTCTAGAAGCAGTAGACAGTAGCAACAGCAACAACAGCAAGACATTCAACAGCAAGCATCTGAAATTGAAAAAGCTAATAGTCCAAAAAGGTATAATTCTCCTCCAGTCCCATTTGTGGATCCTGAAACAGAAAATACTGCAAGAATGGCCAAATTCCAAGAGCTTGTTGGACTCTTTATGATTAATAAAGCCAAGTTGAAGGCAGAGATTCATCACAATACTTTATCATGTCAAGCTACAGGAAAGAAGAGCTGAAAAGGTATGAAAAGGCTAACAAATTTTTCAATGTAGATGCTTATATGAACTTGCATCCAGAGGTTGTTGTACCTAGAGCAACCTCTCTCAATATAATTGGTGATGCTGACATGACAATGTACAAAAGAGAAGCAGGCAATCCTAATAGAGAAATCAAGTTCACACAGCCTTCTAAGCAAGACAAAGCTGACAAGGAAAAGCAGAAGAAGAAATGAATATCTTGTTTACTTTTGATTTTCTGAACAATACTTGTTTGAACTATGACAAAGCTTTTGATTATGTACATACCTGCTGAATGATTTAAATTTTCTGTTAGATATATTTATTTTACTTTGTGATCATTTTTCTTTTTATATTGTTAGTGATCTCACCCAAATAGAGGGAGATTGTTAGATCTCTAGTTGAATTTGGGCTAGGTTCACTAATTAGGATGTCTGACCCACAATATATAGCCAGGGTCATGTCTTTGTGTCCTAGATCTAGGCTAAGGGTCTGTTTGGGATAGCTCTGGTGGATTGAAAATTTGCCGTCCGGATAAAGCTGTTTTAAAATAGATCTCTGGGGAGCAGTTTTGAAAAGCTGTAGAGTATTTGGGTGTTCTGTGCAGAAGTGCGCTTTGAAGAGCGATTTTTTATTTTTAGCTGTTTGGAGAAACAACTTTTGGAATCTGTTTTTTAAAAACTAAAATATATAAACATATAAAAATAACTGATAACATGAATCTTTTATATAGTTCTAGAAAATAGAAAAAAAAAAGGTCTTCCAACATCCGACGACTGCTTTTTCCAATCATTCTGATCACCTGTTCGAAAATAAATTGATATGAATCAAACTTTTGATAATTTAAATCCTTTATATTTTTAGTAAAAGATGGATCGAATTTTTACCTCCGCGCACTGTATATTTCTTTGGCAATGATATCTCGTACTGTAGACATATGTTCTGCTCCAGCAGCACCACACATATCGCCCTCAATATCATCCTCTACCGCAGGGTCTTCATCCTATGAGGGAACCAAAGAAGACTCATCAGCATCACAAGCATTAAAATCAGGGTCCCAGCGAGACGGATGTCTCTGAATGAAGTTATGTAAGGTCATTGTCGCTAGCACTATGGAACGTTGTTTCTTGAAGTTGTACTGTGGCATTTTGTTCAAAATGTGCCACTTTTTTTTCACACTCCAAATGTTCGCTCGATCACATTGCAAAGAGATGAATGCGCCTTATTGAAATGTTCTTGCCTTCCTTGTACAGGCCGACTCCCCAAACCAATCTCTTTTATGCAGAGATCACAAAATAACATCACTTCAACTGACTCCCAACTCGCTACGATTCCTCCTTCCTTTGGTTTTACCATTATGCTATAAACTAATAAAATTAAAATAACAATTACTAATCAAAATCCTAGCCCAAAAGTTATATACACAAAATTGAACAAAAAAAACCAAACACAAAAAAAATCTCACACACACCACACACATACAAATCCCAAAAAAATCACACAAACTCAAACTCAAATTCACACACACACACATTCATACTCATACACAGTCACAAACTCAAATTCACACACATACATAAACACACACACAAACACACACATTCATACACACACACACACACACACACACACACACACACACACACACACAGATATTCATATACATACCCAACCAAAAATACAAAAACACACACACATACAACCATACACACATAAAAAAACCTAACAAACACACACACACACACATATCCTTACTCATTCACACACTCATTCTCATCCACAAAGTCATATACACACACTCATACTCATCCACAAAAAACACACACACACACACAAAAACAAACTCAAATTCACACACACACACACACATCCATACTCATACACATTCACAAACTCAAATTCACACACATACATAAACACACACACACATCCACAAAACACACACACACACACACACACATCCACACCAAGAAAAACAAAAAAATTACACAAACACACACACACACACACACATCCATCCATATAAACACACAAACATACACAAAAACACACACACACACAAACACACACACACACACACACACATCCATACAAAACCAAAAATAATAACACATATAAATCCAAGCACACATACAAAATAACACATTCCTAGCATATATAAATCCATAAACACAAATACCTGAAAGGAAGCAGGCGAATTGGAATCAGAGTGTTTCCGATTGGGAGGAGCTTCTATGGGAACCGCAGGCGAACTGGCAAACTAGAATTGGGAGGAGCTTTTCTGAGAACCGGCGAACTGGAATCTTCAATGCGATGCAACCGACGAACTATAATCGGGAGGAGGAGGAGTACCTTCATTTAGCGGTGAACTAAAATGGAAAGCTAGGGCACGAGAAGACACATACCTCGCTCGCTGGTGGGTGGTGTATCTACACCAGATCTAGAGCTTGAGTTGCTGGCAATGTATCTCCACCAGATCGGGTCGTCAATGGAGGTTGCTTGCCGGAGGGGTTGTCAATGGAGGTCGTCAATTGAGATCTGGAGGTTGCTCCACCAGAAATGCTAGGACTCTCTCATTTCCGTCGCCGGAGGGGTTGTCGGTGTCGTGAGGGATTTTGGCATGAGACAGGATGCGAAATGGCAGGGTTGACAGCGTGGGACGGGATGCGTCGTGAGGGATTTCGATGGTGGATCTCACGCAAGAGGCCGGCCTGGGGAAGATGTCGTGGGGGAAGTAGGGCGAAATCGAAAAAATAATTATGAGAAGCGCACTTTTACGAGAGATAGCACGGGGGGTGGGCAGCTGTCCAAAAATACGCTCTATTAAAATTGATTTTCCATCAGCATTGTATAAAGAGCTGTCCCAAACAACTTAAAAATAGCTCTGGCGGATGGAATAGAGTTTTTTCATCCGCCAGAGCTGTCCCAAACGGAGCCTAAGTCTTTAGGTTCAACTTACATGGACCAGCCAATAGAAGACTTCAGGAGACTCAAGACTTAGAAGAAATTCATAGTTCAGTATATGAATTCGACGTTCTTCAAACTCAGCTCGACGAACTCAGAGTTAATTCTCTGAGTTGAGCTCGACGATATTCGAGCTCAGGTCGACGAAGTTTGGAGTTCAACTTCAACAAATTCTTTCCAGAATATTTTCTCTGAACTCAACTCGACGAAGACAGAATCTTTGATCGACGAACTTGGACCACAGAATTGGCAAGTTATTCACAGAATGCAGTTCGCTATGCTCAGCTCGACGAACTTGGATCTCAGGTCAACGAACAAGTTTTCTCAGGTCGACGAACGGGATTTCTCAGCTCGACAAACTTGGATCTCAGGTTGACGAAATTTGTTCTATGGTCGACGATTTCTGTTGCAGTTCCAGACTTAGAATTTTCCCTCATTTATGTCCTTATTCCATATTACTTATCAATAATTTCCTGAAGTAATTAATGCTCATATTCTTTGAATATAGCCATTATTATCATCATTAATTATTATCTTCATCAGGTTAATTACTTGCCTAATTAATTGGGACAGTTGGGGAAACACATTAAAGACATTATTCTCCAGCCGATTTTCATTCTCCAGGCAGTCAGCATTCAATGCAGAGAATTCAAAATTCAAATGAGAATTTCGACAGAGAATATAAAAGAGTTTTTTCTCTTTTCAGTCATAGAAGAAGACAGCAATAAGAAACAAGTAACAGAGAACACAGAAACAACATTAAGAAATTCTCTATGCAGAAAATACTTTGTTTTCTCCTTGATCTTACTGAAGAAGACGAACAATAACATCATTATCAAGAGTCTTCTTCAACTTCAAATACAGGAGCTTTCAAGGACAACAATCTCTGAATCAGTCAGAAGTTCCTGGATCATTTCAAGTCAAGGTTGAAGACCTACACCCTGTGTAAGGCTTCAAGTGATTTCTGAAGAAGCTTTGACAACAGCAAATCCACTAGTCTTCTCAATTGTTTAAGAAAGAGAAGTCATCATCAAATCTCTCTCCCCCTCCTGTATAAAGGGTTTATTAACTCTCTTCAAAAGTTTATGTGGTTTTTGGGCACCTGATCAAAAGCTCAAAGGGTTGTGAGATCTCCCTGGAAATAGATCTTGTGGTGGCAGCCACCTGATCAAAAACCTGCCAGTGGATTCCTACCAGGGTGATAGAAGAGTAGATGTACACATGTTGGGGAACTACTATAAAATTCTTATGTCATCCGGTTGACTCTTTTCTTTGTGCTGTGATATATTTCTATGCTGTGTTAGAGTAGATTAACTTAGACTGTTTTTTTCCTTCCTGCTAATATTGGTATCACTAATTCATTACTCTGATAAAAATCTAAAAAACATCCAAAATGATTTGAACTACTCTATTCATCCCCCCCCCCCCCCCCCTCTAGAGTAAATTAGATCTAACGCTTATCTTTCACATATCATATTAATGAAGTGATCATGACCACTCCACCAACTATTTCTTATTCTTGAAAAAGAAACTATTATATATATAATAACATAATTTTATAAAAAAATATAGATGTAGAATATAAATAAAATATATATTATTAAATTAAGTATAAAAATAAATATTGTTATTAATTAATTAAAACTTAATTACAATATTATTATTTAAGATAAATAAAAATATAAATTTTCAAAAAAAATTAATATTATTTGATTTTTGTTACAATATTTATTACCACGTATAATTTTCATTTTATATATATTATAATTATATTATTTATTGATATTTGAGATCAATTTGATATTTACATGATATGTAATATGTTATAAATTTATAACTAATATTATATAATAAGTTATTATCTAACATCACGGTTCAACCCCGGTGCGACCGGTCCAACCGATCGGATCTTGAACCTTTGAAATCACCGGTTCATCATCCGGTCCGGTCTGGTCCTTAAAACCTTGCATTTATCATATAGAAGAATGTTTCCGCTTCCTATTCACCTCAATTTAATTTAACACTCAAATAAAAACATTCAATCTATATATTTTACAATAAAATTCGAACTCCATTTAGGAAAAATAAATAAATATCTTCTAATAGTCTTTAACACGGTGAGGTTTAACGCGGCATTTTTATTTCGATAAATTTGGACAAAACGCCACTGACATGGGGGTGGATTCAGAGAGGGACCCGAGCGACACCGCCTCCATATTATTTTTCAAAATTATTAGTGTATTTAGATTTTTCTCGTCGAGGTAATAAATTTTGACTACTTATATGTCAAAAATGATCGCCAGATAAGAGAGAAACAACTCCGATAAGAAGAAAGCATTCAATTTTTTTGAAGGATGTTAGGTTCCGTTTGGAGGGACTTATTTTCACCGGTCAAGCAGTTACGACCGCATGAAACAGACCTTAATTAAGATCTGGATTCACCGGTCAAGCGGTTACGAGCGCATGAACCGGACCTTAATTAAGATCTGAGTTCAATTAAAGTCTGATTCATGAGATCGTAACCGCTTGATCGGTGAAAATAAGTCCTACCAAAAGAAGCGGTAGTTTGTGAACACCGATTCAAATAAAAGATCATCGAAATTTGACATTTCGTCCGCAACTACTCGTGTTTGGATTTAGCTCTGTATGTATTGAAGGAAGTGAGGTTCTTGGACCCGCCCCAGCTATTTAACATTAATTTTCTGTTTATTTATTTATTTGGATGACTTTAATTAATTTATTATTAAATAATTACACGCTTGCAGTTTGTATTGCGACCCTTAACATTAAATTAGAACTTGGATTAGCGACCCTAAGCATAACGACAAGCACGTATAATAAATTAATAATAATAATAATGTGGCTGGCACTAATCATTGCCAAAGCTACAAATGAATGTCACAGATGTACTTAATGCAGTATATGTCATCGGAGGAGCAGGGATTTAAAGGGATGGGTTAATTGTCTTTAGTGTCGTCTAGTTATCATCAATCGACCGAGTTAATTAAGGTAATTTTGTTTATTATAGACAGCTAAGTAAATATCAACTTGTTAATGACTGTGTATGACAGAAATGGAGCT
Source organism: Platanthera guangdongensis (assembly GCA_039583875.1). Classification (NCBI taxonomy): domain Eukaryota; kingdom Viridiplantae; phylum Streptophyta; class Magnoliopsida; order Asparagales; family Orchidaceae; genus Platanthera; species Platanthera guangdongensis. The sequence continues at coordinate 70,736,113 of CM077158.1, forward strand.
TTCGTGCTCATTAATTAGTTATTTTTAGAAGAAATATGGCACATTAAAAAATCTTAGTTATTCCGTATTCGGGGGTTTAATATAGGCCGTTCTTTTGGGTTGACTAATTTCACCTACGGGCAAACTAAGGCGAATGACAAATTAAAATAAAAACTGGGCCCGTTGATTTGGAAAAAATTGTTTTTTTTGTAGTTGATAATGGGGATTAGAAATTCAATTTTCACATTTGGTAGGAGTAAATTTACCTGAATATTAGCTTTGAAGGAAACCTATGACTTTGACTTTTAAGACTATTTGTTTGGCCGTTTCCCAATATCGTTATGGGCAAATGCCGCCGGAAGGAGGATAAACAAATCAATCTCCGGCGGCGTTTACTCCGTTTCCACCCGCCCGCCTTAAGAACGCCCCAAAAAGCTCTGTTTGGAGCAGCCACCTCCCCCCTCCGATTCGAACTCTCCGTTTCCACCCGCCGGATCAACCCGCCACCACTAAAACAAAGTAAAAAAGCTAAATTGCCATTACCTCCCTCCGCTGCTCAGCCCACTGATATTCCGAAGGATTGAGTGATTTCAAGCCCGTGGGCGTTTTTGCTTTCGAGGGAATTTTCGCGTGTGTTTTTTCGACCAGGCGAGTTATATCTTCGGAGCATATTTTTGACTTGGGTTTGCTCTATCGCATAGACATGCGTTTTTCGCCAGTGGGTTTTTCGGCATGGATGTCCCAAAGCTCATTTTTTGGCCAAAGCATGATTTTTTCAGCCCGATCATGATTTTTTCGTATGGACTGGATTTTTTCGTCGGGACACGACTTTTTTGCCCGGTCGCATTTTCTTTGCCCGGATGCAATTTTTTCGGCATAGACGTTTTTCCCCCATAAGCAAATATTTCTCTCGGACGTGATTTTTTCGGTCCGGACACAATTTTTTTGCTCAAATGCAATATTTCGGCCCAGACGCGATTTTTCGACGAGGACGTGATTTTCTCTGTGGCGCAATTTTTCGCCCGAATACACTTTTTTCGGCCCAACCACGATTTTTTCTTTAACGCAATTTTTTCGGCCCGACCGCGATTTTTTCGGCCGCGACGTGGTTTCTCACACATAAATGATTTTTTGGCTAGACGTGACTTTTTTGTCCTGTCGCGATTTTCTTTCGGACGTGTTTTTCTATCGGGCCTAAGTTTTTCGCCCTGACGCTCGTTTTTCAGCCAAGACAAACAATTTCGCCGCGTGCTTTTTTCGGCCCACGCGATTTTTTGGCCCGGACGAGATTTTTTCGGCCCAGGCGAGATTTTTTCGCAAGTGCATTATTTTTTTGCACATACGCGTTTTTTTACCTGTGCGTGATTTTTTTGCTTGGGCATGATTTTTTCGCTCAGACGTGATTTTTTCGTGTTGCGATGATTTTTTCGCTCAGGCGCGATCTTTCGCCCGTTGGCAATTTTTTCGACCGGATGCGATTTTATCGCACGTGCGGTATGTTTCTGCCTGGGCGTGATTATTTTTGCCCGGGCATGATTTTTTAGCTCTTGCGCAATTTTTTCAGAGGGGCGCTATTTTTTCGCCCGAGCTTGATTTTTTTGCCGAGGCACGATTTTTTATGTCAATTCCTATGATAGAATATTTTCATACGACCAAACAACAAAATTGAATTTAAACCTAATGACAATTCCTGTATGCAATGTTATTTGATTGATAACTAATTGGAATGAACCCTATGAGATTTCCGAACCATTAAAAATCAATCTACTCATAAACTTTCCACACTGTTGGCGTCTTAAAAGGGAAAAAATTTTGTATACGTTAAGCGTATGATGTGATGGTCCGTAAATAAATAGACACCTATTATCTTATTTTTCGCGCTCCCTCCCGCTTCTTCGTCAATTTGGGCGGAAAACTCTTCTCCCAAAAACATCGCCGGAGCCGACGACATAGCTGCGAGATCTCCATAGCTGCTCCCTCTCCGGGAAGGAAAACACCGTCTCCTAACTCTTCCCAACTTTCAGCTGCTAGCGCTCATGTCGAAAAACATAATAGTTCTTTGTGATGACGTCACTTACCCGGTAGCCGACAACCTAGATGCAGTTTTTCCTAATGGAGAAAATCGCGTTTCTTCACTATCCCCTCCGATCAGCTACGAAGATCTGCCTCCGACATATACAGGTTCTCTTACCTTCTTCAACTTCACATTGAAACACATGAAGTTTTTGATTTTTCTTTTAGTAAATCATCTTACGCTGCACTATGAACTTGTAATTTCTGAATCAATTAACGCAAATGGATAGGTGATTTGACAACGCTTCAAAATGAAACAAGAAACGAATCACTACCGTCTTCGAGAACCACTGTAAGAAATCATCTATTCCTAAAAAGTTTCTTGTATAATGTTTTGATGTTCCATTTGAGAGTAAGTTTGGGGAAATTTTTTTTATGGTATGCCCGTTATAATTTCGTGGTTTGTTGCTTTGAACTGTAATTATATAATTTTTTGAAACTCTAAATTTTAACTGTAAGTAGTATTCATTTTGGAACTGTAATTCAAAGAAGAAATTTACAAGTTCGGTTGTAAAGTTTCATCCTATGTAATATTTTTTGATGAATATAATTTTTGTATAATGTTGATTGTTGAAATCGAAAAACGGTTTCCTGTGGAGGTCACCCTCGGGGAAGTGGTGATCGCGCGCCTACTTCGCTCCCGCAAGCAGAACAATAAAAGAAACAAGGGGAACCGACCCAAGGGCTCGGCGGGGAGGACCCACCACACACCCGGAAGATCTAAGAGCGCTTCCCCTCCTTAGACAGAGGCCGAGCTAAGGTACCCTCAGAAAGCACTTTAAAACTGGAGCATGAGAGCACAGGAAGCCTGCCTTCTGGTGTACCCCTTGGGTCCTATTTATAATTTTCAGAATCTGAACTGCCAATAACAAAAAGGGACTGACCTGAAGTTACCAAAAAACCCTTGGCTGGGTCTGGCAACAGCTAAACTCCGCTGTTTTGAAGGGCTATAGGCAGACCAGCGGGGGCAAAACAGTAAAAAGTACATCTTGTATCTGGGCGAGCTGGGGAGCCTGGCCACCTCGGCAGATCCTGTTCTCCTGCTATTGCCGAGCTCTTTTGGCGAGCGCGATTCGGGATGGCGAGCTCGCCCATCAGTCGGCCTCTATTAGTCGACCTCAGCTCGACGAATCCTGGCTTAGCTTGGGGAATAACAAGCTCGCGGTCGACGAATGCCGAACTCGGGTTCGGCTTCTCCTTGCCGAGCTTGTCCACGATCTTCAGAGTCCTTTGCTGGGCCTGCCTGTTGCTTGGACGATCTGAACCGCCCAGTATGGTTCTTGGCGAACTCACTCGCCAAAAACAGGGTTGTACATAATCCCCGCTCTTTTTGAGCTTGGCAAAGCTCAGAAAGAAACATCCAACACCAAGTGTTTGGCGAGTGCGCGGTGGGCTGGAGGGAATCTTCAGGTGGGGTCCACCTGTGGCTATATATATGCACCTACTTAAATGTCTGACTCTTGCCATTCCCTTTGCTCTAATCCTGTCAAGATGCCGATCCACAAGGAGATTCAAGAGCGCCTTGACCGAGCTGGCCAGGCTTCTGCAGCTCGCGTAGCCTCCCTGACGGCGGTCCCTGCCACTGTGTCGCAGGGTGGCTCTGCCGAGCCCAGCTCCAAGAAGTTGAAACTGTTCCCTCAGGTGGCCGAGCCCAACTACGACGACCTGAGGGCCACCTTGGAGCACGGGACCGGCTCCTCCACTCTGCCTGCCTCTGAAAGGGGGAGGAACGTTGTCGAGATCTGCGACGGCCCAGACAGCCGCCCTGATGGTGTAGAAGACGTCGCGCCGCGAGACGCCACCCCACAAGCCAAGACCACTCTTGGGGACTCGCGGTTCATGACTCCGGAAAACCGCCATCGGGAGTCGTCCCCTCCCTTTGGGACCTTGGGGTTGAGCTCGCAGAAGCCGAGCTCGCCGATGCTCGCCCCCTCTCCTCAGCAAACTGTCGTGGATGCGGGGCCGGGTCTGGAAACCATCCCTACCCCGAGATTCGAGCTTCTCTCACCGGGGACTCGCGGCCCAGGTCGCGGGAAGGATCTGAGGTTCATTCCTCCCTGCATCTCCTTCGAGTTGTCGAGCTCGTCAGGTCTACTTTGCTTGGATTCCTGCCCCATGCGCTTTTCCTGCATTCCTCATTTTGCTGATGCTTGTCTCCACAGTTCCCCCAGCCAATCCGCTGCCGAGGAATCTTTGCGGGCAGCCCACTACTCTCCCCTCCCCTCCCCAAGCGCGCTGGACTCTTACCTATGCCCCGAAATGGATCAAGGCGAGCTGATGAGGAGGGAGGTCAACGAGACGCTACAACGCGACTACGCGCGTCTCGCTGACGAGGTACGAAGCGGCCAGGCTGGCGAGCTGATGTCCCCTTCCCGGCTTCTGGATGAGATAAATGATGGGCTCTCAGTGGCGTAGAGGAATTCGGGGAGGATCTGCGAGCTGCTCCGCGCGCGGCAGTCTGGGGGGCGGGAGTCGCGAGACCGGGGTTGATAAGAGGGCGGCTCCTTTGCCGAGCCGACTGGTACTCGCCTCCTGGTGTTCCCCCTGCTCGCGCGCCCCGCTTTTTTATTCCTGCACTTGGTCTTTATAATAAGTGATTTTAGAATATTCTTGGACATGCGTTATTCAAATAATATATTGATATTTGACTTAGCCTTAGTTGAGACGCGCCGGGAGTCGGACGGTTGGGGTGGCGAGTTGGGGCTGTCGAGCTGGGGCAGCGAGCTGAGCCGATTGGATGGCCTGACCCCAGATTTCTTTTTCTATAAATAGCCCCCCCCCACCAACCCTCGTACTATGCTTTTATTGCTTTCTCTTTCTCTCTGCGCTTCTCTCCTTTTCTACTCACGCCCCCTGTTCTTTCGCGAGCATGGGCAAGACCAACCCCGGTGCGGATGGCCGAAGCAAGTGCGCCCAACACTTTTCCGATTACTTCTTATTCGAGGGGCATACAAGCGAGGAGGAGCTCGCGGGGTTCGAGGCAGAATATGTACCCCTGGGCTTCAAGGCGCGCCGGCCGAGGCAAGGGGAGGCCATCAACATATTCTACGACGATGAGCTCACCTTCCCCATTTCTCACTTCGAGGTGGGGTTACGTCTCCCCCTCTGGCCGGAGGTCTGACAAATTTTGAAGTATTATGGCGCGGTACCCGCGCAGCTAAACTCCAACGCCATCGCCATGATGGTGGCGTTCGCGAGCTACCTCCAGCGAGAGAGGATAGAGTTCAACCTGACAGTATTCGGGAAGCTCTTCTCTTACAAGGCAACGCTGGATGGGGTCGCTTACTTCGGCGGCTCGCTGATCAAAGTTCGCGAGATCGCGAACAAACACCATAACTGGATGACCAGGATCGCCTTTATCAAAAGCGATCTCGGCAACATCCCGTACTCGCCGCAGCAAAAAGGCGAGGAGGTCTACCGTCCACTAGCCGTGTCCGGCAATAATGCTGAGCTCCACAAATACTTCCTCCACAAAGACTTCGAGGTCGCCTATGTAACAACCCCATCCGTTCATATGGTATATTCTACAAGGTCCGGCCGGGGCCCCACAGTATATGTCACAAAACAGACGGTGAAGGTACAGGATGATATCAGAGTAGCGCATCGCACCTATCACAAAGCATTCTAGCAGAAGCCTCTCCTACAACTTGAACTCCTCATAAATGTCCAAACATAAAACTCCACAGTTTAGGAATGTCTTACAACAAGTACAAATAGTTGGCCTTATGGTCTTACATGGCTATCAAACAGTGGCCTAAACAAATTGGCACGCAGGCCGGCCACATGAAAAGAAAATACACAAAAGTAACACATTTAGCCTTCGAGGGCTAGCAGCAGTAGCAGCAACAACAGCATCAACATCAGCCTTTCCGCGTCCCGCTTGGCTCGCCAGCACCTGTACAGTGACAATCCACCCAACGGTGGTAAACAAAAGAAACGATAAGCATTCAGCTGACCAAATTATAACGACACTACCCCTTTTCTCGGGGCAGCGGTAATCTTCCCTGCAGGCATATCATATCACAGTATGGCAATCTATCTCATCAAAATGTGCTTTCACGCACACAAGCCATCACAACCGTTCGCCACCCGGCCCAACGGTCCGTGCACTTAGGGCACATTCTTGGTGTTCTGGCAAAGCTCTTGCCCACCACCGTATCAGGGTCAAAACACAACGGTAAATCTCTTGAGCATTTACTCCATGGCGTGCAGCAGGAGTTAGTCTTCCTACACCGGGATGGCCCGTAGCCCCCCATTGTGTCATGGCGCGCAGGCCGAAGACTCTTGCTATGCGCTCCAACAGACCGCACCTTTTGGTCTCACGTCGGATGAACATAGTGCAGGTCGGATCCTCCACCCCCCATTGCTCAAATCGCCTTGTCTTCTACGAGTACAGTGTACTCATGGCTATATCAAAGGCGCGGGTCGGTCTCACCAATCCTATTCTTGGCATTCAAGCCTGGGTATTTCTCGATACCCACTTTCTTAGCACAACAGCGGGTCTTTCCTAGGCCTCCCAGTACTTACTGTGACGCTCTTCACAGGTGGACACCGCACAATGTCAGGGGTCTTTCCTGGCTATCATACCAGTACTTCCTGTTACTCGCTACATAGGTGGACACCCTACGACATCAAGCATCACAAAGGGTCTTTCCTGGTCACACCAGTACTTCCTGTGCCTCATTCACAGGTTGGACCCAAAACATAACATGACTATTTTCCTGTGCTACCACTCCAGTATTTCCTGCTACTCCTTTTCGCAGGCATAACCCGTTGACTCCTTAAACTACACGTTTCTCACGGAGTCTTCTCCGGTTTGTATGCAACATCACCAATCCAGACCAACCTGTCTAGATGGGCTTCACACAGCATGTCTATTCCGTACTCCATTTCCGGATCTATATGCCAACAAAGGGGATTTCATGAATCACCCAAACGACTCCCAAAATCAGCCACCTCTTGGTGGGGGAATCACAAAGATATGCCAAAAAGAAGCCTTCACATGACTAGGAAGAAAAGTCGTTACCCTTGACGATCGCTTCGGTGCCATGAACTCAAAGCTTGCTTGAAAGACTCGCAAGAGCGTTTCCTTCGCAATGCCGGCTTCGGATTTCTTGTCGGTAAACCGCAGCACCACCAGCAGCAGCCCCCTTTCCTCCTCCTCCTTCTTCTTCCTCTCCTTTCTCTCTTAACTTGAAGAAAGATCAAGGCCAAGTAAAATGAGAATAACTTCTCAGATTTCGGCCTTTAGGAAAAGAGGAAAGAAGCTCAGCCTTTGGATCCAGACTGAAGGAACGGACGGCCACGATTTTGCCAAAAACACTGATTTTGACCTGACACGGCCTGTGACACGCCCGTGTCTCAGGCCGTGTGCCTCAAGCGGTGGTCAACCGACCTATCCAGACCAGTGACACGCCCATGGAACACGCCCGTGTCATGGGCTGTGTCACACAACACGCCTTCGAACACGCCCGTGTCTGAGGCCGTGTGCCTGGGCGAAAAAAATCCCAAAACATCCTGAGACTTCGCACGGCCTGTGACACGCCCGTGTCCCAGGCCGTGTGCACAGAAACGGCACGAAGACACGCCCTGTCGAAATCCTTCGTCGGGCTGAGTTCGTCGACCTGATTTGACACGCCCTGTGACATGCCCGTGTCACAGGCCGTGTTCAACCTCTCGACACTCAACACTCGACACTCCACGATCGTCGAGCAAAAGTCGTCGAGCACACGACACGGCCGTGGACACGCCCGTGTCCTGGGCCGTGTGCCCCCTCTCGACACATCGTCGAGCGAAAAATCGTCGACACCAAAACCGATAGTCGACACGGCCTCGACACGCCCTGCGACACGCCTGTGTCGCAGGCCGTGTCCGCTACTCAATGACCGTCGACTCCAAATTTCGTCGACTACGCGGCCAAATCGTCGACCCCAGCTTGACACGCCCTGGGACACGCCCGTGTACCAGGCCGTGTCACCCACAAATTTCCTGTTTGAAAAATGTTACAACATACAAAATTTTATGTTACAACATCCTCTCTACATATCACAAAAACAGCTCAGGGAATTCTTCTCGCATGGTTTGCTCTCGCTCCCATGTCAGTTCTTCACGGCCGCAATTGTCCCAGCGGACTTTTACCATGCCGACCGTCTTGTTCCGCAACTGTTTCTCGGCTCGATCTTCGATCTGAATGGGTCTAACTTTCGTTGTTAGCCCATATTCCACCGGCACACGATCATCCGCGATCACTTGAGGTGGATCTTTCACGGCTTTCCGAAGCAGCGAGATGTGAAATACATCATGTATTCCACCCAAGTCTGCCGACAGAACTAGCCGATAAGCCGCTTTGCCAACTCGCTCATCTACTTCAAAAGGACCCAAATATCTTGGACTCAACTTTTTCAATCGTCGAATCCTGGAGACACCTTTGAATGGCTTGATCTTCAAGTAGACCCAATCGCCAACCGCAAATTCCACGTTCCTGTGTTTGGCGTTGTAGTACTTCGCTTGTCGATCTTGAGCAATAAGCAATCTCTCTCGAATAGTCTGTATGGTTGAGTTTGCTTCATCAACCTCATTTGTTTTAAAAATCCAGGCTTCGCCCGCTTCTACCCAAGCTAAGGGAGTACGACACTTCCTTTCATATAACGCTTCATATGGTGCCATCCAATGCTCGCCTGGTAGTTGTTATTATATGCAAACTCTACCATGTAGAGATGATCTTCCCATCTCTTTCCGAAGTCAAGGGCGCACATTCGGAGCATGTCCTCCATTATTCTGTTGGTACGTTCAGTTTGGCCATCCGTTTGGGGATGAAAGGCCGTACTGAAAGTCAATTTCGTGCCCAACAGTCGGTGAACTAGCCTCCAATCATTTGACGTAAAGCGGCCATCTCGATCACTTACGATGCTCCGAGGAACACCGTGAAGCCGCACAATCTGGTCAACATATAACTTTGCCAAACTTTCAACTGAATCATCTCGCCTGTTTGGGAGAAAATGTGCCACTTTCGTTAGCCGGTCAACAATCACCCAAATGGAATCATTTCCTCGCTGCGATCTCGGCAACCCGTGCACAAAATCCATGGAAATATCATCAAATTTCCACTCTGGGATCAGCAGTGACTTCAAATAACCGCCCCGCTTTTGGCATTCCGCCTTCACCATTGCACATGTTTGGCATTTGGAGACATAAAGGGCAACATCTTTCTTGAGCCCTGGCCACCAGAATAGCTTCTTCATATCGTTGAACATTTTCGTGCTCCCGGGGTGAATGGAATATTTTGTATAATGCGCTTCATACATCAGTTATTCCCTCAATTTCCCTACATTCGGGACGCACAAATGAACTTCTTTACGCAAAAGACCATCGTTCCAGGTGAATTTGCCCTCTGGCCCTTCATTCACATAGCGTAAGAGATCGTCATCCAACTCCGTTGCCCGTCGAACTCAGTCTGCAAGGTCACATTGCACCTCAGTCCAGTCCAAACATGCAGTGGCAGTGGAATTCTGGTCAACACAATAAATCTCCAACGCCTCTAGCTCCTGGATAAGACGTTCATCATGCCTGTGTAACCAATTTGCTCTAGCCGGAACCCGCCGACTCAAGGCATCTGCGACAACATTCCCTTTCCCGGGCGTATAATGAATCTCAAAAGTGTAGTCCCCAAGGAACTCCAACCACCTTCGTTGTCGCATATTCAAGTCTTTCTGCTCCAAGAGGTACTTTAGGCTCTTGTGATCTGTATAGATCTCCACCTTCACTCCATAAAGGAAGTGTCACCACAACTTGAGTGCAAAAATCACCGCCGCTAGTTCCAAATCATGGACGGGATAATTTTGCTCGTGCACCTTCAGCTGGCGTGAGCCATAAGCAATAACCTTTCCATTCTGCAGAAGAACGCAGCCTAAGCCGCTCCCTGAGGCATCACTATAAATCAAAAATCCGTCGGTTCCACTGGGCGAAGACAACACCGGCGTCGTGGTCAACCGACTCTTCAGCTCTTCAAAAGCTCGTGCGCACTCTAGCGTCCAAACGAACTTCTGATCTTTTCGCGTCAATGTGGTTAGCGGCAAAGCGATCCGCGAGAAGTTTTCCACAAATCGTCTATAGTAGCCCGCAAGTCCAAGAAAACTCCTGACTTCGGCCACGGAAGACAAGATTGGCCACTCCTGTATGGCCCTTATCTTCGCTGGATCCACTGCAATTCCCGCTCCACTCACCACATGGCCCAGAAATGCCACCGACGATAGCCAAAACTCGCACTTAGAGAACTTGGCATAGAGCTGATTTTGCCTCAACGTATTCAACACCAACCGCAAGTGAATTTCATGTTCAGCTTTCGACTTCGAGTACACCAGGATATCATCAATGAACACAATTACAAACAGATCCAGGTACTCACGAAAAATACGGTGCATCAAATCCATAAACACTGAGGGCGCATTGCACAATCCAAATGGCATGATGGTGAATTCATAGTGCCCGTAACGCGTTCCAAATGCGGTTTTGGGAATGTCACCTTCCCGAATTCTCAACTGGTAATAACCAGACTTCAGGTCCAACTTCGAATAGACGGTTGAGCCCACCAGCTGATCGAATAACACATCAATCCGGGGTATCAGATACTTATTCTTCTCGGTCAGCTTATTCAGTTCACGGTAATCGATACACAACCGCAACCCACCATCTTTCTTCTTTACAAAAAGCACAGGCGCGCTCCAAGGTGACATACTTGGGCGTAAATAACCTTACTCCAACATTTCTTGCAGTTGAACCTTCAATTCAGCCATCTCTTTTGGCACAACGCGATATGGCGAGCGGGCCACAGGTTTTGCACCTGACACCAACTCGATCGTGAAGTCAATCTCCCGCTGGGGTGGTAGCCCAGGGAGATCCGTGCAAAACACATCTGTAAATTCCGCCACAATCGGAACCTCACACACACTGGCCTTAGGCTCAACAGCCTGAATTAGTGCAAGTAACACTCCGCACCCTTCCGAACAGCCTTGACTACCTGGAGTGCAGACATCAATGTCCCGCCCACTCCTCGCATACCCGCGAACTTTGTCTCCTGTTCGGTATTTTGGCCCAACGTGATTTCTTTGGACTGACAATCAATCATGGCATGCTGCTCTGCAAGCCAATCCATCCCAAAAATCACATCGAATTCCGATATTGGCAAAACAAATGCAGTAAACTGAAATCCCGACTTCCCAACTGAACCGCCACATCGCAAGCTTGATCCGCAAGCATCCAACAGCCATTCGGCAACACCACTCTGACGCTATCTGTCTTTACCCGACTGGGTATCCCAAGCCGCGTTAAAAAGTCACTAGACAGAAAAGAATGCGATGCACCCGTATCAAACAGTGCTCGCGCCAGCGTGTCCCGAATCAGCACAAAGCATGTGACAAACATGTCACACACAACCCGCAAACATAGATAGACTAAGCAAAGCATACAAACAATAGCATATGCAAAACTAAACTCATACCTGTGCCACGTCACTCTGCTTGATGGCCTCCTGTAGGCCAAGATTGTAGACTCGGGGTTGCGCCTGCGAGGCAGAGAAATCCACCACCGCCTTTCCTTTTTCCGCATAAGATGCTCCCGCCTTCTTTTCACTCTTTGGAGGCATCCGATAATCTCGCGCGATATGCCCCATCCGGCCACAATTGAAGCAGATACGAGTATCTGGCTTGGAGGTAGCCCCTGACATTGCTCCCGTTGCAACTGATGAAGGAGCTTGTCCACTAGGCTTGAACTTCTTACCCCATCTCTTCTTATAAAATGGTTTCCCTGATCGGGGCGCCTTCCACTCCGGTTGCGACACCGCCAAAGCTCTCTTCCCTTGCACCCTCTTCATATCCTTTTCCAACGCGCTCGCAGTGTCAACCAACGCTTGGAAACCATGGTTCATAGAACTTGACACAAGGAACCTCAGCTCGTCCCTCAGGCCTTCATAGAACCGATTGGTCTTCCTCTGTTCATCAGCAAATATAGAACCCGCATACCGCCCCAAGCGAGCAATTCATGCAGGTATGCGTCAACACTACCATCACCTTGTGTTAACCTTTGGAATTCATTTTCCATGGCTATCCATTGAGCTGCAGGAAGGTGCTTCGCTAGGAACAGCAGGGAGAATTCTTCCATGGATACTTGGGTTAACGGACGACCCGCCAAGTGATGCAACTCCATCTCATCCCACCACAATCGAGCTTCTCCTTCAAGCAAAAAGGTAACTAAAGTAACTTTCTGATGCTCCGCCGTTCCAATCGCCGTCATCACTCGCTTGACGCACGATAGCTAATCCTCAGCCTGCGTCGGAGTTCCCGCTCCCGAGAATGTAGGCGGATGGAAACTCATAAACCGCGTTAGCTGCTTCTCAGCTGCTCGAGGAGCCACATCCACTACAGGTTCAGGCCTTGCCGCCACCTGTTCTGGCCTTACAGCCGCTTGTTCCTGCCTAAGTGGCTGGCCTTGGATCATGGTAAATAAAGCCTCCACAACTAAACGCACATGTTTCGCAGACGGTGGAGGTGTAGGCACCGCGGCTGGTGTCGTACTTTCATCAGAATGCTTGGGCTCAGACGGCCCAGATCCACTTCGTGTCACCTAAAGGTGGACAAGACACACACATTAGCGGTCGTACACTAGCAAACAACACAAAATAAGAACACGCAGGTTCCTCAACCACATCAAGTTTGCATTCCTATCATGGACATTCAGGAGTTCATTCGTAGACTTTGGTTTGCACAAACACGTGCTCGCCACCCCACAAAAGAAGTTGGCCACGACTTCGAGAGGGAAAGACCAAGACAACTGATACCAAAAATGTAACAACCCCATCCGTTCATATGGTATATTCTAGAAGGTTCGGCCGGGGCCCCACAGTATATGCCACAAAACCGACGGTGAAGGTATAGGATGATATTTGAGTAGCGCATCGCACCTATCACAAAGCATTCTAGCGGAAGCCTCTCCTATAACTTGAACTCCTCATGAATGTCCAAACATAGAACTCCACAGTTTAGGAATGTCTTACAACAAGTACAAATAGTTGGACTTATGGCCTTACATGGCTATCAAATAGTGGCCTAAACAAATTGGCGCGCAGGCCGGCAACATGAAAAGAAAATACACAAAAGTAACACATTTAGCCTTCGAGGGCTAGCAGCAGTAGCAGCAACAGTAGCATCAACATCAGCCTTTCCGCGTCCCGCTTGGCTCGCCAGCACCTGTACAGGGACAATCCACCCAACGGTGGTAAACAAAAGCAACGGGCAGCATTCAGCTGACCAAATTATAACGACCCTACCCCTTTTCTCGGGGCAGCGGTAATCTTCCCTACAGGCATATCATATCACAGTATGGCAATCTATCTCAACAAAATGTGCTTTCACGCACACAAGCCATCACAACCGTTCGCCACCCGACCCAATGGTCCATGCAATCAGGGCACATTCTTGGTGTTCTGGCAAAGCTCTTACCCACCACCATATCAGGGTCACAACCCAATGGTAAATCTCTTGAGCATTTACTCCATGGCGTGCAGCCGGAGTTAGTCTTCCTACACCGGGATGACCCGTAGCCCCCCATTGTGTCATGGCACGCAGGCCGAAGACTCTTGCTATGCGCTCCAACAGACCGCACCTTTTGGTCTCACGTCGGACGGACATAGCGCAGGTCGGATCCTCCACCCCCCGTTGCTCAAATCGCCTTGCCTTCTCCGAGTACAGCGTACTCATGGCTATATCAAAGGCACGGGTCGGTCTCACCAATCCTATTTTTGGCATTCAAGCCTAGGTATTTCTCGATGCCCAATTTCTTAGCACAACAGCGGGTCTTTCCTGGGCCTCCCAGTACTTCCTGTGACGCTCTTCACAGGTGGACACCGTACAATGTCAGGTGTCTTTCCTGGCTATCATACCTGTACTTCATGTTACTCGCTACACAGGTGGACACCCTACGACATCAAGCATCACAAAGGGCCTTTCCTGGTCACACCAGTACTTCCTGTGCCTCATTCACAGGTTGGACCCAAAACATAACACGGCTATTTTCCTGGACTACCACTCCAGTACTTCCTGCTACTCCTTTTCGCAGGCATAACTCGTTGACTCCTTAAACTACACGTTTCTCATGGAGTCTTCTCCGGTTCGTATGCAACATCACCAATCCAGACCAACCTGTCCAGATGGGCTTCACACAGCATGCCTATTCCATACTCCATTTCCGGATCTATATGCCAACAAAGGGGATTTCATGAATCACCCAAACGACTCCCAAAATCAGCCACCTCTTGGTGGGGAATCACAAAGATATGCCAAAAAGAAGCCTTCACATGGCTAGGAAGAAAAGTCGTTACCCTTGACGACCGCTTCGGTGCCATGAACTCAAAGCTTGCTTGAAAGACTCGCAAGAGCGTTTCCTTCGCAACACCGGCTTCGGATTTCTTGTCGGTAAACTGCAGCACCACCAGCAGCAGCCCCCTTTCCTCCTCCTCCTTCTTCTTCCTCTCCTTTCTCTCTTAACTTGAAGAAAGATCAAAGCCAAGTAAAATGAGAATAACTTCTCAGATTTTGGCCTTTAGGAAAAGAGGAAAGAAGCTCGGCCTTTGGATCCAGACTGAAGGAACGGACGACCATGATTTTGCCAAAAACACTGATTTTGACCTGACACGGCCTGTGACACGCTCGTGTCCCAGGCCGTGTGCCTCAAGCGGTGGTCAACCGACCTATCCAGACCAGTGACACGCCCATGGAACACGCCCGTGTCATGGGCCGTGTCACACGACACGCCTTCGAACACGCCCGTGTCTGAGGCCGTGTGCCTGGGCGAAAAAAATCCCAAAACATCCCGAGACTTCACACGGCCTGTGACACGCCCGTGTCCCAGGCCGTGTGCCCAGACACGGTACGAAGACACGCTCTGTCGAAATCCATCGTCGGGCTGAGTTCGTCGACCTGATTTGACACGCCCTATGACACGCCCGTGTCACAGGCCTTGTTCAACCTCTCGACACTCAACACTCGATACTCGACGATCGTCGAGCAAAAGTCGTCGAGCACACGACATGGCCTTGGACACGCCCATGTCCTGGGCCGTGTGCCCCCTCTCGACACATCATCGAGCGAACAATCGTCGATACCAAAGCCGATAGTCGACACGGCCTCGACACGCCCTGCGACACGCCCGTATCGCAGGCTGTGTCGGCTACTCAACGACCGTCGACTCCAAATTTCGTCGACTACGCGGCCAAATCGTCGACCCCAGCTTGACACGCCCTGGGACACGCCCGTGTCCCAGGCCGTGTCACCCAAAAATTTCCTGTTTGAGAAATTTGGGCTGTTACAGCCTACCTGTGAAAGGGCCTTGACGCGCTTCTCCCTGTCCTACACGGTGAAGGTATGATTTCCCCCGTATTGCCGAGCTCGCCCGGTTGCCGAGCTCGTCATATTGCTGTTGAAAGTGCTCTAACTCTTTCCAAGTTTTTTCTTGTAGGGTATCGGTTGATTCCCGCGAACCCACCATTTGCGGACCCAGGGTCGCACCCGGACCCCCTTGCTTGCGAGATGGCGGCGGCGGCAGCCTGCCAAGATGAGGCGGCCTTCTCCCAACCCTCTTCTAGCAAGAGGCGACCTGACGATGCGGGGTCGAACCCGCCACACCGCCAGCCATTATCAAAAAAGATGAAGAAAGTCGTGCTCGCTCCATGGGGAAAACAACATCAACAACATCAATCCAGCCCCAAATACATAAGCTCGTCTGAGACCCTCCCCGACGCATCGCCGGAGATCCCGCTGAAGGATATCACTAGCAAAGGCCGGAAGGGCAGCGAGGTTCCTGCTTCCGCGGTGGCGATCTCCCCACCTCCTTCGGCAAAGAGGGCGGCTCGCGAGCGCGGGGCGCCGAAACAACATCCCCTCTTCAACTTTGGGGGGCGGTGGAAGGACTCGGCGGGTGAGCCCATGGTGCAGTGGGATGAGCTAGCCCATCGGGTATCTGTCTCCACCCTGCATCCTTCCTGGAATGACCGCGAGCCCGCCACCGGCCTCGTTTATGCCCTCGGCTTCGGCCTCTATGGCCGTGAGGATGCATAGGCCTACAAGAACATGACCCTGCCGCTCGGCCATGAGGGTCTGCAGGACCATCTATGGGCAATGGAGCTCCACCACATGCTGACCCGCCGTAGCTTCGGCCTCAGCAATCAACTCCAAAAGGCCGAGAAGGCTCGCGATGTATCCAAGGACAAGTTCGCCGACCAGTCGAGGCAGCTCGGCATTGCCGAGGGTCTCCTCGCCGAGGCCGCCGGCGGGTTGGTGAGTATCAATCTTCTTCCCTCTTTTACTTGAAATATTTTGCGCTGTTAATGAATTTCTCTTTCATCAGGATACCAAGGCTGCCGGGGAGCTACGGGCTCGCAATACCAAGCAGGAGGAGGAGATCAGCCAGCTGCGCGCCCGGCTTGCCGAGCTGGAGGGGGCGAATGCGAGGCTGAAGGAGGAGAATCAAAACCTCAGCCGCGAGGCCCGCCGCCAGGCAGAGATCTTTTTCCCGGCCAGCGACGTCGACCCTACCCTCCCCTATAAGAGGCCACGGGTATTTGGCGAGGCCGACCTCGCCGATAGGCTGCGGATCAACTCCATCCAAGCTGTCAAATGCACCCTCCAAATGATGAAGGACACTAGGGTGCTGGTGGAGGGGTGCAAGGAGTTCTCCGCCAAGGACCTAATGTCGAGCTTGTTCCCGGCGACGCCGCCCAACGAGAGGGAGGATAGCCTGGATGCGATGTTCGGGAAGGGCTTCCTGGATCAATCGGGAGAAGGGGAGGACCAGTCTGGCGTGGGGGGGGGGGGCGGAGGCCTACATAAGTATGCTTTTATTTTGTTTCCTCGCCGAGGCGAGCTCCACCTTGAGTGCTCGACAATTCCCAGGGCTTCGCCACAGCTCGCTCGCGAGCTGTCCTTGGCCTTCTTAATCAAAACATCGAACTCACTGAATTTTCCCAACTAAAATAAAGCGGGGGCGGGGCCTCTCGGCGGGATTCGCCTCCCCTTGGCACGGTCCCAGGGCTTGGCTTGCCAACTCTCAGGATTCGCCCCAGCTTGCTTGCAAGTTCTCCGTCATCTTATCGATGTGAGACCAAATTCTCTAAATCTTCCCGAGTAAAACATAGTGGGGGGACGAGGTGGCCCGGCGGGACCCTCCTCCTCTTAACGAGGTCCAAGGCCCTAGCTTGCCGATCTTCTGCCGAGTCCGAGCTGGATCAGTGAGCTCAAACTCGCCCATGACGAGCTCTCCTCTCCTGGAAGGGCCAATTTTGTTAGGCACTACCTGGGGGGGTGTAAGGACTTCCCTGTGTGACCTTCAGCCCGTCAGATTGGTTAGAGCCTGACAGCAGGATCCGCTCGAGGCCCAAGGATGACACCGAGTGACTTCCAGCCCTGTCAGCTAGGTGAGAGCCTGACATCGGGATCTGCTCGGGGTCCACTACTAACACCATCGAGTGACTTCTAGCCCTACCAGCTAGGTGAGAGCCTGACATCGGGATCTGCTCGAGGTCTAAGGATGACACCGAGTGACTTCCAGCCCTACCAGCTAGGTGAGAGCCTGACAGCGGGATCTGCTCGAGGCCCAAAGATGACACCGAGTGACTTCTAGTTCTGCCAGCTAGGTGAGAGCCTAACAACGTGATCTTCTCGGGGTCCACTACTAACACCATCGAGTGACTTCCAGCCCTGCCAGCTAGGTGTGAGCCTGATAGGGGGATCAGCTCGAGGCCCAAGGATGACACCGAGTGACTTCCATCCCTGCCAGCTAAGTGAGAGCCTGACAGCGGGATCTGCTCGGGGTCCACTACTAACACCATCGAATGACTTCCAGCCTTACCAGCTAGGTGAGAGCCTGACAGCGGGATCTGCTCGAGGCCCAAGGATGACACCGAGTGACTTCCAGCCCTACCAGCTAGGTGAGAGCCTGATAGCGGGATCTGCTCGGGGTCCACTACAAACACCATCGAGTAACTTCCAGCCATACCAGCTAGGTGAGAGCCTGACAGCGGGATCTGCTCGAGGCCTAAGGATGACACCGAGTGACTTCTAGCCCTGCCAGCTAGGTGAGAGCCTGACAGCGGGATATGCTCAGGGTCTACTACTAACACCATCGAGTGACTTCCAACTCTGCTAGCTAGGTGAGAGCCTGACAACGGGATCTGCTCGAGTCCCAAGGATGACACCGAGTGACTTCCAGCCCTGCCAGCTAGGTGAGAGCCTGACAGCGGGATCTTCTCGTGGTCCACTACTAACACCATAGAGTGACTTCCAGCCCTGCCAGCTAGGTGAGAGCCTGACAGCGGGATCTGCTCGGGGTCCACTACTAACACCATCGAGTGACTTCCAGCCCTGCCAGCTAGGTGAGAGCCTGACAGCGGGATCTGCTCGAGGCCCAATGATGATACCGAGTGACTTCCAGCCCTGCCAACTAGGTGAGAGCCTGACAGCGGGATCTGCTCGGAGTCCACTACTAACACCATCGAGTGACTTCCAGCCCTGCAAGCTAGGTGAGAGCCTGACATCGGGATCTGCTCGAGTCCCAAGGATGACACCGAGTGACTTCCAGCCCTGCCAACTAGGTGGGAGCCTGATAGCGGGATCTGCTCAGGGTCCACTACTAACACCATCGAGTGACTCCAGCCCTGCCACCTAGGTGAGAGCCTGATAGCGAGATCTGCTAGAGGCCCAAGGATGACACCGAGTGACTTCCAGCCCTGCCAGCTAGGTGGGAGCCTGACAGCGAGATCTGCTCGGGGTCCAAATTCACTTCACTTCTTCATGCGAGCTCATAGCGACAACAATGGCATATTAAAGAACTTTAATTAAAAATCAAGGCACAACTTACAAGCTTCAAGGGAAAAAGCATTTTAAGTCGTCACCACTCTAGGTGAGACTTACGGTCCCGCCCTCCACATTTTGGAGTCGATACCCCCCTGATCTTAAGGCTTCTTTTATAATAAATGGGCCTTCTCAGCTGGGGTTGAGCTTCCCCACGGTTGTCGATCTCCCTGCTGCATCCACCTTCTTCAGCACCAAGTCCCCTTCCACAAATTGTTTGAGTCTGACGTGCTTGTCGAAGTACTTGGCCATCCATCTCTTCACCTCTTCCTGCCGGAGAGAGGAAAGATCCTGCAGTTCTTCCACCATATCAAGGGAGAGCCATAGCTCCTCCTCGTTCTCAGCCTGCCATTCTTCCCTGCCTTCCTTGGTCGCAACAACTCGAGTTGTTTGAACTTCAAATTCCACGGGGAGCACTGCCTCGCACCCATGAGAGAGTTTGAAGGGGGTCTCTCTGGTAGCTGTGTTGGGGGTGGTCCTTAGGGCCCAGAGAACTGCGAGGAGCTGCTCCACCCAGCTTCCCTTCAGATTTTCCACTTTCTTTTTCGGGAGATTGACAATGATCTTGTTCGCGGCCTCCACCTGCCCGTTGCTCCTGGGGTGATGGATCGAGGCAAATCTGAGGTCGATTCCAAGTTGCTCAAAAAAATGGTGAACTCAGCGCTGGCGAACTGGGGCCCGTTGTCCGTGACAATGGCCTGGGGCAGCCCATGACGGCAGATGATCTCCACCCAAATAAAGTTTCTGATAACCTGGGAGGTCACCTTGGCCAGTGCCTTCACTTCCAACCACTTGGAGAAATAATCGATCATTACTAGGAGGAATCTCCTCTGCCCACTGGCCTGGGGGAACGGTCCGACCAAATCCATTCCCCAAATGGCGAAGGGTCAGGGGGCTATGATACTTTTGAGTCGCTGAGCCGGCTGTAGCTAGAGGGGGCAAATAGCTGGCATTTGTGGCACCTTCTTGCGAACTCCGTTGCATCATGGCCCAGGGTGGGCCAGAAGCACCCCTGCCTGACGATCCTCCCTTCCAGGGTCCGACTCCCGGAGTGACTCCCACACTCTCCGGAGTGGACTTCCTCCAAGATTCTTTGTACCTCCCCCTTGGCCACACAACGAGCCAACATCCCTGAGAGTGTCTTCCTGTATAGCTGCTCGTCCTGGAGGAGGTAGTACGCTGACTTATGCCTGAGCTTCTTCTTATCTGACCCCTCCGGATACTCTCTCCTGTAAAGGAAAGTTACAACTGGGTCCATCCATGAAGGTCGTTGATCTATCTTCATGAGCTCCCCCTCTTCGATGGAAGGGCGGAATAGGTCGGTGATGGTACCCCCCACTCGAGGACCGTGCTTTGCGAGCTGATCGACCTGCTCATTTTCCTCCCGGGGCACGTGCTGGATGGAAAAAGTTTGGAACGTGTCGATGACCCCCTTTACCTTGGCTAAGTTTGTAAGACCCCCTCCCCCTTACCAAGGAGGGCTCCCAGGTCTTATGCCCAAAACCACCGTCTTACGGTGGCACTAACGCACGGGTTAGTCGACATCGCAACACACCGATTCTGCCGGCTAATACGACCATATAACCTATAGGCTAATATGAGAAAAAGAAGGATAGCAGTATATCAAATCCACTAGTCCACAAGTCACAGAGTACATATCATATATATAAATGAAGAGAACAGAAACATAGTCCACAATGAGTACAAATGAAAGGGTAATAAGGGCTTATGCCCAATACATCATATCAACTCTCTCTCTCAAATCAAAGCGGAAGCTAATCTAATACATCAAAACTAGTCCCACCTAAGGACACACAGTAGTAGTAGTCTGCGGTAGCGGTATCTGCTCTTCAAGTCCAGCCTCCTCGTCGTGATGGTGCTCCATATCCACGAGCTCCTAAAATAGTATGATCACCGAACATTAGTCAAAAAGACAAAGTTGTTTCCTACGCACCTCGCCCCGTAGCTCCTAGGCACCGAGCGGAAGGACGAAGCGGAGGACAACAAGGGGTAGCAAAAGTGGAAGCAGGTGATAAGAACTAACTAGCAGTTGTAATAGATATTATTATTCTACTCTAGCAGTTCTAAGTATATAGTACAAGTAAGTAAAGTACAGCACTAGTAAAGGAAAGAACTGAAAGTAAGAGCAAAAAGTAAAGTAAAGCTGAAAGGTAAAGCTATCTACCATCACAGAGTACCCTAACTTATATAAATGTCCATACAAATATATAAGTTAGGATTTCCAAAATAACTTATCATATAAAAGAGCTCATACAAATTTATATGATAAGGATCAATGAAGTGTATGTCCTAATGCAAATGGATGATATGTTATGAATTATGAAACATGCAAGTGCAACACACGCACACGACTCTGAGATCCCATGTAACACCCTAAAATCAATTTGGGTCAATTTGGGTTCAGGCATGGGTGACACGGCCTGGGACACGGGCGTGTCCCAGGGCGTGTCGTGCGGTCGATGAATTTTGCTCGACGATCGTCGAGTGTCGAGTGTCGAGTGTGGAGGACACGGCCTGTGACACGGGCATGTCACAGGGCATGTCAATGAGGTCGACGAACGCAGCCCGACGTTTTGAGCCAGGGCGTGTTTGCAGGACACGGGTATGTCCAGGTGCACACGGCCTGGAACACGGGCATGTCCCAGGGCTGTGTGAGTCTCGGGTAATTTTGAGGTTGTGTAGCCTGATGCACACGGCCACAGACACGGGCGTGTCTGAGGGCGTGTCAGGGGATACGGCCCGTGACACGGGCGTGTCCCACGGCCGTATACTGGTTGGATGTAGTCGGTTGCCTGCCGCTTTAGGGGACACGGCCCGTGACACGGGCGTGTCACAGGGCGTGTCAGGCCGTGTTTATGCTTTTCTGGCCAATTCTGAGCCGTTTGATTCCCTCTTTCTGGATCCAATGGATAGGCTTTTTCCAGGTTTTGAGAAGGCCGGGGAAAAAGGGGATTTAACCCTTCCTCTTCATTATCTTCTTCTTCTCATTTCAAGAGAGAGCAAGAAGAGGGGAGTGCAAGGGAAGCAAGGAGGAAGAGAAACCAACTGCTGGAGGAGCTGTGGAGTGCGGAACGAAGATCCGAGAGCGGATTCGTGAAGGCTAAGCCGAGGCGGTGACTGCCATCCAGCTACTTCATTGCGCCGAAGCGATCTTCAAGGGTAACGATCTTCTTCTTGGACATCGAAGTCCTTTCTTTATGCTTCTGCGTGGAATCCTCCACCAAAAGGTGGATTCGCGAAGTGATTCCGTTATTCAGTCTGCATCTAGAGCCGGAATTGTGGAGTACGGCATAGGCATGTTGTGTGAAGCCCATCTAGACCGTTAGTCTGGATTGGTGATGCTCATGGGTAAACCGGAGAAGACTCCGTGGAATTGCAAAGATGTTATGTGCTTTGTGTCTTGGATGATTGAATGCTATGTGTGGATGGTATGCTCATGTGTAGGCTAGCCATGGATATGATCTTGGATGCTTTGTGAAGCTCCTTGTGGTTTGCTCTGCGAGAGCGGGAAGCTGCGGCTACCCAGGAACGGAAGTCCGACCCGCGTCACGGTGCGCCAGTGACGATGTGAGCACGGGCAAGGCTAACCTGTACCTGGGCATGTGGAGAGATCGATTGGTGGCAGTGTTCAGGAGCGTGCGATAGCCCGACTTGCTACACCGAAATAAAAGCGGGTCGATCTGTTGGATGAATGCTCATGTTTGCCATGTGGTACGTACCTCTGCTTGGTTTGGGCGGAATGCAACCAGCATGCGTGTTGGGGTGACTAGGACCGGCCAGCCAACAAGTTAATTACCGTGCGATTGGTGGTGTTACCACGGGTTTCCGGTACACCGTAAGGTGCCCTGAGTGCACGAAGTGTCTGGCTGCGGTCGACGTTTGTGATTTGCTGTGTGTGATTGTGATTGTTAGCTATTATACTTGCAAATGCATACAGGGAAGGAACCGCTGCCCGGGCATAGGGTAGGGTCGTTATAATTGGTCAGCTATAGCTGATCGTTACTTTGTTTGCTGCTCTTTGGTGGATGTCTACTTGCAGGTGCTATGGCTTGAAATGAAATAAGCGGATTGAAAGCTTGCTGCTAAGGCCCTTGAAGGCCAAGTGCATCGTGGTTGGATTTCATGTGTGGCCGGCCTGCGTGCCGATGTATGAACTTGTATATATGTAAAAAGAGAAACCTGTAAGGCCGTAAGGCCATTTGTGTGTGGGTTGTATACATTCCTGGTTTTGGATATATAAATGTGGAATTTATGTATTAGTGGACATTCTTGGAGTTGAGTTTATGCAACTTAAATATGCTGCGCTAGAATGAATTGAGTTAAGGACACGAATAGAATTTGATCACCAGAAGTAATTCTGTCACCTGTCTGTGACATATGGCGTGGGGCCCCGGCCGGACCCACCGTTATATGCCATGTGACGAGTGGGGGTGTTACATCCCAGACCTTTAGTTCCCACTTTTTGAGAGCTAGCTTCACTCTCGGGTACCACCGTTGTGGCTACGGTAGCAGCGGAGCGGGCATCTCCACTTCTAGGCCGGTATGCACACTACCAAACCTTAGACCCCCCTCATACGCCTCTGTACATGTCCAAGGTGCACTCTAGAGTCTATGCGTACGTACTTTGCTGACAACCCGTCAGTCTTGTTGGGTCGTATGTGCGTTATCCGGGATCATCCTCCAGACCGCAGTGTAAAACAACCCACTGGACACTCTAAGCCTCACACCCTCCTTGTGCACCGTACTGCCATCGGTGTGACGAACGGCCAGTACCGCATGCCCCGCCACTAAATTAATGCACATGCAAGTATTTCATCTCAAGCCTTCAGATCGCAGGAACAAACCGTCCTGAATCCCTCCAACCCATCATGGCTGAGCATATTACACAAGTCTCCCTCCAACCCATCATGGGTGAGAATAAACCACAATCCCTCCAACCCTACACGGGTGAGAATGAACCATAATGTATTAACCTATTAGGCTACTCTTGTTTACGGGTTATTATACTTAGTGATTTAAGGTTAATCCCAGGACTGCCCAGGGCATACCCGGTGAAGGGCTCTCAGGGGCACTAGGAACTACGATGGGATTACGCCCAAAGTTCCCTTTCTCAAGGATAATTACTTTTATTGGTGGCTACACAGGATTTATACCCCAACTCTCGTATTACTTTAGAACGACCCTAAAGACTTAAGGTGTTATTAGGAGCGCGGCGGTCTTCCGTCGGTCCCCGTTATTATCGTTGTCACGGGACTTGTACTCTTCCACACATGGTTAAGGAATCCTCTAGGAGACCAACCTGGGTTAATTGCTCTACTAAGATCCTCACTTTACTAGTTATTCAGATTCCTCCCCTGGTGGCCCTACTAGTACGAACATCGGTGCTAGACCCTTACCCATGTCCCGATACAACCCACAAATGTGACCTTCTAATACCTCTGGCCATATGCCTCAAATTATTTATCCTATGATGGTATGGTCCTATATGATGACTAGGATGAATTTCCATAATTTTCCAATTACTTACACCATTAAAATAATTTTTTTAAATGAAATCCCTAGTCATTTTGCACATTAAGTATTGTCAATATTAAACTTACTGTCCTAGGGATTCTTCCAGGTATAAAATATGACAATTAATGGGGCATACCAAAATTTCAAGCTTTTTCAATTCAGATTTATAATTAATTCCTATTTAATACTATATCCACAAATCTAGCATTTTCCAAATGAAGTACATAAAATATTATCTCAAAAATTCTAATTAAATTACAGAGCCTTGATAATAATAAAATAATGCTAGGTCCAGATTTCCATTTACAACTAGGTTGAAATGACCTATCCATGATCAATTTGAATTATTTACCAAAATGCCATTATGGGGCCTAAGTACATTATTTGGCACTCCAAAATTCTGAAATAATTGCACAGGGTATAAAACATACAATTACAATAATATGAAGTTTCTCAGATTTTTCAAAGGAATATACCCATCATTTCTACACAAAATTACATAAGGGTAAAATGGTCATTTTGCTCCTTAAACTACCTAAAATTCATCCAACAGAGATATAAATTATTTATAGTATTTATTATGTCACTCCTTAGTGCTCAACAGAAATTGAACATTTTATGATAAGGGTAAACTTATTTTAAATTTATTTCCTCAAAAGGACCAAATTTTTAGAAATTCAAAATAAAGGGATTTTTGTTCCCAAAAATCCCACCATTGCTATGAGAGGTGTATTACACCCTCATGTGTCTCTATAATGAAAAGCATGATTTTTCAATTTTCCAAGTTGGCTGAATACACATTATTTCATTTTAGGCTAAATGCACACCAAGCCTATAACAAGCCAACACATGCAAGTGGGTTTACCCAATATGCATTAGTCCAAATTGGCGGAAATTTACAACATACACCTATAATGTCCCTAAGGACATGCCACCAAAATTTGGGGCCATTTGGAGTCACACAACTCCAAATATTACATTTATTTCATTTTGGGTATTTTAGTAAAAACTATAGAAAAGGTTTCCCAAAAATTCTCATTTTTGTACAGGGGTTAACCAAGCCCTAAGCATGCATGCACCCAAAATTGTGGGCCATTTTGAGTACTGGTTTGACTTGGGCATCATTTTGAAATTCTGCCCTAGCTAAGGACCAACCCTAGCAAAATGGTCCTACAGGTCAGACTACTGGACCAACTCTCAAGTTAAGGGTGGCAAATTAAAGTTAACACAAAGGGATACATTTTGCATGTTCATGTCATCCACTGGAAATGCCTAAGAGCCATATATTTGACATGCAAGATCACTGAATTAATGTGACAGAAATGTAAATTTCATTTCATTAAATAATAACAAAATTTAATTGATTTTTAATAAAAATGCTGCACGAATCTTAAAGTGATATTGGACGGCATCCGTTTATCTTCCCCAAGTGTTCAACGGCTGAGATCGAGCCGATCTGGGGGATATTGCGGGGCCATTTCCAGCCACCCGAGGCGGCGCCACCCCCGGCCAACGGTGCCATCACCTTCACGGTGGTGGTGGCTATCCTTTGCCGGTGATGAGGCGGCGGGAGACGGCGGCGACGGCGATCCCGAGCGGTAAGAAAAAGCTTGAAAAATCTCCCATTTCTCCCATGGCTTCGGGCTCAATTGATCCCGATATCTCCCCTAGTTGATCTAGGATTCTAGTACGGGTAGAGGGACGGTGAAACGAACTTATGTTGGTGGCTGGTGGTGAGGATGGAGGCTGGTGGCCATTCCCGAGCTTGCTCCGGCGACACCTCTCGGATTCATGGTTCTTGCACCATTTCCTTCACTCCAGCTATCGATTTCTACACTCCTTTGCCTTCTGAAGCTAATGGAATCACTATTTCTGGCTGGGAGGGGGTATATGGGAAGATACAACCAATGCAAGCTCAGTTTGGAGCTTTGGAGGTTTCACCCTTGGTGCCAAGTGGGCACCATGCAGTCAAATTCTATGGAAATTCTCTGAGGAGGCCAGCCAGCACAATGTTTGGGCTGATGGAGCCAAGGCCAAGTTGCCTCTGCCTCTTTAATTCACCTACCTGCATCAAGCCAAAATCTGCCCAAGAAGGACACGGCTGGTGACACGCCTGTGTCACAGGCTGTGTACCTCTTACTTGACACTCGACGATCGTCAGTCAATTCTCGTCGATCGTCGAACGTAGGGTTTCACGATCACCGAACGAGCAAATTTCATCAATTGTCGAACGCAGGGGTTACTCGACAATCGTCGAGCAGCTTTTCATCGATCGTCGAACGCAGGGGAACACGCTACAATCATCGAGCAGCTTTCGTCGATCGTAGAACTCAAGGGGACCCGCGACAATCGTTGAGCAGCTTTCGTCGATCGTCGAATGCAGGGGTCACTCGATGATCGTCGAGCAGCTTTTCATCGATCGTCGAACTCAAGGGGACACGCCCTGGGACACACCCGTGTCCCAGGCCGTGTCACCCAAAAATTTTTCCTGCTGAAAAGTTGGGATGTTACAAATCCCAATAAATAAGAAAATAATTTCATCCCCGAAATTCAAGTTCGGGTCTACGGGGATTCTACTAGCAAGAGTTATAAGAAATTTAAAATAAGCTAAAGTATACCTGAAGTGAATAGCTTCGGGTGTCGCTCCAGCATTAGATCCATCAGCTCCCAGGTGTGCTCCTCCTGTCCATGATTGGACCACAACACCTTCACAAGAGGGACCTTCTTCCGCAACACACGGACATTTGTATCATCAATCCGGATCGGCTCCAGTTTGACGGATCTATCTGGCGCTATCGGACCGGCTGTAGTAGTAACATGCTGCTCTGGCCGTAGGAGAACTCTTCGCAAGGAAGAGATATGGAAGACGTCGTGTAGGGTACCCAACTCCGGTGGCGCTGCAGTCGGTAAGCTAAGGGGCCGATCCGCTCCAGGATCACGTATGGCCCCATGTATCGAGGACTGAGCTTCATGTGCCTCCGCACCCGAGAGACACCGTGTACCGGATGTATCTTCAAGAAAACCCTGTCTCCAACCTGGAACTGCACCTTCCGGTGCCGAGCATCATAATACTTCGCCTGTCTGCTCTGGGCCTCTAGCAGCCGATCCCTGATCAAATGTACCTGAGCCTCCGTATCCTTCACATAATCAGAACCAAGTGCCTTAGTATCCACATCCTGAACCCATGACAGCGGTGTCCGGCATTTCCTCCCGTAAAGTGCCTCGTACGTAGCCATCCTGATGCTAGCCTGGTGGCTGTTATTGTTTGAGAACTCGATCAGTGGTAGTAGCCTCTCCCAAGCCTTCCCCGTATCAAATATGCATAGGCGGAGTAGATCCTCCATGGTCCGGATGGTCTGCTTGGTCTATCTGTCGGTCTGCGGGTGGAAGGCGGTACTAAAAGTAAGCTGAGAGCCCAAGTAAGTATGCACGGACCTCCACTCGCTCGAAGTGAACCGACCATCACGGTCCGAAACAATCGTCTTGGGGATGCCATGGTATCTGACAAAGTGCTCCACGAATAGTCTCACCAAACCTGTAACTGGTGCATCCTTCTGGACTGGAATAAAGCGCACTACCTTGGTCAGTCTGTCTACTATGACCTTTATAAAATCATGCCCAGAGTGGGAGCGAGGTAGTCCGTGCACAAAATCCATAGCGATGTCCTCGAACTTCCACTCTGGGACTGGCAATGGCTGTAATAAACCTCCCGGGCTCTTGCATTCTGCCTTAACATGCTGGCACGTCTCACAATGTGTCACAAAGTGGGTGATCTCCCTCCTCATCCCAGGCTAATACATAGTCCTCCGCAAATCTACCCACATCTTGGTGATGCCGGGATGTACTGAATATCTGGAGCAATGTGCCTCTCTAAGTATATCATCCCGGATACCGCCTCCTGCTGGTATATAAATGCGTCCACAGAATCGAAGGAGATCATCCTACAGCATGTAGTCCTCAACCTTGCCCCTTTCTAGGGAACTGAAAATCGGCTCTAATGCAGCATCCAACCTCTGATACGCCATAATGCGCTCCTGAATGTCATCATCACTGATCATAGAGCTCAGGTACTCTCGGTATCCAACTGGTTCAGCCTCAGAAACCATAGTAATATGCATGTCGTCCATCATCCGTATCAGCTCCATAGCCATCATCCGTGGCTCCGGTCCAGAGGTGCCGGCCCTCCTGCTCAATGCATCTGCTACTGTGTTTACCTTCCCCGGGTGGCAGTGAATCTGGTAATCATAGTCGCAGAGGAACTCTAGCCATCGCCTCTGTCGCAGGTTTAGATCCTTCTGCGTATCGATGTACTTGAGATTCTTGTGATCTGAGAAAATATCACAATGAATCCCATATAGATAATGTCATCATATCTTCAGTGCAAATACAACAGCCCCGAGCTCCAAATCATGTACCAGATAGTTATGCTCGTGCTTCTTCAACTATCTCGAAGCATAAGCGATACAATATCTGTGCTGCATCAGTACAACACCCATCCCTTCGTATGAGGCATCCGTGTAAATCTGGAATCCCTCACTCCCAGATGGGAGTGCACGGATAGGGGACGAGGTAAGTCGGTCCTTCAACTCCTGAAATGCCGTCTCGCACTGCTCTGTCCATATAAACTATGCATCCTTCCTCGTCAAGGTCGTGAGGGGGAGTGCTATCCTCGAGAACCCCTCCACGAACTTCCGATAATAACCTGCTAGTCCCAAGAAACTGCGAATGTCGGATGCTGTCTTCGGTCGTGGCCAATCCCTCACTGTCTCTATTTTGGCTGTATCCACCACCAATCCAGCTCCACTAATCGTGTGCCCCAAGAAGGCCACCTCCTGCAGCCAAAACTGGCACTTTGAAAACTTTGCATACATCTGGGACTCCCTCAGCCTCTGCAAAACCTGTGTCAAATGCTCTGTATGCTCCCCCTGAGTCCGGGAATAGATCAAAATGTCTTCGATGAACACAATCACGAAGCAGTCCAAGAAAGGCTCGAATACACAGTTCATTAGACTCATGAATGCGGCAGGGGCATTTATGAGCCCAAAAGGCATCACCATGAACTCGTATAACCCATAGCGTGAGCTAAAATCCATCTTCGGGATGTCTTCCTCTCGGATGCGCAGCCGATAGTAACAGGATCTCAAATCCAGCTTAGAAAACCAGAAGGCCCCCTGAAGCTGGTCAAACAACTCGTCTATCCGAGGTAGTGGATAGGTATTCCGGACCGTTAACCGGTTCAGCTCCCTGTAGTCTATGCATAGCCACAACGATCCGTCTTTCTTCTTCACAAAGAGAACTGGTGCTCCCCACGATGACGAACTCGGCCGCACAAACCCTGAGTCCACAAGCTCCTGAAGCTGAGTCCTGAACTCTGCTAATTCTCTAGGAGCCATCCTGTAAGGTGCCCGGGACACTGGTCTCGCCCCCGGCACCAACTGAATCCTGAAATCCAAGTCCCGAGTGGGTCGTAGTCCGTGCAATTTCTCCGGGAATACATCGGAGAAATCCCGAACCACTGGGATATCAGCTATGGAACTCTCCGCTGACACCATCTCGAAGAAGATGAGGTACACCTCTTCCCCTTGCTTATAGTCCTTGACAGCATGTACAGAAGATAATGATAGATAGGGGATAGTTCGATTACCTTCAATAGTAATGTAGGAGTCCCTATGCCTGAGCGTGATCCTCTTAGAGGGGAAGTCGATCTAGGCATAGTTCCAATAAAGCTAGGTCATGCCCAATATCAAGTCAAAGTCCAGCAATCTCAAGATCGGCGCCGGAGCTTCGAATGTCTTGCCTCCTATCTCGGCCTCCATGTTGCAGCTATCCTTGGTCTGTAGCTCTGAGCCATTAGGAAGACACACCCTCATCTCTGTGCCAGGGAATCTCTCCACACCCTCTAGTCCTTCAATGAAAGTGTCCGACACTAATGAGTGGGAAGCACCCGTGTCGAAGAGGGTATGTGCGGGCTTGCTGCTGATCATAAATATGCTTGAGATTTATTTGAGGTATAATGGATGTTATTTCTATAGTTTTTCAAGGCACTATAAAGGTTGAAATTTCTAAATTAAAATAATTTAAGTACCTGTAATCACCTCCTCGGGGTTCCTCTGCCCCGTAAGGTCCAAAGCGTACATCTGCCCCTGATTGCGTTCTCTGCCGTGATATCCCCAGCCTCGGCCCCGACCTCATCCTCGGCCTCGGCCTCGACCATACTGTACTGGGGCCACTGGAGGAGGAGGAGGAGGTGGATGGAATCGATGCGGACACTCCGATCTAATGTGCCCGGGCTGGCGGCATCTGTAACAAACTACTGGTCGATGTCCATGGTCATCATGTGTCCTCGGAGCATGCACCTGTAGAGGTGGGGGAGCTAATGATGGAGGAGGTCCCTGCTCCTGCCTGAAGTTAGGATGACGACGTACCCCACCCCTCTTGTACCCAATAGTCCTGCCTCTCTGAGAGCCCCTTCTGCTCTCTCCTGATGTCGACCCATCATATGGTCTCTTCCCTCTACCTTGCACCATCAGCTGGTCAGCCTCCAGCTTCTTCGCCATCTCTATAATCTGGGTAGACGTTCCGTGAGAGATGAACAACAAGGCCTGCCTCAAATCATCCCTGAGGCCCCGGTAGAACCTCTTAGCATACGTCCTATCATTAGTATCATGTATTCCTACAAACCTGGCAAGGTCGGAGAACTCCCTCTGGTACTCAATCATTGATCTGCTCCCCTGTCGGAGGTTCAAAAACCTCTCCTCTAAATCATCTCTGTCCGTAGTAGATACGAAGTGATCCAAAAATACATCTCCGAACTCCTCCTAAGAAATGTCTGATAGCTCCCAATCAGCATATGTAGACTCTCGTACCGACTTCCACCATCTCTTCGCATGAGCCTCTAGTACAGAGGTGGCTAGAGGTACTGCCTGGCCGACCGGGCAGCTGATGCCTGCTAAAATCTCGCTTATGGCCTCCATCCATTCCTCCGTCTTCATCGCATCCTCTGCCCCACGGTACATAGGTAGGGATAGGCTCTTGAAGGCACTTAGAAAGCTTGACCCCGGATTTGGCTGTGGGGCCGGGACTTGCTGGGCTTTGAAGGCATCTAGAATCGCCGTCAAAGTCTGCCCCATCTCCGTCTATAGAAATGGAGTGACAGCTGGAGGGGGAGGAACCATGTTTTGCGGTGCGGCGACCTGTGGAGGTTGCATAAAGGTAAGGTAAACGTCAAAATTGGCCTAACTCATTGCTTAAAGGACTGTTTTATGTGACTTTTTGTACGCATGGGCACACCACTGCTTCCGCTGGATAGTTTGTCCGCAAACTAATGCTCGCGCGGGGTGGTCCAGTGTTGTGGACTTCTTTCTCATATGATCGTTTGTTCAAGTGATACCAGTTTGTAAGACCCCCCTCCCCCTTACCAAGGACGGCTGCCGGGTCTTATGCCCAGAACCGACGTCTTACGGTGGCACATACGCACGGGTTAGTCGACACCGCAACACGCCGATTCTACCGGCTAATATGACCATATAACCTGTAGAACAATATGAGAAAAAGAAGGATAGCAGTATATCAAATCCACTAGTCCACAAGTCACAGAGTACATATCATATATATAAATAAAGAGTACAGAAACATAGTCCACAATGAGTATAAATGAAAGGGTAATAAGGGCTTATGCCCAATACATCGTATCAACTCTCTCTCTCAAATCAAAGCGGAAGCTAATCTAATACATCAAAACTCATCCCACCTGTGGACACGCAGTAGTAGTAGTAGTAGTGTGCGGTAGCGGTATCTGCTCCTCAAGTCCTGCCTCCTCGTCGTGCTGGTGCTCCATCTCCATGAGCTCCTAAAATAGTATGGTCACCGACCATTAGTCAAAAAGACTAAGTAGTTTCCTCCGCACCTCGCCCTGCAGCTCCTAGGGACCGAGCGGAAGGACGAAGCGGAGGACAACAAGGGGTAGCAAAAGTGGAAACAGGTGACAAGAACTAACTAGCAGTTGTAATAGATATTATTATTCTACTCTAGCAGTTCTAAGTATATAGTACAAGTAAGTAAAGTGCAGTACTAGTAAAGGAAAGAACTGAAAGTAAGAGCAGTAAAGTAAAGTAAAGCTGAAATTTAAAGTTATCTACCATCACAGAGTACCCGAACTTATATAAATGCCCATACAAATATATAAGTTAGGATTTCCAAAATAACTTATCATATAAAAGAGCTCATACTAACTTATATGATAAAGATCTATGAAGCGTATGTCCTAATGTAAATGGTTGATATGTTATGAATTATGAAACATGCAAGTGCAACACACACACACACGACTCTGAGATCCCAGACCTTTAGTTCCCACTTTTTGAGAGCTAGCTTCACTCTAGGGTACCACCGTTGTGGCTACAGCAGCAGCGGAGCGGGAATCTCCACTTCTAGGCCGGTATGCACACTACCAAACCTTAGACCCCTCTCATACGCCTCTGTACACGTCCAAGGTGCACTCTAGATTCTATGCGTACGTATTTTGCTGACAACCCGTCAGTCTTGTTGGGTCGGAAGTGCGTTATCGGGGATCGTCCTCCAGACCGCAGTGTAAAATAACCCACTAGCCCCTCTAACCCTCACACCCTTCTGGTGCACCGTACTGCCATCGGTGTGATAAACGACCAGTACCGCATCCCTCGTCACTAAATTAATGCACATGCAAGTATTTCATCTTGAGCCTTCAGCTCGCAGGAACAAACCGTCCTGAATCCCTCCAACCCATCACGGGTGAGCATATTACACAAGTCTCCCTCCAACCCATCACGAGTGAGACTAAACCACAATCCCTCCAACCCTACACGGGTGAGAATGAACCATAATGTCTTAACCTATTAGGCTACTCTTGTCTACGGGTTATTATACTTAGTGATTTAAGGTTAATCCCAGGACTGCCCAGGGTATACCCGGTGAAGGGCTCTCGGGGGCACTAGGAACTACGATGGGATTACGCCCAAAGTTCCCTTTCTCAAGGATAATTACTTTTATTGGTGTCTACCCAGGATTTATACCCCCAACTCTCGTATTACTTTAGAACGACCCTGAAGACTTAATATGTTATTAGGAGCGCGGCGGTCTTCCGCCGGTCCCCGTTATTATTACTGTCATGGGACTTGCACTCTTCCACACATGGTTAAGGAATCCTCTAGGAGACCAACCAGAGTTAATTCCTCTACTAAGATCCTCACTTTACTAGTTATTCAGATTCCTCCCCTGGTGGCCCTACTAGTACGAACATCGGTGCTAGACCCTTACCCATGTCCTGATACCACCCACAAATGTGACCTTCTAATACCTCTGGCCATATGACTCAAATTATTTATCCTATGATGGTATGGGCCTATATGATGACTAGGATGAATTTCCATAATTTTCCAATTACTTACACCATTAAATTAATTTCTTTAAATGAAATCCCTAGTCATTTTGCACATGAAATATTGTCAATATTAAACTTACTATCCTAGGGATTCTTCCAGGTATATAATATGACAATTAATGGGGCCTACCAAAATTTCATGCTTTTTCAATTCAGATTTATAATTAATTCCTATTTAATACTATATCCACAAATCTAGCATTTTCCAAATGAAGTACATAAAATATTATCTCAAAACTTCTAATTAAATTACAGAGCCTTGATAATAATGAAATAATGCTAGATCCAGATTTCCATTTACATTTAGGTTGAAATGGCCTATCCATGATCAATTTGAATTATTTACCAAAATGCCATTATGGGGCCTAAGTACATTATTTGGCACTCCAAAATTCTGAAATAATTGCACAGGGTATAAAACATATAATTACAGCAATATGAATTTTCTCAAATTTTTCAAAGGAATATACCCATCATTTGTACACAAAATTCCATGAGGGCAAAATGATTATTTTGCTCCTTAAACTACCTAAACTTCATCCAACAGAGATATAAATTATTTCTAGTGTTTATTATGTCACTCCTTATTCCTCAACAAAAATTAAACATTTTCTGATTAGGGTAAACCTATTTTAAATTTATTTCCTCAAAAGGACAAAATTGTCAGAAATTCAAAATAAAGGGATTTTTGTTCCCAAAAATCCCACCATTGCTATGAGAGGTATATTACACCCTCATGTGTCTCTATAATGAAAATGATGATTTTTGAATATTCCAAGTTGGCTGAATACACATTATTTCATTTTAGGCTAAATGCACACCAAGCCTATAACAAGCCAACACATGCAAGTGTGTTTACCCAACATGCAGTGGTCCAAATTTGCTGAAATTTAAAACATATACCTATAATGTCCCTAAGGACATGCCACCAAAATTTGGGGCCATTTGGAGTCACACAACTCCAAATATTTCATTTATTTCATTTTGGGTATTTTAGTAAAAACTATAGAAACGTTTTCCCAAAAATTCGCATTTTTGTACAGGGTTAACGAAGCCCTAAACATTCATGCCACCAAAATTGTGAGCCATTTGGATGACTGGTTTGACTTGGGCATCATTTTGAAATTCCGCCCTAACTAAGGACCAATGCAAGAAAAATGATCCTAGAGGTCAGACCACTGGACCAACTCTCAAGTTAAGGGTGGCAAATTAACGTTAACACAAAGGGCTACGGTTTTCATGTTTATGTCATCCTCTGGAAATGGCTCTAAGAGCCCTATATTTAACATACAAGATCACTGAATTAATGTGACAAAATGTAAATTTCATTTCATTAAATAATAACAGAATTTAATTGTTTTTTAATAAAAATGAAGCACAAATCTTAAAGTGATATTGGACAGCATCCGTTTATCTTCCCCAAGTGTTCAACGGCTGAGATCGAGCCGACCTGGGGGATATTGTGGGGCCATTTCCGGCCACCTGAGGCGGCGCCACCCCCGTCCAACGGTGCCATCACCTTCATGTTGGTGGTGGCTATCCTTTGCCGGTGATGAGGCGGCGGGAGATGGCGGCGACGGCGATCCCGAGCGGTAAGAAAAAGCTTGAAAAATCTCCCATTTCTCCCATGGCATCGGGCTCAATTGAGCCCGATATCTCCCCTAGTTGATCTACGATTCTAGTATGGGTAGAGGGACGGTGAAACGAACATGTGTTGGTGGCTGACGGCGAGGATGCAGGCGGGTGGCCATTCCTAACCTTGCTCCGGCGGCACCTCTCAGATTCATTGTTCCTGCACCATTTCCTTCACTCCAGCTATCGATTTCTACTCTCATTTGCCCTCTGAAGCTAATGGAATCACTATTTCTGGCTGGGAGGGGGTATATGGGGAGTACAACCAATGCAAGCTCGGTTTGGAGCTTTGGAGGTTTCACCCTTGGTTCCAAGTGGGCACCATGCAGTCAAATTCTCTGGAAATTCTCTGAGGAGGCCAGCCAGCATAATTTTTGGGCTGATGGAGCCAAGGCCAAGTGGCCTCTTCCTCTTTAATTCACCTTCCTGCATCAAGCCAAAATCTGCACGAGAAGGACACGGCTGGTGACATGCCCTTGACACGCCTGTGTCACAGGCCGCGTACCTCTTACTTGACACTCGACGATCGTCGATCAATTCTCGTCGATCATCGAATGTAGGGTTTCACGATCGTCGAACGAGCAAATTTCGTCAATCGTCGAATGCATGGGTCACACGACGATCGTCGAGCAGCTTTTCGTCGATCATCAAACGCAGGGGAACACGCTACAATCATCGAGCTACTTTCGTCGATCGTAGAACTCAAGGGGACACGCGACAATCGTCGAGCAGCTTTCGTCGATTGTCGAATGCAGGGGTCACTCGACGATCGTCGAGCAGCTTTTCATCGATCGTCGAACATAAGGGGACATGCCCTGGGACACGCCCGTGTCCCAGGCCGTGTCACCCAAAAATGTTTCCTGCTGCAAAGTTGGGATGTTACAAAGTATAATCGCGGGGTAGGCTCTCTTGCTTCAAACTCCCCGTTGATCTGGGAAGCTACCACCATTTAGTCAGTAAGGACCTCCACGTCCAGCACCCCCAGCTCCTTGGCCAGGCGCAGCCCTGATATCACGGCCTCATACTCGGCTTGATTGTTGGTGATGGGAAAGTGCACCACTACCATCTGCTCAATTCTAGTCCCCTGAGGGCTCTCCAAGATCACTCCCACTCCTATGGAATGCCTCCCCGAGGTGTCATCCACCTTCACCTTCCAAGGAGTCGGATAAGTGAGCACTTCCTCCGCCACCTCAATCACATAATCAGCCAAGAAGTCGGTCATTGCTTGAGCTTTGATCGAGAGGCGCGAGACAAAGGAAACGTCGAACTCACTCAACTCCACCGACCACTTGGCCAGCCTACCAGAATGCTCCACCCCCTCAAAGATGTTGCGGAGAGGATGGTCAGTCACCACTCGAATTGAGTGTGCCTGGAAATAAGGTCGCAACCTTCGGGCTGAGATGATCAGGGCGAAAGCCAGCTTCTCCAAAATTGGATACCGGAGCTCGGCCTTCCTCAGGACACGACTCACGTAGTAAATAGGGAGCTGCTTCTTCCCCTCTTCCCGAACTAGGACGGAGCTCAAGGCTTCTTCCCCGACCCCGAGATACAAAAACAAGTCCTCCCCCTCCTTGGGCCCTTAAAGCAGCGTAGCCTGGGTCAACTGCATCTTGAGGGCCTGGAATGCCTCCTCGCACTCCTTGGTCCATTCAAATCTTTGACCGCCCCTTAACGTTTTGTATAAGGGGGAGCACTTTCCCCAGCCTGGGAGAGGAACCTACTTAGCCCTGTCAGTTTCCCTGTCAGGCGCTGCACCTCCTTGGTATTCCGTGGCGACCCTAGCTCCATGATAGCCTTGACCTTGTCAGGATTCGGCTCGACCACCACATGGGTGAGGAGATGCCCCAAGACCTTCCCCCGGCTAGCCCCTAAAATACACTTCAGGGGGTTCAAATGCATCTTCTACTTGTACAGGATAGCAAAGGTCTCCTCTAGATCCTGGAGGTAGGAGTCCACATCCTGACTCTTGATCATGAGGTCATCCACGTACACCTCCAGGTCCCTCCTCTTTTGCTCTTTGAAGACCCTATCCATCATATTCTGGTAGGTCGCCCCTGCATTCTTTAGCCCGAAGGGCATCATCTTGTAACAGTAGCATCCATCCCCCGTGATGAACGAGACATCCTTGACGTTCGGGGGGTGCATCCTGATTTGATGATAACCTGAAAAAGCATCTAGAAAACTCATCACAAAATAACCAACGGCTGAGTCAACCAACGCATCGATCCGAGGCAAGGGATAACAGTCCTTAAGACAAGCTTTATTAAGTAAAGAGAAATCGATACACATTCGCCACCGGCCGTCTCCCTTTTTGACCATGATCACATTGGACACCAAGCCGGGGTATTGGATTTCGGACACGAAGTCGGCCTTGAGAAGCTTTGCCACCACCTCTCTGATGGGCTCTGCCAGCTTGTCCGCGGTGGACCTCTTCCTTTGTTGGATGGGGCGTGTTCCTGGGTCCAGGTTGAGGCGGTGGAAGGATACATCCGCGTCAACCCACGACATCTCCGCTGCGTTCCATGCGAAGATGTGAACATTCTTCTGGATGCACTCCAGCATCCTGCCTTGGTCCTCCAAGGTCAGCCCTCCGCTGACGAGGACCTTCTCCACCCTGCCTCCATGGGTGAGGACCTCCAACTCTACAACTTATCCTGTAGCCTCCAACCTGGACTGCTCCCCCCATCCTTCAGCATCCCTCTCCTCCGGGACGGGGACCTCCACCTCCACCTCTTCCTCCACGGCCATCACTTCAGCCATCTCTTCTTGGTCTCTTCCTGCTGCCTCCTCCTCTACGCGGTTCTCCACCTCCATCTCCTCCCTGCCAGCTTCCTGCTCAGTCTCCTCCATCCATCGCCCCATCTCCTCTGCTCCCTCCTGCCAAGAGATGGAGTTCACAGCGGTGACGTAGCATTCCCGTGCCACCTTGGGGTCCCCCCTGACCCTGACCTGAATTCCCTCGGCGTTGAACTTCAAGTACTGATGGAATGATGAGGGGATGTAGCGGAAGGCGCTGATAAGGGGCCTCCGGAAGATGGTGCTGTAGCTGCTGGGGGCATCTACGATGATGAACCTGTAGTTTCTGGACTGCTCTGCAGGGTGACATGGAGGCCGACTCCTCCCTCCACTTCCTTCCTCTCCCCCGAAAACCCCAACAATGGTCCATCCGAGGCCAGCACCCTCTTCGCCTCCACCTTCATCGCATCAAACGCCTTCTTAAAGACGACGTTGATGGAGCTTCCGTTGTCAATGAGTATTCGAGAGATGGTAAAAGTTTCGATGGCTGCCTTGATGACCAGCGCATCGTAAATTGGATCCTCGTGATCCGACATGTCGCTCCTGGAGAAGGTGATCCTCTCTTCTGGCGGTGGGGTTTTGGATGTGGAGGCAACACTCCGATGATACATGGTGTGGAGGCTCGCCTTCCGGGAATCCTCGACCCCCCCCCCCCCCACGTGGATCACTCTGATCCCTCCTCGGGTCCCAACGTCCACCCAGTCTTCGCAACGGTCCTCCTCTGCCCGAGTCAAGACCTCCTCTATTCTCACTTCCTGGCGCCCCTGTGGCTGCTACTGCTGTTCCCTGTTCCCTCTTATTTTAAGGAACTTCGGGCACGTGGCTGTGGCGTGCCCCTCCTCCTGATGGAAGTTGCAATAGGGCAACTCCACCCTAACTTCTCTCCTCCTCCTCCTTGCTACTCTCCTCCTCTCCCCCATGGCTATGGCCATAACCTCTTCTTGATCAGGGAGTTGGGGCCTCTGGGCCTGCCTCCAGCCCGGGGGGTGGAATTTATCTTGCTCCCTTGATGGCGATCCCTTCCCTGGTACCCTCTCTGTGGCCCCTTCCCTTGCCACTCAGGCCTCCAGTCCAGCCGACGGTCGGGCTCCTAACGCCCCCACCTAGGCTGCTACTACCCCTGGAGCTGCCTCTGCTCCCTATGTCGGGGCTCTCCTCTCCTCTCTTCCTGTCCCCTTCCTCCTCTCGATTCCTTCTCCTCCTTCGTGGCCTACCTGGCCAGCTTCTGTGCAAACTCCGGGTTTGACGCCTCCCTGTTAACTTCTCTCGCCGCCCTCTCCATCAGCTCCTCATAGGAGAGGGGGAACTCTCTTCATCTCCATCCTGAAGAATCCATGCTGCAAGCCCAGGTTAAAGGCCATCATCAAACTATGGCCCGACATCTCTTGGACCTGAGTAACCTCCTCCTGGAACCGATCCACGTAGCTCCCCAGCGTCTCATTCACCCCCTGCTTGATGTGGAACAGGGATTCCGACTCCTTCTTCCTCCTCTTCGAGGTAGTGAACCTCAGCATGAACCCACGTAGGTCCTCGAAGCAGTAGATGGAGCTGGCCGGTAGTTGATGGAACCATTCCCTAGCCTTCTCCTTGAGGGTGATAGAGAAGAGTCGGCATTTGAACCCGTCCGACATCTGTTGGATTGAAACCACATACTCGAAACATTGAACGTGCTGGACGGGGTCTCCCTTCCCGATGTAGTAGGACATCTCGGGTTACCTGAACCCCTCTAGAACTGGAGCTGAAGAGACCAACTCGCTGAAGGGGCTCCATCCCCCTGCTGGGCGAGCTGGCGAGACTCGCGAGCCTAGCTCGCCAAACTGGCCTCGGCCTGCTGAGCCAGGGAAGAGCTCGCGCACAGGGTGCTCGCACCCCCGGCCCTCCTCGGCCACCTCCTTCCCAGCTCGCCTGCCGGGGGCATCCTCACCCAGAGAGGGGACGACCGCGATCTGGGCTGCTGGAGTCGAGTACTCGGCCCGCGTACTGAGTGCGAACTTTACGAGATTCAGCACCTCACTCCAGAAATCCTAGAACATCCTCACCATGGCGAGAGGCGGGGGGGGGGGGGGGGGGGGGGCGAGTCCGGCCTGTCAGATACCTGTCATCCTGTCATCGGGCTAGCTGAAGCTTTTCTACACTGACCATGCTCCACGCTCACCGCACCAAAATGTTGAAACCAAAAAACAGCTTCCTGTGGAGTTCAACCTCGGGGAAAGGGTGATCGCGTGCCTACTTCGCTCCCGCAAGCAGAACAACAAAATAAACAACGGTAACCGACCCAAGGGCTCGGCGGGGAGTACCCACCACACACCCAGAAGATCTAAGAGCGCTTCCCCTCCTTAGCAAGAGGCCGAGCTAAGGTAACCTCAGAAAGCACTTGAAAACTGGAGTAGGAGAGCACAGGAATCCTGCCTTCTGGGGTACCCCTTGGGTCCTATTAATAGTTTTCAGAATCTGAACTGCCAATAACAAAAAGGGACTGACCTGAAATTACCAAAAAACCCTTGGCTGGGTCTGCCAACAGCCAAACTCCGCTGTTTTGAAAGGCTATAGGCAGACCAGCTGGGGCAAAACTGTAAAAGTACCTCTTGTATCTGGGCGAGCTGGGGAGCCTGGCCACCTCGCTAGATCCTGTTCGCCTATTATTGTCGAGCTCCTTTGGCGAGTGCGATTCGGGATGGCGAGCTCGCCCATTAGTCGGCCTCCATTAGTCGACCTCAGCTCGACGAATCCTGTCTTAGCTCGACGAATAACGAGCTCGTAGTCGACGAATGCCGAGCTCGTGTTCGGCTTCTCCTTGCCGAGCTCGCCCACGATCTTCATAGTCCTTTGTTGGGCTTGCCTGTTTCTTGGACGATCTGAACCGCCCGGTATGGTTCTTGTCGACCTCACTCTCCAGACACGGGGTTGTACATTGATGTTTGTAAAATCCGGGCCGATCAAATTGTCTTATGTTTTTTTATATTCATGTGTTATAACTGAAAGAAATTGTACCTAATCACCTAGAGGGGGGGGGGAATAGTTGACTTAAATCTTTTTAACTTTTTATGCAGAATTCAGATTATATCACAGAGTTATAACTAATTCTTCACAGCAATCAATCAGTAATCACAGAATCAAACATGCACACAGTGAACACACAGATTTATAGTGGTTCTCCAAGGTTTGGGTACATCCACTTTCCCCCTTCGCCTATCTAGTAGTGTACTAGATTCGGCCAAAACTCCTCCACTATCTCAGATCCTTAGATCTTACACTCAGAACCCCAAACAGGTTCCTGCAGCTCAGGCTCAAGGCCCTACAACTCAGTCTTCTCCAAAGACCTACACTCAGCCACAAGGCCTACACTCAGCCACAAGGCCTACACTCAGCCACAAGGCCTACACTCAGCCACAAGGCCTACACTCAGCCACAAGGCCTACACTCAGCCACAAGGCCTATACTCAGCCACAAGGCCTACACTCAGCCACAACAGGCCTACACTCAGAGATATGGATCTCCTACACTCAGGCACACAGGCCCTACCACTCAGCCTTTATAATTACAGGCTTACAACTCAGATCCCTAAGGATCCTACAAGAAATTTAAAATACAAAGTGTATATACCTACAAATCTGAATAGAGAGATGAGTTGATAGGTTCTTGATGAGTTCTTTGAAGAACTCTGCTGAGATCAATCACACTTGGCTTTCTTCAAAGCTTCTTGAATGTAGAACACAATAGGATTGATTCTTTGCAGCTGATCTTCAATCACTGCAACTTAAGATTCAGAACTAGGTCTGAACCCTTCTTCACAGCCTGGTTCCAACGACTGTCTTCTTGGATGGAGCTCTCTTTCTCCAACTACTTAGATCTTCAGAACACTTCAACTGATTTGTGTTAATCTGTGTTGAATCATCATCTTCTGTTGACAGAATAAGCCTATATATAGGCCTTCTTCATGGTGACCGGCTGATCCGGTTCCTAACAGCTTTCTGACAACTCTGACAGGTGCAGTAGACCGGCTGGAATGACAGCTGTCAAGTCATCCAGTCAGTTCATGAAATAACTGTAACTGTCTGAAAGTGTCGAGACAGTCTGTCTTTAAGTGTCGACACTTATAGACCAAGTGTCGACACAAGTTGACTAAGTGTCGACACTAGCCTTCAAGGTGTCGACACAACTCCTTGTGTTGTAGAATTTATATCGCGACACTGCTTCTTCATCATGTGTCGATACTGATATTGTGTGTCGACACAGCTTCTTGTTCTTCAATACTTAGTTGAATTCTTGTAAGTGTCGACACAAATTCTTTGTGTCGACACATCTTCATGTGTTGAACTTGTTAAGTGTCAACACATCTTCTTGGTGTCAACACATGCCTTCTGTGTTGATACTTGCTGAGTGTCGACACAGCTCCTTGTGTCGACACATTCTTCTTCTGTTGAGACTTTGGCTGAGTGTCGACACAACTCCTTTGTGTCGACACTTGTACTTAGAATTTTTGTTGAACTTTGCTGAGTGTCGACACTTTCTTCATGTGTTGAGTCTTTTGCTGTGTGTCGACACATTGTTCATTATGTCGACACTTATAATTAGACTCTGCTGACTTTTGCTGAGTGTCGACACAGCCTCCAAGTGTCGACACTTTCTGATGTAGACACAGTTCCTCTGGGTGTCGATACTGCTTCTAAGTGTCGACACAGGTTCTCTGGATTTTTCTTCATTTAGTGTAGACACAGCTTACATGTGTCGACACTTTCTGTCTGGTGTCGACTCTGCATCCCTAGTGTCGACACAAGTACTCCAAGTGTCGACACTGCTTGCCTGGGTGTCGACACAAGTCTTCTTAAGTGTCGACACTTTGCTCCTGGGTGTTGACACATGGACTTAGAATCTTTTCAGCTTTCCCTGTAAATACTTGATCTGCACAACTAAACTCAAAACACATCAAATACATTTTGATGTATATCATTGAGTAGAGTGAGGCTTCTTCAAATCAGGTACATTTAAACCAATGTACCCAACAATATCCCCCTATTTGGAGAAGTCATAACCCTTAGTCAATGATATACACCATACAGAATAAAATCATAGCATGATGTAAAGCAGGATTATGCAGTCAGGGTAAGTACATAAACATGTATCAAACAAACATGTATACACAGATATCATCTCAGAACAATTATGAAATAGATTTATAACACATCATATTGTTCTAACAACTTTATCATATTCATTATACAAAAGTTTACAGAATGTTTAACATCAAAAGATTACAACTGTAAACTAAAGATAAATTTTATTCTATTCCTGCTTAGCCTCCTTGATAACTATGACCTTG
Source organism: Platanthera guangdongensis (assembly GCA_039583875.1). Lineage (NCBI taxonomy): Eukaryota > Viridiplantae > Streptophyta > Magnoliopsida > Asparagales > Orchidaceae > Platanthera > Platanthera guangdongensis. Next base: position 70,779,761 of record CM077158.1, read on the forward strand.
CCAGACTGTATCTTTGCTTGCACAGGGGCTTCAGCATCTTCAGCAGCAGCAGGCTTCTTCCCTTTCAGATCCTTCTTCTTTAACTCTTCAACTTTAATCTTCTGCCTCTCAAAGTAATGATAAGGCTTGGGAAAGTACTTGCTAGGCTCCTGGGCAGTAGGAGGTAGCTTTCCCATCTTTGCCTTTCTTCTATATTGCACTATGGCTTCTTGCCTGTTTTCATGCTTTCTCCATTCTAGTTCAGAATACCACTTGTTTCTGTCTTGAATATTATCTTTGGCAGCCTTCCAAGCAGTCAAAATAATATTTCTTGAAGTGGGGCTCCACAGCTCAAAATCAGGCCTTTGTTCAGCTTGTTCTCTGAACCTCTTCTTAGACAATCTAGCTTCTTGTTCTTTCAGTATAGCTTCTTGTATAGCCTCAAATACTGGCTGAACCACCTTTTCTATGATGACATTCTGCTGTCCCTCAGGTGGGCTATACATAGACTATATATCTGCTTGTACCATATCAAAGTCTGGTGGAGGATAGATCACCTGAGCTACTTCATCTTGCTCACCTCCAAGATAGGCATGATTAATCCCAGACTCAGCAACATTATCATCATCACACAAAGGAGGATAACTAAGAGTGGCTCTGATGGAATTGGAAATCCATTTTGCATGATCAGAGCCTGCTTTGACTAACACCCTCTCCCCTTTTATGACTTCTCTTTCAATATGATCTCTTAGATCATCTTTTTGAAATCTTATTTGGGCATTTAGATAATTGACTCCATCCTTGTAAAAAGGTTTTAACCTTTGGAGTTTTTCAGTGAGGAGCTTCTGGGAATCTTGAATGGCAGAAGTTACAGCAGTGAGGCTCTCTTGCAATTCTTTATCAAATTCTTCTTTGGCAGTAGTCAGGGCTACATTCTGGGTAGTTGATATACTCTTAAGTTCAGTGACAATAGCATTGTGAGAAGCTGTCAAGTTATCATTCATTCTGATTTGATTCTCCAGTACATATCCTTGCTTTACTTCAAGTTCATCCAATTGAGCTTTAATTTTCTCTTGATGAGTAGCTAGATAGACTACTGCATTCCCTCCCTTATGGAAGCAGTCAGTCATCTCCTTCTTATTTAGATTCATCTCAAATCTAATAGACTTTATGTCCTGGGCCAGATCAAACTGTAGAGACTTATGCCCCTCATCCATATATGTTTTAATTGCTTTCCTGTGCTCATCAAGCTTTATCTGCATGGCAACCATCAGAGAACTGTAATCAATAGATGGTGCTGGCTGTGATATAGGCTGTGGTACAATGGTTTGCAGAGCTTTCTTATAATTTTGGCTCCTCCTCTTGAAGACTTGGAATTTCCTTTTCTTTGCTCTTGCAACCTCCTCATCTTCAGAAGCTGATGTGCTTGCTATTTCTACCCTCTCCCTAGGTAGCTCCTCAACATTCTTTGGCTTCTCAGGCTCTTTCCTTGTAGGTTCTTCAACAATTTCTACTTGCTCCCCCTCAACATGAGCATTCTCCCCCTCAGCAGCAGCATTTTTCTTCTCAAAGTCTGTTTGGTCCAGATTAAGGAAGAGATCTTCCATTGTAAACTCTTGTTGAGGTTGTGATGGAGAATCCCTTGTCTCATCAACAACTTGATCAGATACAACTTGAGCTGCAATAGATATGTCCTCCATGACAACATCTGGGGGTTGACTATCAATCTGAGGTTGCTGATTAACATTATTTAATGAATCAGACAAAACAGTATCCTCTATAGGGAAAATTAAGTTATTGATTTCAGTGAGTACCTCAAGTATGGTGTTTGTAGCTTGTTCACTTTCTAGTGGAGTTGGCTCTTTCACTATTAGAGGCTCCCCCTGGATAGAATCCTGGTGAAGAGGGCTAGACTGTGGTAGCTTCCCCTGCCTCTCAGCATCATCTTGTATAGCTGGAGACTTTCCAGCAATTCCAGTGTCTTCTTCATCAGGAGTGAAACAACTTGCTCCTCAGAGTTGCTAGAGGAATCTTGAGCCACTGGGGCAGTCTTCTTCTTCTTCTTTAGGGGTGTTTCCTTCTCAGGTGTTGGTATCTCCTTAGTCAAGACCCTATCCCATCTTGAGAAGATCCTCATGTCCATCTTCCTCATGTGGTTGATTTTTGATCCAGCAGCTTGGCTCATTACTTCTGGTATACTATCAGCCAAGTAAAGACTTAGTATCCTACCCAAATTGGGTTTCTTTAGGCTCTCCTTTATCTTCTCAAATACTACTACAGACCAATCAGTTTGCAGTGTGAAGATAATCCTTGTCATGAGACTGAACATATGGGCTGATACCCTGTCATTCCCTCCAGGCTTACTCAGGATCACCTTGCCAACAATTTCTGAGAGAAATTTGCCTTAGTTGTTCATCCCCTTTCTATTGAACACTGATCCAATTTTCATATTGGAATCCAAACCACACCAAGTTAATGCTTCCCTAGTTTTAGAAGCAGAAACATTCTCTTCTTCCTTAGTCCTTGGTAACTGAAGTATCTTTCTCAGATTTTTAGGTGAGATCTTCACCTTTTCTCCATGAACCCTTGACTTTATCTTGAATCCAGATTCGTCTAGGGTTGCTCCATTTAGAAATTCTAATACTTCTTTCTTCTATATTTTGGTTGGCTCTGAAATAAGAAAATCTAACCCTGAGTTTGTGACTAGGGTTACCACATCCTTGATCTCTGATTCTGCATCATCAAATGCATGCCGCACCAATTCATAACCTTCATTTACGTTTTCCTCGAGCTTGGGCACCATTAGGATTTGAAGAATTTGAATTGAGAGAAGAGAGGTGTCGACACACAAGTTTGGTCTCGAAACTTTAGAGAGCGTGTCGACAGATAATGGCGAAATCCTATTTATACCTTTCTAGGATTGAAGAAGAAAGGGCGCGTCAACAAACTCAAATTGTGTCGACACTGTTGAAAAGTGTCGACACAGACTTATAATGTCTCGACAACAATGTGTCGATACAAGTATAGTCGACAGAATATATGTGTCGACACTTGTTTATGTGTCGACACCGCTTAGCTCGACACTTAGTCGAGATATTACTTCACTAATTCTGCATAAAGTCTAAGTGTCGACACCACCTTGGATGTGTCGACACCTTCTCTATATGTGTCGACACTAATTTTCTGAAGTGTCGACACCAACTTCCTAGATGTGTCGACACCTTTTCTCTGAAGTGTCGACATCAATTCTCTGTCTCGACACAGACAACTCGGTGTGTCGACACTATTTTACTTAGCCATTTCTGTAAACTTATTCTAAAGGCTTAGTATACATATCAGCTAGTTGATTATCTGTATTTACATATTCTAGTGAAATATCTTCTTTTTCTACATGTTCCCTTAGAAAATGATATTTTATTTCAATATGTTTAGTTCTACTATGGGAAACATGATTGTTTGCAATAGATATAGCACTAGTAGAATCACAAAATAGTAAAGTTCTACTTACTTGAATACCATAATCCTCAAGCTGATGTTGTATCCATAGAAGTTGAGCACAGCAACTTCCTGCAGCCACATATTCTGATTCTGCAGTGGAGATAGCCACACTTGTTTGCTTCTTGCTACTCCATGAAATCAGTCTTCCACCTAGGAATTGACAGGTACCAGTTGTACTCTTCCTATCTTCTTTGCAGCCTGCAAAATCTACATCTGAATAACCTTGCAGTTCAAAATCTCTATTCATAGGGTACCAAAGGCCTAGATAAGGAGTGCCCTTAAGATATCTCAGTATTCTTTTGACTGCTGTCAAATGAGACTCTTTGGGCATGCTTGGTACCTAGTACAGACACATGTAGCATACATGATATCTGGTCTACTTGCAGTCAAATAGAGTAGGGAGCCAAACATCCCTCTATACAAAGTCTCATCTACAAGTTTCCCTGCATCATCTTTGCTAAGAGACATACTTGACCCCATAGGAGTCTTCATGGTACTGGATGAATCCATACCATACTTCCTTATCAGTTCTAGGGTGAACTTAGACTGGCATATGGATAAATCATTCTCAGTCTGTCTAACTTGGAGACCCAAGAAGAACTTAAGTTCCCCCATACTGCTCATCTCAAATTGTCCTTGCATAAGTTTTGCAAACTTTTTATAAAGACTACTTTCAGTAGACCCAAATATTATGTCATCTACATATATTTGGACTAGTATGATCTTGCCTCTGGATTCCCTAAGGAATAGAGTCTTGTCTATTTTCCCCCTTGTGAATTTATTCTCAATGAGGAAACTAGACAGGGTTTCATACCAAGCCCTAGGGGCTTGTTTTAACCCATACAAAGCCTTCCTAAGTCTATAAATATAATTAGGTTGAGTTGAATCAACAAAACCTGATGGATGTTCCACATAGACTTCTTCCTTTAGATTACCATTCAGAAAGGCTGACTTTACATCCATTTGGTATACTTTAAATCCTTGATAGGTTGCATAGGCCAGGAACATCCTTATGGCTTCCAGTCTGGCTACTGGAGCAAATGTTTGATCAAAGTCAATACCTTCTTCCTGTTTATATCCTTTAGCAACCAATCTTGCTTTGTTCTTGACAATTACTCCATGTTCATCCATCTTGTTCCTAAAGATCCACTTGGTTCCAATTATGTTGTGGTCTTTTAGTTTAGGAACAAGCTCCCAGACTTTGCACCTCTTGAACTAATTCAGCTCTTCTTGCATTGCCTCAATCCAATGAGGGTCTAGGATGGCTTCTTCAAACTTCTTTGGCTCTACTTAGGATAGAAAACTGGAGTAGAGTGCTGCACTCAGATTTCTGCTCCTTTTTTGTACTCCTTGTCTTATATCACCAATGATTTGATCTGCTGGATGATCTCTTAGATGCCTATTAGCTGGAGGCATCCTGGCTTCAGGTTGAACTTCTTCAGTTTCTTCAACTTGCTGCACTCCTTGGACTTCTTCTGCATTAGGTACATATAGTACTCCCCCTGGACAGCAACCACTATCATCTACATGCTGACTTGCAGTAGATACTTCTTCTATAGTGAGCTTGTCCATCTTCTCAGTCACACCTGTGGAGCTACAAATACTACTAGACAACTCATTGTTAATAAGTCTAGTTTCATCAAATACTACATGAACTGACTCCTTTACAACTTGTGTAGTCAAGTTGTAGATCCTATAAGCCTTACTATTGTTGCTGTACCCAACAAAGATCCCCTCTTGGGACTTGGCAGCAAACTTAGTCAAGTAAGACTTTCCATTATTAAGTATAAAGCACTTACAACCAAAGATCCTGAAATAGGATAGGTTTGGTTTTCTGCCTTTCACAATCTCATAGGGGGTCTTATTGTGGCTTTTAGTAATGGTAGCCCTATTAATTATATGGCATGCAGTATTAACTGCCTCAGCCCAGAAATATTCTGGGAGAGATGTGTCACTTAAAAGGGTTCTACCAGCCTCAATCAAGGTTCTATTTTTCCTCTCAGCAATGCCATTTTGCTGAGGTGTTTTTGGTGAAGAAAACTCCTAAAATATCCCAAATTCTTCACATAGTTTTGCCATACTATCAGACTGAAATTCAGTACCATGGTCACTTCTTATTTTGACCACTGTACTGTCTAACTCATTCTGAATTTGTTTGACAAAGCTATAGAAGATACTAGGTGTTTCAGATTTCTATTTAAGGAAGAACACCCAGGAAAACCGTGAGTAGTCATCTACAACCACAAAGGTATAAACCTTCCTACCTAGGCTGTGAACTGGCATAGGACCAAAGAGATCAATATGCAAGCCGTATAAATACCTCACAACATCTTTGTTTTCAATGCTATTAAAGGTGGATCTAGTCTGCTTGCCCTTTTGACAAGCTGAGCATATTCCATCTTTAATACACTTAACTTGAGGACCATTCCTCACTAACTCTTTGCTATAGAGTTGGCCAATTGTCTTGTAGTTGAGATGGGCTAGCCTCTTGTGCCATTTGACACAATGAGAGACTTTCTCATCAGCTACAAGACACACTGGAGAACCATTGTTCTCACACATAATGTCTAGACAGTAGACATTTCTTTTTCTATAACCAGTCAAAATGATCTCTTGATCATTTGATCTCCTGATATGACAACCATCTTTGACAAATGAGATGTCATATCCTAAATCACTCAATTGACTTATACTAATAAGGTTATGTTTCAAACCTTTAACATAAGCCACTTGAGTAATAGTTATATGGGTGCTAGAAATGTTACCAAAACCCTTGATAATTCCTTTTTCAGAACCACCAAAGGTGACTTTAGGACCATCCTTGATAGGTGTGTAGTCCTTTAGCAATCCCCTAGTTCCAGTTATGTGCCTGGAACATCCACTGTCCAAGTACCATATTGGGGCATGGCCACTTGGACTTACCTGCAAAACAGATTAGTTGACCTTAGAACCCAAAGAATTCTTGGGTCCTTGGTGCTGGTTAGTTTGCCTCTTAACAAAACTACCTGCAGATTTTCCAACAGGCAGTTTGCTACTCACTTTGGCACTTGAATTGTGCCAACAGTCCGTGGCAAAGTGGCCTACCTTGCCACAGCACTAGCACTCAAATCTATTGTACCTTTGCTTAGGTACATCCCTAGCTATTTTATCTATAGCTGGCTTGTTGAGAGCTGGGGCTTTGCCCTTAGACTTGAACTTGACAGTCCTAGCAGGTTTTGTGAAACCTAATCCAGTTTTACCCTTTTGATGTACAAATTCATCAATCAAAGGTAGAACAGACTTAGGTTTTGAAAATCTTGCAACAATGTCTCTCTCCTTCCGAAGACTAATCTCCAGACTTCTGATTTGATCATTCTGAAATGTTATAGTTCCCATCTGAATAACAGTTATGTTCTTCAGTCTGGCTATTTCATTTAACTTTTGATCAATCAGCTTATCAAAATCAATTGCAGCCATTTTGAGACTTGTAATCTCCTTAGCCTGACTCTTGGCCAAGGATTTGCATTTCTTAAATGCTTGCAACAAAACTCTATATTCATCAATCAACTGATGAACATCCCCTTTGTTGGAACACCCTATTACTAATTTGGGTCAGGATCACTATGTCTCTAGGAACCTTTGCTTGACCTCCTGTATAGCTTAATAGGTCAATTAGAATTGAGTCTAAGGGTTAGAAGTCTAGGTTTGGAAGCTGCCCTGAAGACCAAGATTTTGTGTTTGGAGACTAAGTCATATCGTCGAGCTCAGCACGACGATTCGTCGAACTCCGGTCGACGATCGTCTAGCTCAACTTCGACAGATCGTCGAACTCCATTCGACGATCGCTGAGCTCAACTTCATTATATCGTCGAACTCCATTCGACGATCGGTGAGCTCAGGTCGACGATTTTGACTCTGCTTTGGATCTTTATCTCTGAGCTCAGTTCGACGATCTTTTTTGCTGCTGTATATTTCCAGATCGCTGAGCTCAGTTCGACGATAGCAGAGCTCAGTTCGACGATTTCAGATAACTTCCAGGATGTTTCTAAATTCAAATTCAAATCAGTTAAGAAGTTATTCTGCAATTAATTCAGAGATTTCCTAGCCGTTTTCATTCATTTCTGGACCAAGTTTCAAGGGATTTTTCAAGGAATATTTCTGTGGACTTTCCTCCAGAAGAGATTTTGCAATTAAGGATGCAATCAATGCAGGCTAACGACTATACTTGAAAGAGAATGTCATTCTATTCTGCACCAGAGAATAAAAGACAGAATTTTTTTGAATCACACACAGGATACAGATAACAGAGAGACATTCAAAATATTCTGTCAAAAAGAATTCTGAAGGACACTCATCCAAGGAGATCAAGCTTTCTCAAATCATCAGATCTCTTTAGTTTTCAATGTGTTCAAGGCCAACATATTTTCAAGACTCCAGACATTCAACATTTCAGCTATTGCTGAAATCATCTATCGCTGGAGTTCAATCTTTGAAGGCCTATCACCCTCAGCAAAGCTTTTCTTCCTGAAGATCTCAAGGATTCAGGGGGAGCTTTGACATCAACAATCCACATAGTCTTCTCAGTTGCTTGAGAAAGAGAAGACTTCCATCACTCTCTCACCCCCTCTCTGTAAAGGGTTTCTCAAACTCCCTTCAAAAGTTTGAGCTTGGTTTTTGAGCATCTTGTCAAAAGCTCATTGGTGGCAAGACACCTGATCAAAAAATCTGCTTTGGTTTTTGAGCAGCTTATCAAAAGCTCATTGGTGCCCAGGACACCTGATCAACTCATCCTGCAGTGGATTCCTACCTAGGGTGGTAGAAGAGTGGATGTACCCAAGTTTAGGGGAACCACTATATTTCCTTGTGTCTTCTGGTTTTGCTTGTGTTTATGTTTGTTTCTGGCCTTGATTTTTCTGTGATTAGCTTTTGTTTAACTTAGTGCTGTGATTAGATTTACTATTGCTTCCCTGCTCACTCTCATTACAACAATTGTTGTAAAAAGTTTCAAAGCACCATATACTCTATTCACCCCCCTCTAGAGTATATCAGATCTAGCTGCACTTTCAATTGGTATCAGAGTCAGGTTGGTTAAACATACCATACCTGATTGGTTGTACAGGCTAACATCTGAACCCAAAGATCCCAAGTTAGATATGTTTTTCTTTGGTATTTTATTATCAGATTTTGTTTTCACAAATCATGGCCCAAAACAAAGATTATGCTAGCACCAGACCTCCAGTGTGCAATCTATCCAAGTTTGCACTTTGGAAAGCAAGGATCAGACTTTACATGAATTCTATTGACGAAGATATCTTTAACTCTGTTTTGACAGTGTGTCCAAGACCCCCAGAGAAAACAAGAACAAATGCTGTTCCACCTCCATCAGGAACAGATGCAGATATCAAGAGATGGAAGGTAGCTGATGCCAAGGCTATGAACATCTTGGCCCAGACAATGTCTGATGACATATTTCAAAAGGTGGCTGAATGCAATTCAGCAAAAGAAATTTGGGACAAACTCTCAGAAATAGTCTCAGGCTCAGCTGATGAGAGAAAGGATAGAAGATCCCATCTCATCTCTCAATATGAGAATTTCAAGAAGCGAGAGACTGAGTCAGTGGGAGACATGTACAACAGGCTAAGTCTAATTGTCAGTGAACTCAGGACATTGGACAAAGAGATCTCTCTAACTGAACTTAATGACAAGATCCTAATGTGCTTCCCCTGCACTTGGGATTCAAGAATCTGGCCAATTAAGGATGCCAGAAGTCTGAATCAGATCACCACTGAAGCTCTGTTGGGTAAGCTCAAATCTTATGAGCTACTCATCAAGAATAGAGAGGAAGAACAGAAGGCTGCTTCACCAGCCACAAGAAAAGAGAAGACCATAGCCTTCAAGGCAACTGAAGATCTGCCTGAAGATAAAGCCACAGGCAATGATGAACTACTCAGTCTGCTAGCCAAAAGATTTTACAAAATGGACAGAAAGGACTTTAGAAGAAGATCATACAAGGAGCAGGATAAGACAAGGTATGACAAGTCCATTAGTAATAATAAAGACATTATTTGCTTTGGTTACAGGAAACCGGGCACATAGTTCCTGACTGTCCAGAGAACAAGAACAAGGACAGAAGAGACAGGAAAGAAAGAAGAAAGGAGAAAGACTCCAAAAGGAATGGCAATAGCAAACCTTCTTCAAGCAAAAACAAACATACAAGAAAAGGGTTTGTTGCTGAATCCTGGAGTGAGACTGAAGAAGAGTCAGAAGCCTCATACAGCTCTAGTGATAATGAGGATGATGCAGAAGAAAAGGAGTTCTGCATGATGGCAATCAATGCCTCACAACATAATTCAGAAGAAGAGGAGTCAGAGTCATACTCAGAGACTCAACCTGAAGAAGATCAGGTAATTGGTTCTTTTGATTTTAGTTCAGAGGATTTTAAATCTGAATTTAAAGCACTGTGTTTAGACCTGCTAAAGTCTGAGAAAGAAATTATCTCTCTCAGAAATCAATTATCTGAACACAATACTTTAAAGTCAGAAAACCTCAAACTCTCTCAAGAGTTGGAGTGCTGTATGGAACAGATAGCTTCACTGAAAAGTGAGCTGTCTGAGGCCAAGAAGCTTGAAGAATCCCTCAATGGGAGAAGCATCAAGCTGATGGACATCACAAGCACATTGAACTCCAGATTCAACAGTACACTAGGCTTGGGTGCTTCATCCAGCCAACCCATAGTTCTAACAACTCCAATCAAATTCATTTCTGATAAAGGAAAGGGAGTTGTAGAGGTTGCTAGGAAAAATTCTGATCTGCCTCAGAAAACCAAGTCCTAGCAGAAATCGTCGAACGGAGATCGACGATCGCCGAATGAAAATCGACGATCGCCGAACGCAGCTCGACGATCTCAGGCAAAATCGTCAAACGCAGATCGACGATCTCAGCCAAAGTCGTCGAACGCAGGTCGACGATCTCAAATACCTGACCTCAACCATAGTCGACCGTCGAACGGAGCTCGACGATCTGACCCAAGATCGTCGAACGCAGCTCCAAGATCGTCGAACAGAGGTCAGAGCTCTGGAAAATTTTTCAAAGGCAAATCAAAATTCAATCCTAAGGGTCCTTCATCCCAAATATTTAACCCTTATATTGAATGGATTATACCTCCAAGGAGATATCATCCTGAAGGATATAAGAGTCAACCTGGGATGTCTTTCATTTCAGAATTTAAAGGTTATCAACCTAGGCCCAAGGTAAACTGGGTCAAAAACAAATGAATTATCTTATGTGCAGGTGAAGACCTATCCAACATCTAACCAGCAATGGTATTTGGATAGTGGGTGCTCTAAGCACATGACAGGGAACAAGGACAACCTCACATCCTTCAGAGCCAAGCTTGGACCCAAAGTTATCTTTGGTGATTCAAACTTTGGACAGACTAAAGGATATGGTGCAGTCCATATTGGATCAGTAACTTTCAAGAAGGTAGCTTATGTGGAAGGACTGAAGCACAACCTAATTAGCATCAGTCAGCTGTGTGATGAAGGCTACCAGGTGACCTTCAGCAAAGCCTTATGCAAAATCAAGTCAGAGGACAACACAACTGTGTTGACAGGTAAAAGGAAAGGTAACATCTATCTAGTAGATTTTCTTTCAACTGATGTAGATATCTGCTTGTTTAATTCTGTCTGTAGACCAAATATTTTATGGCATAAGAGATTAGGACACCTAAACCTTAGAACTATTGCTAGGCTATCCAAGGATAACCTTGTTAGAGGACTACCTTCTGGCCCCTACAAGAAGGAAGGACTCTGCAGGGCTTGTCAATTAGGCAAGCAAACTAAAAACAGCTTTAAGTCACTTAATAAGAGTGATTCACCTAGGATATTGTATCTGTTACACATGGATCTTTTTGGACCCATCACAGTACAAAGCCTAGGAGGGAAATCCTACACTTTAGTAGTTGTAGATGACTTCTCTAGATTCACTTGGGTGTTCTTTCTAAGGAAGAAGTCTGATAACTTTAAGTGTCTAACAGAGTTTCTCAAATGTATACAGATTGAGTTCAATACTCACATTGCCCTGATCAGAAGTGATCATGGGATAGAGTTTGATTCTCTTCTTATGCAAGAGTTCTGTCAGAGTGAAGGGATCAGGCATACTTTCTCAGCTCCTAGAACTCCTCAACAAAATGGGGTAGCTGAAAGGAAAAATAGAACCCTTATTGAATCTGCCACTACATTGTTGTCAGATGCTCATCTACCTCTATCCTTTTGGGCAGAGGCAGTGAACACCTCCAACTATGTGCTGAACAGAAGTCTGATACATAAACTAAAGGGAAAGACTCCCTATGAATTACTCAAAGGGAAGAAACCTAAAGTTGACTATTTTAGAGTCTTTGGTTGTATTTGCTACATTCACAATAATGACAAGAAATATTTAGCAAAATTTCAAGCCAAAGCTGATGAAGGAGTGTTTCTGGGATACTCCATGATCAGCAAGGCCTATAGGGTCTATAATAAATCATCTTTGAAAATTGAGGAATCTGTTCACATTTCATTTGATGAATCTAACATGTCTTTCAAGGAGAAGATTTCTTCTACCATAGAACCTTTGCAGGAACATTCTCTAGTTGAAGACTTGAACAAGTTACAGGTTACTCAAGAGGATGAAAGCAGTGAAGATGAAGGGAATGCTCAACACATTGAAGAACAACTTGAAGAGCCAGTTGTTGTACAACAAGATGAAACAACAACACAGGTTGGTGAACAATCAACACCCCCTGTTGATTTAGTAACAACAAGAGACCATCCAATTTCCAAAATAATTGGAGACATCTCAGCTGGTGTGCAAACCAGAAATCAGGTCAACCAAAACCTGTTGCACACCTGCTTCCTATCTCAAATTGAACCTCAGTCCATTCAAGATGCAGAGCAAGATCCACACTGGATCATTGCAATGCAAGAGGAGTTGCATCAATTTGAGAGAAACCAAGTATGGGAACTAGTGCCAAAGCCTAAGGATCACTCCATTGTTGGAACAAAATGGGTATTCAGAAACAAACTGGATGATCAAGGAGTAATTATAAGGAACAAGGCAAGGCTAGTTGCTCAGGGATACTCTCAAGAAGAAGGAATCGACTACGACCAGACCTTTGCACCAGTTGCAAGATTAGAAGCCATCAGAATATTTCTAGCTTATGCAGCTCATAAAGGCTTCAAAGTATATCAGATGGATGTCAAAAGTGCTTTCTTGAATGGAGACATCAAAGAGGAAGTTTATGTCAGACAACCTCCAGGTTTTATCTCTCCAACTTATCCTGATTATGTTTTTAGATTGAATAAAGCATTATATGGTCTCAAGCAAGCTCCTAGAGCATGGTATGAGACCCTAGCATGCTTTCTCTTGGAAAATGGTTTTATAAGGGGTAGAGTAGACCAAACTCTTTTCATTAGAACCCATAAGTCTCATACCCTACTAGTACAGATTTATGTAGACGATATCATTTTTGGTTCTACTGACTCCAAATTGTGCAGAAGGTTTTCTAACCTGATGCATTCTAAATTTGAGATGAGTAGCATGGGTGAGCTATCCTTCTTCCTAGGATTGCAAGTCAAGCAACATGCTGAAGGCATCTTCATTTCTCAAACCAAGTATGCAAATGAACTGGTTAAGAAATTTGGCATGTCTGAAGAATCTTGTATGAAAACACCCATGCCTACTAATGCTGTATTGGATGCTGATGAACATGGGAAACCTGTTGATCAGACAACATATAGAGCAATGATTGGCTCTTTACTGTATCTTACAGCTAGTAGACCAGATATAATGTTTGCTACATGTATATGTGCTAGGTTCCAAGTAAGCCCTAGAGAGTCACACCTAACTTTAGTAAAGAGGATTCTCAGGTATGTTAAAAGTTGTCCAAATCTAGGTCTCTGGTATCCAAAAGATTCAGCATTTGATTTAACTGGATTCTCAGATGCTGATTATGCTGGATGCAGAATTGACAGGAAAAGCACCAGTGGAACTTGTCAGTTCCTTGGTGACAGACTTGTCTCCTGGTTTTGTAAGAAACAAACATCTGTGTCAACTTCAACTACTGAAGCTGAATATATGGCTGCAGGCAGTTGTTGTTCACAAATCTTGTGGATTCAAAACCAACTCCTAGACTATGGCTACAACTTAGAGAAGTCTAAAATCTTTTGTGACAATACTAGTGCTATTTCTATAGCTCAAAATCCAGTCCTCCAAAGTAGGAACAAACACATAGAGATTAGGCATCATTTCTTAAGGGATAATGTTGAAAAGAATAAAATTGAATTACATTATATCCCAACTGATTTACAAAGGGGAGATATTTTCACCAAGCCATTGGATGAAAAGAAACACACCTTCTTCCTAAATCAGTTAGGAATGTTAGATGGAGGAAGTCTTAAATAATATCCAAGATTTTGAAAGCTTAAAAATTGACCAAGACTAGGCAAACATTCTGATTTTTCTTAGTGTCTAGAATTTTTCTGATCTCTGAACTGCGCTCGACGATTTGCCCCAAGATCGTCGAACGGAGATCGACGATTTCCAAAAATCGTCGAACTGAGTTCAGCGTCTCTCAGATAGTATGAACTATCTCTTCCGGTCAACGATCGTCGAACGACGCTCGACGATTATGTTCTCTGAACGATCGTCGAACGGAGCTCGACGCTCTCCAATATCGTCGAACGGAGATCGACGATGTTGAAGACTCTTCAGATTCCTTTAGTAGCCTCGATCGTCGAACTGAGTTCAACGATCTTTCCATTTCTGCGTCGAACCCTAATATAAAACTCATTTTTCGCCGTCGTTCTCTTTTGCGCTTTCGATTTCTCTGCAAGAATTTTCTTTCCCTCCAAACAGTTCTACACTTGGTCGTTTTGTTTGTTGAATTTTTGCAGGTACCCATGGCTATGTCAGTTGTTGTTCTTGCTGCTATGAAGTTTGATGCTGGTTTTGACATCGACCTGGAATCATTCAGCACAAGTGACCAGGTTTTTCAAGATATATTGGGATTATTCAAAGACCAGAACTTGACTGCCATAATGACCACCAGGATCAAGCTGGCATCTGATGAAATAAAGGAGTGGGTTTATACTGCCCATAATCAAGATAACTCTACCATTGTTGGATCTATAGCTGGAACCCAGGTACCCTTGACCCCAACCATTCTATCAGAAGTTTTTGGATTGAGAAATGGAGAAGATACTGCTGAGTTATCTGGAGATGAGTATTCTGAACTGCTTGCCAGAATGGGTCATTCAGAGGGAAACCCTAGCAAGCTCTTCAAAAGGAACCTCTCTGTAGAATATAGGTTCATGGCAGATGTTGTTGGGAAAGTGCTACTGGCAAAGCACTCTGCCCATGATACAATTTCAAGGTATCAGCTCTGCCTCATGGGAGCTCTTGTGGACAAGAAGAATCTGAATTGGGGAGAGGTTTTCTTTGACCTCATCAAAAAGAAAATCAACAAAAGTTTTGTTAACTTTGGGAGAATCATTGGAGTGTTTCTGCAGCACAGGTGCCCTGCCTTGCTGGTCTCCTCTGGAATTCATATAAATGCCTCCAAGAGACTGTCTTGTGCCCTCTTTGGAAAGTGGGACAGACAAATCAGCAAGCCCA
This sequence comes from Platanthera guangdongensis, assembly GCA_039583875.1. Classification (NCBI taxonomy): domain Eukaryota; kingdom Viridiplantae; phylum Streptophyta; class Magnoliopsida; order Asparagales; family Orchidaceae; genus Platanthera; species Platanthera guangdongensis. The sequence continues at coordinate 70,794,869 of CM077158.1, forward strand.
GCAGGCCCTCCTCCAGTACTCCTTCAGGCACAAGGACTCTAAGAGTCACTCCTCCACAGGTCTCTGCCCCTGCAGATGACCTGGCTGCTGTTGTTACCTCTCCTCCTCCTCCTCCAATTCCATCCCTTCCCAAACCATCCACCTTTCCAGCTCCATCCACCATCCTCATATCCAGCCCATCTCCAACATCAACACCTTCTCCAGTACCCATTCTACCTCCACCAGAAGAACAATTCCACCCACTATTCTCCTATCCTCCACCAGATGTCACCTCATCACCCTCCATTCCATCCTTCACCCTACTTGATGATTCCTTTATGGATGATTCCCCATCATCTCCTCCTGAGCTACCCTCCTCCTCCACTTCATTTCAAGACCTTCTACACCAAATCATTGACCAACCAACATTTACCCCATCTATCTCCATCCCTCTATCCTCCATTTACACCTTGCCCACACCTCAGCCATCCCTTCCACCCTACTCCAGCTCTCCACTCCCAGAACCCTCAGCTGCTCCTATCTCTTCTACCTCTGCTCCAACCCTTGAGCAAGTAGACCTCCCAGCCCTTGCTGACAGGTTGTATGAGCTGCTTGCCCCCAGGCTCTCTCTGTTGTTGGAGACCTCCTTGGCTCCACTACACCTGTCAGTGGCAGCCCTTTCTGCCAGGCTCTCTTCCCTCTTCCCTCAGGCAGCACCTACAGCAGTGTGCCTTGATCCAGACATGTCTGCATCTAGGCAGGGGGAGATGCCATATGAAGTGACTCTTCATGCTGCTGCTGCTGCTGCTGCTGCTGTTTCTGTAAGCATGTCTGCTACTGAAGTTATTACTGCTTCTTCTACTGCTCCTCTTGTTGTTGCTGTTGTTGTGCCTCAAGCACAAAGCCAGATTTCAACTGCAGTCCTTGCAATAGACCTCAGGTCTTTGCTATCAGTTTTTGATTCTGCATACTTCAGCTGTCTGCCAGAGGTCAATGCTGTCCAGCCTCCAGAAGATTTATCCAAGGCACTTGTGCCTTTTTCTTGCTGTGACCCTAGCATTATCACCTCCTTTGTAAATTCAGTGTATGCTGCTGCTGAAAATGTTGATGCTGCTGCTTCTTCTGAAGAAAGGATTGTTGTTGCTTCTGAGAATGTTGATACTGCTGCTGCAAATATTGATACTGCTGCTGAAGTTCATGTTGTTTCTGATGAACCAATTTCCAAGGACATTCTTATGACAGAGGCACCTGAATTTGAGCCTTCTGCAGTCTTTGATGATATTCCTTCTATTTTTGTTGCTGTTAGTGAGATAGTTGTTGCTGCTGCCACCTCTCTAGAGCCTACTGCTGCTGTTGTTGTTGTTTCTGCTTCTACTCCTAGTGCAACACCTTCAATATCTGCTGCTGTATCTGCTGTCACCATTTCAACACCTGCTGCTACAACCTCTGCCTCATCTACTTCTGTACAAATCAAGAAGGATCTAATGAAGAAAATAGATGCTCTCTATGATGACCAGAGTTCTGAGAGTGATGAGTTTAGAATAGACTCTGATGACTCTTCTGCTACCATTGCCAGGAAAAGAAAGGCAAGGAGCAAAGAAATGAATAGGGTACCTCCTGCCAAAGTTAAGGATAACAATGATATTCCATATTACATTTTACATGACTGCCCAATCACTGAACACTGGATGCAATACTCCAAGAACCAGCTGAAAGCAATGAAGAAAAAGAGAAAATATGAGAAGGGTTCATCCCAATTCCAGCACTCTCATCCTCCTCCACCACCTCCTCCTGATGCAGGTGTAGGTGGAAGCTCTACAGCTCAACCCCAGCCAGAAGTCAGGCTCCCTATCAGCCTCATGCCAGATCTTCCCACAGGGAAAGCCAATCCAGGGGTTCACATTCTAGGAGAGGAGGATATAGAGGTAATCAAAGAGATATTCAAGTCTACTCCAAAGGTTACTCCAGGCAGCACCCATATTCTAGGGGAGGACAAATTTCTTCTAATACAACATCTGGTCCTTTCCCTTATAAGCTGAAAGATACTGTGTCTGTCAGGCCTCCTCAAGACAATCCCTCCAACAGATATGAACCACCTGTACCTTTTCAGGATCCTGAAAACAATCCAGCTGCTTGGACTGCCACATTAAAGGAATTAGCTGCACTGGATCAGATTAAAAAGGCCAGAGAGCAAGGAATAGATTCATCCAACATTTCAACAATGTCTGAACAGAGATAGAAAGAGCTAGAGAGATATGCTTCAAGTAAATTCTTTGATGCTGACAGGTATATGGAATTACATCCCGAAGCTGTAGTTCCTAGGCCTAAAAAACAAACATATTTGGGTGCAGCAGATGATACCAGATCAAACAAGGAAGCCATCAATCCTAATAGAGAGATTAAACTTGTTAAAGGCAAAGAGAAGAAATGATATTGTAAGGTGATAATTTCTGTGATTTCTGATTACTATCTGGATGCTATATATCTCTGTGATTCTGCAATGTCTAGCTGTTGTTTTTCTGTTTTGCTGATTGTATGTTGTTATTTAAATTTTTCCAAAGTCTGTAAATAGTAATCCTAACCAAAATAGGGGGAGATTGTTGGAACACCCTATTACTAATTTGGGTCAGGATCACTATGTCTCTAGGAACCTTTGCTTGACCTCCTGTATAGCTTAATAGGTCAATTAGAATTGAGTCTAAGGGTTAGAAGTCTAGGTTTGGAAGCTGCCCTGAAGACCAAGATTTTATGTTTGGAGACTAAGTCATATCGTCAAGCTCAGCACGACGATTCGTCGAACTCCGGTCGACGATCGTCTAGCTCAACTTCAACAGATCGTCGAACTCCATTCGACGATCGCTGAGCTCAACTTCATTATATCGTCGAACTCCATTCGACGATCGGTGAGCTCAGGTTGACGATTTTGACTCTACTTTGGATCTTTATCTCTGAGCTCAGTTCGACGATCTTTGAGCTCAGATCGACGATATTTTTTGCTGCTGTATATTTCCAGATCGCTGAGCTCAGTTCGACGATAGCAGAGCTTAGTTCGACGATTTCAGATAACTTCCAGGATGTTTCTAAATTCAAATTCAAATCAGTTAAGGAGTTATTCTGCAATTAATTCAGAGATTTCCTAGCCGTTTTCATTCATTTCTGGACCAAGTTTCAAGGGATTTTTCAAGGAATATTTCTGTGGACTTTCCTCCAGAAGAGATTTTGCAATTAAGGATGAAATCAATGCAGGCTAACGGCTATACTTGAAAGAGAATGTCATTCTATTCTGCACCAGAGAATAAAAGACAGAATTTTTTTTGAATCACACACAGGATACAGATAACAGAGAGACATTCAAAATATTATGTCAAAAAGAATTCTGAAGAACACTCATCCAAGGAGATCAAGCTTTCTCAAATCATCAGATCTCTTTAGTTTTCAAATTGTTCAAGGCCAACATATTTTCAAGACTCCAGACATTCAACATTTCAGCTATTGCTAAAATCATCTATCGCAGGAGCTCAATCTTTGAAGGCCTATCACACTCAGCAAAGCTTTTCTTCCTGAATATCTCAAGGATTCAGGGGGAGCTTTGACATCAACAATCCACATAGTCTTCTCAGTTGCTTGAGAAAGAGAAGACTTCCATCACTCTCTCACCCCCTCTCTGTAAAGGGTTTCTTAAACTCCCTTCAAAAGTTTGAGCTTGGTTTTTAAGCACCTTGTCAAAAGCTCATTGGTGGCAAGACACCTGATCAAAAAATCTGCTTTGGTTTTTGAGCACCTTATCAAAAACTCATTGGTGCCCAGGACACCTGATCAACTCATCCTGCAGTGGATTCCTACCTAGGGTGGTAGAAGAGTGGATGTACCCAAGTTTAGGGGAACCACTATATTTCCTTGTGTCTTCTGGTTTTGCTTGTGTTTATGTCTGTTTCTGGCCTTGATTTTTCTGTGATTAGCTTTTGTTTAACTTAGTGCTGTGATTAGATTTACTATTGCTTCCCTGCTCACTCTCATTACAACAATTCTTGTAAAAAGTTTCAAAGCACCATATACTCTATTCACCCCCCTCTAGAGTATATCAGATCTAGCTGCACTTTCACCCTACAGATTCAGATCCACTGGCATCATTTGATGCTGATGTAACTAAATCTGAACTAGCACTAGAAATTGAACTTAAAGAACAATTTTGTACCTTACTAGGTCCATGCTGCTCCTGGATTTTGTCACCTTCTGTTAAGGCCATCAGTCCTTTGCACTGGATGTCCTCTTGCTCATATATAGAGTTCATTATCTGGATGAACTCTTCTTCCTCTTCTTCAGCAAATAGTCCTATGTATGCTTCAGCTTCTGACTCAGTTTCTGAAGAAGATATGTCTGACAGGCTTTTATCCTTCTTGGCAATAAAAGACATTTCCTTCTTGCCCTTGAATTGAGTCTTTTTCTTATCATTAGACTCTTTCCTTTTCTCAGGACAGTCAGCAATAACATGTCCTTGTCTATTACAGCAATAACAAACAATTTTTGATAAAGTTGCTTTGCTTGACTTGGTCTTTCTCCTGTCTTTCTTTGATGACTTCTTGTTCTGATAATAGTCATCTTTTTCCTGTGAAGTGGATGGCTTTGACCTCCACTATTTCTTCTTTAGAAACTTCTGAAAGTGTCTAGTAAATGCTGCAAAGTACTCATCACTTTCACTGCTTTCAGATTTTCTGCTTTCTGAATCATCTGACTCAGTCCCAGCCACTTTTGGAGGTGGAGATGGAGACTTACTTTTGTATTTCCTGGTGGCTTCTGTCTTGAATGTCACTGTCCTTTCTTTATGCTCACTTCTTGTAGTCTTCTCCTCTTCTTTCCTTACCATCAACTGCATCTCATAGGATAGCAGTTTTCCAAACAATGTTGGAGGAGGGATATCTATTAACTTTGCCATTTCCCTAATGGCACAGATCTTGGTGTCCCAATCCTTTGTCAGGGACCTCAAGAACTTATCATTTAGCTCATAATTACTGAATTCTCTTCCATAGGACATGAGCTTATTGACAATCCTATAGAACTTCTTATAGCATTCTGTTATGATATCAGACCTACCTTGCCTGAAACTTTCATATTCTTGGTTTAACAATGACTTTCTGTCCTGTCTCACTTCTTCTGAACCCTCCATGTACACTATAAGAGTATCCCATATCTCCTTAGATGTCTTACAGTGTATTAAGTTCTGAAAGATAGCATCATCTATGTCACTCACAATGATATTCTGAGCCCTCTTGTCCATTGTGGCTAGAATTATCTCATCTTTTGTCATTTCAGAGAAGTCCTTAGGTGTTCTCTGATTTTCATCCAGGACTGAAACCTTCATAGGCATATATGGCCCTTCTTTAACTGTGATATATATTCTAGGGTCTGAGGCTTCCATAAACAGTCTCACCCTTTCTTTCCAGATGCCAAAAATCACTTTTCTGCAAATGGGCAACTTCATGGATCCAAGTTCCTTATGATTCTCAGTTGAACCCATGGTTCTTGATTTTCTTGATTCTGCAATTTACTTAGACTGAATCTGCCAACAGGATCTACTCAGACAGTTAAGTCCTTTTTGAGTAACCTGGCTCTGATACCACTTGAAAGAAATTGTACCTAATCACCTAGAGGGGGGGGGGGGTGAATAGGTGACTTAAATCTTTTTAACTTTTTAGGCAGAATTCAGATTATATCACAGAGTTATAACTAATTCTTCACAGCAATCAATCAGTAATCACAGAATCAAACATGCACACAGTGAACACACAGATTTATAGTGGTTCCCCAAGGTTTGGGTACATCCACTTTCCCCCTTCGCCTATCTAGTAGTGTACTAGATTCGACCAAAACTCCTCCACTATCTCAGATCCTCAGATCTTACACTCAGAACCCCAAACAGGTTCCTACAGCTCAGGCCCAAGGCCCTATAACTCAGTCTTCTCCAAAGACCTACACTCAGCCACAAGGCCTACACTCAGCCACAAGGCCTACACTCAGCCACAATAGGCCTACACTCAGAGATATGGATCTCCTACACTCAGGCACACATGCCCTACCACTCAGCCTTTATAATTGCAGGCTTACAACTCAGATCCCTAAGGATCCTACAAGAAATTTAAAATACAAAGTGTATATACCTATAACTCTGAATAGAGAGATGAGTTGATAGGTTCTTGATGAGTTCTTGGAAGAACTCTGCTGAGATCAATATCACTTGGCTTTCTTCAAAGCTTCTTGAATGTAGAACACAATAGGATTGATTCTCTGCAGCTGATCTTCAATCACTGCAACTTAAGATTCAGAACTAGGTCTGAACCCTTCTTCACAGCCTGGTTCCAACAGCTGTCTTCTTGGATGGAGCTCTCTTTCTCCAACTACTTAGATCTTCAGATCACTTCAACTGATTTGTGTTAATCTATGTTGAATCATCATCTTCTGTTGACAGAATAAGCCTATATATAGGCCTTCTTCATGGTGACCGGCTGATCCGGTTCCTAACAGCTTTCTGATAACTCTGACAGGTTTAGTAGACCAGCTGGAATGGCAGCTGTCAAGTCATCCAGTCAGTTCTTGAAATAACTATAACTGTCTGAAAGTGTCGAGACAGTCTGTCTTTAAGTGTCGACACTTATAGACCAAGTGTCGACACAAGTTGACTAAGTGTCGACACTAGCCTTCAAGGTGTCGACACAACTCCTTATGTTGTAGAATTTATATCTCGACACTGCTTCTTCATCATGTGTCGACACTGATATTGTGTGTCGACATAGCTTCTTGTTCTTCAGTACTTAGTTGAATTCATGTAAGTGTCGACATAACTCCTTTGTGTCGACACATCTTCATGTGTTGAACTTGTTAAGTGTCGACACATCTTCTTGGTGTCGACACATGCCTTCTGTGTTGATACTTGCTGAGTGTCGACACAGCTCCTTGTGTCGACGCATTCTTCTTTTGTTGAGACTTTGGCTGTCGACACATCTCCTTTGTGTCGACACTTGTACTTAGAATTTTTGTTGAACATTGCTGAGTGTCGACACAGCCTCCTAGTGTCGACACTATCTTCTTGTATTGAGTCTTCTGCTGAGTGTCGACACATTCTTTGTTATGTCGACACTTTCTTCATGTGTTGAGTCTTCTGCTGTGTGTCGACACATTGTTCATTATGTCGACACTTATAATTAGACTCTGCTGACTTTTGCTGAGTGTCGACACAGCCTCCAAGTGTCGACACTTTCTAATGTAGACACAGTTCCTCTGGGTGTCGATACTGCTTCTAAGTGTCGACACAGCTTCTCTGGATTTTTCTTCATTGAGTGTAGACACAACTTACATGTGTCGACACTTTCTGTCTGGTGTCGACTCTACATCCCTGGTGTCGACACAAGTACTCCAAGTGTTGACACTGCTTGCCTGGGTGTCGACACAAGTCTTCTTAAGTGTCGACACTTTGCTCCTGGGTGTCGACACATGGACTTAGAATCTTTTCAGCTTTCCCTGTAAATACTTGATCTGCACAACTAAACTCAAAACACATTAAATACATTTTGATGTATATCATTGAGTAGGGTGAGGCTTCTTCAAATCAGGTACATTTAAACCAATGTACCCAACAATAACTTCATCAAATACATTTTGATGTATATCATTGAGTAGGGTGAGGCTTCTTCAAATCAGGTACATTTAAACCAATGTACCCAATAATAACTTTGCTGTTTTGTTTTGAACTGTAATCAGTAATTCTTTTGGAACTGTAACTTTCAACTGGAATAATTATGGTGATTTTGAACTGTAATTATTACTTGTTTCTATAGGCTAATTTGTTCTCTCTTTTGCAAACACCACAAATTTCTTTTTTGAAGTGTAGGTTTGAATAACATCAAACTAGTATTCTTGTTTGAACTGTAATTCAAATAACAAATTTGTATTGTATATATGTTTTGAGGTTGTCAATCTTCATCTCATGTTAAATTTTAGGATGAATATAGTTGTGATGTTTCATGTATCTCTATTTTTGTGGAATGTTGATGTTTGAAAAATTCAGTTCGGTCCAATTGTCTAATGTTTTTATATTTATATGTTATAACTTTACAGTTTTGATTGGAACTGTAATCAGTAATTCTTTCGGAACTGTAACTTTCAACTGGAATAATTATGGTGATTTTGAACTGTAATTATAACTGGTTTGTATAGGCTAATTTGTTCTCTCTTTTGCAAACACCACAAATTTATTTTTTGAAGTTTAGTTTTGAATAACATCAAACTAGTATTCTTGTTTGAACTGTAATTCAAATAACAATTTTGTACTGTATATATGTTTTGAGGTTGTCAATCTTCATCCCATGTTAAATTTTAGGATGAATATAATTGTGATGTTTCATGTATTTCTATTTTTGTGGAATGTTGATGTTTGAAAAATTTGTTTCGCTCCAATTGTTTAATATTTTTATGTTCATATATTATAACTTTACTATTTTGATTTGAACTATAATTAGTTATTCTTTTGGAACTGTAACTTTCAACTGGAATAATTATGGTGATTTTGAACTGTAATTATAACTTATTTGGAAACAAAAAAACTTTTCTGATATAGATTGTGTTTTTTTAAAGAACTCTGTTGTGTTTCCGATTGTGCACTCGGAGGAAGAGGCTTATATAATGTATTGTAATTATGCACACCAGATCAGATTTAATGTGCGAAAACAACACGTTACTTACTGGACACATACAAGAACTATGAAAGTCAGAGAGTATAGTTGTTCAAAATCTGGAAGTAAGAGCATAAAGCCATCACCCAAGAAGTACCGCAAATTAGATACACGCACCGGTTATCTTGCTTGTATCCATTTCCATTCTTATTTAGATGGACAAGAATTGGAAAGTAACCAAGTTTGTCCGAGAAACACAATCACCCACTCGCTGACAACAGAGAAAGAGAGCCATTTATTGAGATCTTGCCGTCGGTCTATATCTGAAATGCAGGGTAATCTTATGAAAAGCTTGACTGGGGCAGGTATTAAACCTGTTGATGCATACAACTTTATATGTTGGATGAAGGCGGAGGACCTGAAAATATTGGTTTTTGCAAGACAGATACTTTTAACTACATTTCAACGTCAAAGAGCAACTTTAATTGAAAGTGGCGACGCAACTAGCTTGCTTCACATATTACAAGAGAAACAGTCAAATGATAACATGTTCTCGTATTATGTTCAAATAGATAAGCAGAAAAGGTTGACGGGTTTCTTTTGGATGGATGGTCATAGTAAACTGGATTACGATTGTTTTGGTGACTTTTTAATTTTTGATACAACATATCGTTTGAATAATGTATAATCTTGTATGCGCTCCTTTTATTACGGTGAACCATCATTGGCAGAATATTTTCGTAGGGGGGGCTTTCATTCGCGGAAGAAACTATTGATTCGTTCTGTTTGGGTTTTTGAGTAATTATTGAAGTGTGTTGGTAGCAAGGAACCCATAACTATTTTTACAGATCAAGACCAAGCTATATCTACTGCTATTGAGTGAGTGTTCACCAAGACTCGTCATCGGTTGTGCCAATGGCACATCTGCAAAAAAGCACCTTCTAAAGTTCCTAGCTTTAACAGCGATAGTAGCATTCAGGCTTTTTTCTATCGATGCATGACAAAATGTGATGGAGACATTGAATTTGATTGATATTGGTATGAGATGACCATGAGAGAAAATTTGCAGGATAATAGATGGTTGAACGATTTGCAGAACGCAAAGAGGAAGTGGTCTACTGCATTTAATAAGGATGTGCTCGATCTTGGAATTTTATCAACCCAGAGAAGCGAATCGGCTAATAATTGTTTGCATGGGTGTTCTAAAGGCACTAGTTCTCTAGTAGAGTGTTTTCTTGGCTTAGAAAGACTTGTCGCATCATGGCGTAGAGGTGAGCGTGAGCAAGATTTCAAAAGCAAGCATGGTGTGGTTACCATGAAGCATAAGACATGTATTTGTCTGAAGCACGCATCAAAACTATACACTGCAAAAGTGTACGCTGTTTTTGAGAAGGCATACACAGAGGGGGTGCTTGGATTAAGCATTGTGGATGAAACACAGTATGATGATGAGCACATGTTGTTTGTAATCAAAGAATTGTGATGGTTCCGAGGATGACAAGAGATGGTATGTAAACTTCAACTCAACCACATTTGATTCAGATTGTTCGTGTAGAGGATTTGAGACCAAAGGGCTACTATGTCAACATATTTTAAGAGTCTATAATTTGAGGAATGTAAAGCAAATTCCACTGAAATATGTGCTCAAACGATTCACTGTTGATGCAAAAAAGGGCATGTATCTTCCTAATATACCATCTATTACAGAGTATGATTCAAACAAGATATTCAGGAACCACCTCATGCATTCTAGTTACAATTTAGCTACACGCATTGAGAACTGCAGGTCTGCAAAAATTCACGTGATGAAAGTTATGAATGAGTTGATAAAGTATACTGATGAGACGTTGGATAAAAGATGAGAGGGAAAAGAACGGATTTGTAGAAGAGGAGAAATTCTAATAATCCCCCAACTATTTTGGATCCACCTATGAAACAACGAAAAGGTGCAAGCAATGCTCGTATGAAGGACCACTAGGAATACGAGGGACTAACAAAAGACGTACTTATTTAATAACATTTTCTTTGTTTTTCATGATGTAGTTTACCTCATTTATTAGTAACGGAATTATGCTAATGTTTTTCTTCTATTGACTTGTAGGGAAAAAAGGTTTGGCCCAATTCTTTTGATATTGTTGGTGATGATGACCCAAGCTCGTGTAAGGAGTTATACTTTTTGGGTGATTGCAGTGACAAACATCATTCAAGTAGTAATGCATGTTATTTCTGGAACTACAATATGTACTCAGGTTTTTGGACTGTAACTAATATGGTTTTTAGAACTGCAATTGTTAGTAGTACTGTATCTTGCAGTACGATTACAGTTAAATTTATTTGAACTGCAATTGTAGCAAATATATTATTTTTTGGGGAGATTAGCTGACCAAGCAATTCGCTTGTGGGAGATTAGCTGAGCAAGCAATTTACAGTCTGTTTACTATCCAACACAGACTACAAAATATAAACCAATTATCATTGTAATTACAAATATACTTTATAGTGCCAAAATATAAATCAAAATTATATTAACGGCAAATACCAATTATCATTGTTATAATTTGTTAGTTGCGGTTGCTCCTACAGATTACAGTTAGTTTAAACCAACATACAGTTCAAATTTAGAGTTCGAAATATCATTATAACCGAACGACGACAAATATTTAATGCTGCGCAAAAACTAAAATTAATGTTTAATGTGAACTAATTTCAGAAAATGTTGCAAGTAAATCCGCAGCAATTTCGTCCCAGAATTTTGCCGTCTCAGCAGGCCAAGAAGAACATTCATTCCAGGACATAGGCTCGTTTGATAGTACCACCTCCATAAATTTTAGAACAAATACGCCACAATCATCTCCATTTGCTTGTTGAGGTAATCCATCAACTTCAACTATTGGCCAATCTTCAATGCCAGATGGAATAGCTTTGGTTGCCTCTTCATTGAGTAATTTTACCTGCAAGATAATTCATATAATTAATAAATATTTAAAAATTATAAAGTTAGTTCATTGTTATTTTTTTCCAAATCTTACCAAGCCTGGTAGTCCTGAACGATGACGCTTTGATTTCATCAAGTCGTAAAACTCCCATTTCAACTCCTTTATGTGACAGACCAATAATGCCCAATGATTTGTTAGGTGGCACGACATGATAATTACCTCACTATTTTTGACACTGAGTCTTGTTAAATGGCTAATTAAACACCTAGTATTTTGGGTATTCGTTCTCCTGTAATACTGTGGAGCAACGTTAGTAAACATAAACACAATGTGTAACATAAGTTATAAAACTTTGATAGTGTACTTACAACATAGTCCGATGAAACATAAAGAAAACTCTTTTGATTCCCTTTGATAGCTTCAGTTTGGAACTAAGTGTCAATGCATATGCATTTAAATGTGTATTGTGCAACCAGCGACCTTCAAGTAAGTCATTCATTCCTCCTCGCGTCATCAAGATGTTTCCACTTTTGAAAACAGTGTCGGAACTGGAAATAGCAAATAAAAAAGTAACTATGACGCATGATGTTTATAAAAAGTATATAAATTATATACAAGAGCGGTATTACCTTTCTGTGAATTTTTCCAACATAGTATCTATAATCTTACGCTCTGCAGCTGATATGTATGGTTTGCCTGGATAACTATGCTCCTCTTTTACCTTATATTTGTCTTTCAAAGGTCTATCTATTTCTTTTTGTTTTCTAGAAATTCTAGTCTTCACATTTTTTACTAGACTACTAATAAGAATATTATCCTCCTTTTCGGTTTTATTTTCACTATAGAAAGAGGTGGATTTTGAACAAAATCAGTTTCTGGAGGCGGCGGAGATGTTGGACTGGTTTTTTGTTGTTGCGCCTGCGGTCGACCATAAGAACTGTCTTCCAATCTTACAAACCATGATTCACAAAAAATTTTTTAAGGAGTCCACCCCCTTCTGGACTTCCGCTTTAATAAATGATTGTAGACGAACCTCTACTCCTCGCCACCCCTCGTCAAATAAGGATTCATCAGCTCTCATTCTTTCCTGATTCCTTACCTTTTTCGTCATTTCTTTCTTATTCTTCCTCAAGAACTTTATTTCTTTTTTAGTAGCAACTCGTTCTTCAGTACTGACAACATAATTGTCTATCTCAGTTTTTAACTCGTAATCAAATTCTTCCTCTTTGGTATCCTTCTTCTTCTCCACATGTTCGAAGTCTGAATCATCCTCTTCTTCTGTAAGTAAACATTCCTCTGTTTTCAGAATGTTCAAAAACTTGGGTTTTACCTACAGTACAACCAACAAAAAAAGTTTTCAACACACTGTAATTAAATCACATTACATCTACAGTACTTATTTAAGACTTACAGACCTCATATGACGTACACAGTTGGGTGAGTAAATTAAACAAAATTGTGCCCGATAACTTTTCTTAGCTGACCACCTACAAATTCTTGGTCTTGTCATATCATGAACAACCATTTGGACATTTGTGTGTTCGTATAGTCAAACCTAGAACCAAAAATAGTATGAATACAAAAGAAATAATATAGAGAGCACGCATTGCAATTTACACTCCTTATCAATAATATAGTTGCGCAACCCTCCAGGTATCCCAAATTTACACCAACTTTCTTTACTACACTAGCTTGACTTAAAGCGTCAACCTGTGATAGCAAAAACCAATGTATTGCCTTCGGCCAGTTGTACTCTACGAAGGTTAATAAACAATTTATTTTATTCAAGGAGGCCGGGATCTTCATCCCTTTCAATGGAAAGAAGAAAACATTCACTAAATATCTGACTAGCATATCCACTCTCCTGCTCTCCAACATTGGAGACCAATCTTGATCAGCGAGATCATGAATTTCTTCAATCAAATCTTTATGCGTTAAATCAATACAGGGCAGTCTAACAAACGTAAAGTCTTTTCCACGGTTCGGTAGACACAAGATCGGTGCCACCTCATTAACAGTAAATTTCAAGTAGTTATTTCCTATCAAAAAAGCTTGTTTATTCCTACTAAATGCTCTTACAAGAACATAAAGTAATGAGATATTTTGAGGTAAACTAGGCATCTCAAACAACTGAAGAACACCAACTTCCCTCAAAATCCTTTAGATTCCTCCTCCAAACATCTAACAAAGGACGTGCATTCATTTTGAAAGTCGAAACAGCACATCTACAGTTCAGATAGTTACTACCAGGCACTACAACAAAAGTTTCGAATTAGCACATATATGTAGAAATACACCTCATATAATGTGTAAGTGCTCTTGTTGTTTTGAACGAAAGAGATCTTCCAAATTAGATGCACTTTGTTTGAGATCACCTATGGAGAAGATGTATTACAAGAAAATATACATAATGTTTATTTTGAGTGGAATTACAGTTGTAAGTTCCATTTGTAATTCTGAGTGAAACTTACAGTTGTAAGTTCCACTTGTAATTACGAGTGGAACTTACAGTTGTAAGTTCCAGTTGTAATTATCAGTGGAACTTACAGTTGTAAGTTCCAGTTGTAATTATCAGTGAAACTTACAGTTGTAAGTTCCAATTGTAATTACGACTGTAACTTACAGTTGTAAGTTCCAGTCGTAATTATGAGTGGAACTTACAGTTGTAAGTTCCGGATTTATTTGTATTAAAACTTTACAGTTCTAGGTTCTCGATTGTTTATAGTTCCATTCTTGTAGTATCAGATATCCTAGTTCTTGACTGTTTACAGTTCCAGTTGTAATTATAAGTGGAACTTACAACTGTAAGAACAGAAGATGCAAACAAACTTTAACTGATATTTGTTAGTACAAGACTGGAACTCGAAATAATAGATGACTAACAACTGGAATAGTGAAACATCATAAAAAAATTAACTGAGAGTGCATTTCTCAGGGAAGAGAGCTTGAACCTACAACTGAAATATCTAGATGATTGGAACTGTAAACAACCAATGAACTGGGATAGCTGCTACTACAAGAATTGAACTGTAAATAATGGAAAACTTAGAACTGGAAACCTAAACCCATTAAAAAAAATTGAATGAGACAATATAGAAGTCCAATTTACAAAAAATAAGTTTTGCTGAGATCTCAATTTTTGCTACACCGAAAAAGTACAAAAAAAATAAATCTTTAACTGGGAGATCATTTCTCATAGTAAGAATTATTGAACCTATAATTGGAATATCTTGATGATTAGAACTGTAAACAACCCATGAACTGGGATATCTGCTAATACAAGAATTGAACTGTAAATAAGCGAGTACTTACAACTGGAAAGCTAAACCCTAAAAAAAAAAAATTAAACAAGACGGTAGAAGCCCTACGAAACATAAATCGACTAGGTTTTCGGGGAGAGAAGCCGAAGGAAGAGTCGAAGCGTACCAAAATCCTGCAATGGCGGCAAGGTTGGAGTAGTTCTTCTCGGAGGAGAAAGGTTGAAGGCCGGATGAAGATGGAGCCGTTCGACGTTTCCGCCGTTCGACTTTTCCGCCGTTCGACGTTTCCGCCGTTCGAAGCGTATGATGCAATGGCGGCAAGGTTGAAGGCTCCGGCGATGTTTTTGGGAGAAGAGTTTTCCGCCCAAATTGACGGAGAAGCGGGAGGGAGCGCGAAAAATAAGATAATAGGTGCCTATTTATTTACGGACCATCACATCATACGCTTAACGTATACAAAATTCTCTCGCCAAACAGACCCATAGTTCAATATCCACAGCAGTTACATCACAGTTCAGCAAACTCGTAGATTGGAAACATAAGAGAGAACTTGAAACAAATAAAACCTGCAGATTACCAAAAACTTCAGTATTTTTGCGCTGCTTTAGGGGCAACTCTGGAACTCTTGAAACGTTGTCCATCACACTTGTGTTTGCCATTAATATGGTAGAAATGAGAAGAACAAATAAATGATTTGCAAGGAAAATAATATAACCCTAAAAACAAAAACAAAAAGTGGATGAATCAAATCATACAATTGAACCTAAAAAATGTCAACTGCTCTTCAATGAATGGCATATAGCTAGTTTAACTTTCCAGATCAAACCAGAAATTTTGGGGGCATATTTACACTTGGAAATGTACAGAGAGAGAGAGAGGGAGCAATCTAACCATCTGTTGAGATATTGATGACCCTAAAACAACAGGAGTGGGGATGAAGAAATGCCCTCCATTAAAATGGTTTATATATTATCACAAATTTACAAAGGATGTTTTGCAAGTCGACTTCTTCTTCAGAGTAATTTCGAAATTGCGCGGCATGAGCTGGAGAAGACCACTGATGCAGCCCTCAGCAATGCTGGATTTTGATATATGCTATTACAGAAATAAATAAAATATCAGAAAACTATTTTCTTATCAAATGCAATGATCATCCCAAAAAGAAAGAGCGGACACAAATCTAGATTAAAAAATTAAAGCGGTGGTTATGAACAGTTGTTTGTGAACACCCGACCTCACTAAACTTCATCCACTTTTATGTTCAAAACTAGTTTTCTTTTCTTGGTGGCGATCATAACTGCTGTCATGCAAAACATACATTCTATGACGGCAGCATTTTTATCCAAAATCAACGGAGCAAAAACACAGCGCCAAACGAATCCCAAGCATTCATTTCTACGAGAAAAATGTGCTCAACTACGACTCTGGTTATTCCCGTCATTCCTCGGATTTTGTTAACCAAAACTTTGAGATTTGATAGTATTAAAAAGAGCAATTTAGTGCAAAATAGACCTAGAACATTAAGAATCTCATTATCTGTACATGAATATTTTTTTTCCTTCAACAATCTTCCTTTTCTATGAAATCTGTTCACAAATCCATACAATATGCTGCAATACAATTGATCTTCATGTCATGCATAAAGATAGAGAAACTATAATTCATTGAATTTAAAAAAACCATGCTCTGATCGACCATGTTGAGGATATATTGTGCTACAACATTCTTTGTTTTCATCAAGATTGTAAATATCGGATGTCGGTAACACGTTGGGTTCAGTTCTTAAATGTCGGATATCGGATGTTGGAGACATATCTTAAATATTTTAAAATAACAGATTTATATATCTTAATAATATATATATATATACACACACTAAGTAAACTTATATGTTTTACAAATAAAAACTAATTGTGTGCTTAACTTTTCATTTGGGGTAAGAATAAAATGGTTTTATTTCTGAAACCACTTCAGATTTACTACTCGATTCCCTCGTGCCTGATGCCTTGTAAACTATCATACAATTTCATGAATTTTGTGGATTAGACTCTTTTACGCAGTAGAAGAATACCAATGATTTAGTTGAGGAAAAGGAGAGAGAAAGATCAGAGATATCTTGTTCAATAAAAAAGTCATCCATTATATAGTAAATTGTTTTTGGTAAATTCCATTATAGAGTAAATGAACGGCTAAAGATGATATACTTTTAGTATTCGCCCATGCAAACTCTAGGGGAGTAGAGTATGCCAACTTGAGTTGGGAGATGCAACTCAGAGATGTATGTGTAGCAAACTTTGGAGGAGTTGTTGATAGGCTAGTGGTAATTAGATAGAGTTGGCTGGGAAGATGCAGCTCAAAAAAATAAATCTAAAAGTAGTGAAGTTTAGAGGCCTGAGAGTAAATTTCAATAACCAAGGTTTAGCAGTCTCAGAAATCTGGCCGTAGGTTCTTTAACCTGGGAGAAAAGGTTTGTGATCAAAGAGAAGTTTCTGCAACCTAAGAGAAATGAACTCATACCGAGTTCCAAGTCAGATGAGATGTAGGTTGTAGCTTGTGGATGGAAATGATAGAAGATTAGTAATGGGTGGCTGTATGATTAAATCTCGTAGTCAAATGTGAGTAATAGTTGGAGCAAGCATTCCTTGCTGCCAGCCGGGCCCCACCTGGGCGGTGGTTGTCGTAGGTCTCCCTCCTATAACCGCTCGGCCCGCACTCTTCTTCGGTGTCCTGATCGCTTCACGTTTCTAATCTCTCCGTTGCTCGCGTCTCTAATCGCTCCTCTGCTAACGCATCTAACTGCTCCGCGCCCGAGCGCTGTTGATCACAACGTCGAACCGCGCCAGACGCTCGTGTCGCTCTCGGCTCTCTTGCCGCTCTAACTGATAGCTCTCCTCCGCGATTGATGCATCCGCCAGGCAGTCGGACGGTTTCCTCTTGATTGCCAGCAGTCCGCCGGACCGCCGATCTTCTTGGTTGTATCCAGTCTTCCCTTCGCGCTCTTGTCGTCGATCTCCTCTGGTACTCTTGTTGTACGGTCTCTTGTGCTACTCTTGTCGCGCTTCCCTCTTTGGTATCTCCACTCCGTTGTCATGGCCTTGAATGATGCCTCGTCTTTCTGGCTCGTGCCGCGACCGCTCCTTCTGAAGTTTGAGATGGGATCCGGATCACCATTATCTCTCTTAGTGGACGGAAAAATTTTGTGCAGTGGGTTCACTCAGTGCGTCATGTCCTCCAGACAAAATGGCTTCTTCATCACCTTACCAAAACACAACCAACTACCACCATCGAGAACTGGTTCTGCGATGATGGGAGAGTTCAGACATGTCTTATGAACTCACGTATCATGACACGACTAAAGCCATGTGGGATGAACTTCACGCCTTATACTCTGGCAGGGACAGTTTGCAACATTTGTTTGACATCTTTACCGACATCCAGTCTCTTGATCTGATGTATGGTTAACCGACTTCGTTTGTTGCGCGTTCCAAGACTCTTATTGAAGCATGGATTCAACATTAGCCTCCCACGACGGATCTCGCTTCCCAACGGGCTCAGAAAGAAGTTGTTGGCATAACCTTGATGATGGTTGTGTTCCCCCGCATCTCCACAAATTCTGTGCAAATATCCTCTCATCCTCCACGATGCTCGCTCTCTTCGATGTGTGTTCCATGCTCTTGAAAGAGACACCGCCTCCTGATACTCTCGACACTATCTTTTCAGCTCTTCTTCAAATTAAACACTAATTACTTCTCATGTAATTTCACCGTATACGCCTTTGATAGTCAAGATCTATATCTCATTGTCATAAATCCTCCTAATGGTGATTATAATGTTATCAACATAGGTATCACAGTTCTTGACGCTATCATAATCAAGGGGTCATATATATGTGTACAAATTTAACTAATCATTCACCCCATTTCAATTTACTGAGTTGTTACATTTCCAATGTCATGCCATAGCAAATTAATCTTATGTTCCATAACGTTACCTCATTTCAATTCTTAAGTTTCCAATATAATGACTTTTTGCTTAATTGATCCATTCAAAGGTTATAGTTCACAATTATGATCAAGTGACTTGGCTATATTTGGTAAGCATGGATAGTAATGATATTTCATCATTGTGTTTAATTCTTCAAATCTCAGCCTTTTTAGGATCAAACAAGGTAGTATTAAATCATACCATTCAGAGTAAACTTAATTACTATATTATAAATGCAAGAACTTATCTTATCAAGATTTCTAATCATACATTAAACTATCTCCCAAAGTATAATGGAAAATAAACCATTCAAATTTGAAAGGGATTGATTCTTTGATAGAACACATCATTTGTAAATCATCTTCGAATGCCCTACAGTGCCAAAATTCTGACTTACAGGAACCTGATTCCAAACCACAAATTTCATGACACGATATACTAGTCCCAGACAACTAGACTTGGCAACCCAGTATTTTGACTAAAATCAAATATCGTTTGACCCATTATGTTTATTAGTTTGTGCTGATAATAATATAGATCATCATTTCGGTATTGAGAAATTGAATTTAAGGTACCATAAACCTCACAGGGGATTATTTATATTTGTTCATGTCTTAAGATCATAAGCAACTATTGCCAAGTTCTACCCTTATCCACTTTTTATCCGCCTTAAACTTGTACATAATTCACACTCCATGTCGTTCTTTCGTACGATCTACATGAGTTTTTAAATAAATCTTTTAACAATCGGTATAACACTATTCGTAGAGCACTTAGGAATAGGCTTAATTGAGGCAATAGACAAAGCCATCCTTAATTTTATGTAAATTTTTTCTACAATCAATACTGACTAGAATCCAGGTCTTTGGAATGAAAATTGCTCCGATTCCACGTGTATGTGTAAATGATTTACACTGTGTTTTGTATAAAGGAAAACATGATTGCTCCTTAGGCTGTGTACTAAGTAGTTACCTACTTCATTAAACTCAAAAATTGAAAAATTTCCTGAAGTCTTATATCGTCTCACTTGATTTCAAGAGTCACTGAAAGTCTTTAGTTTCATGAGTAACTAAACACCTAGAGGGGGGTGACTAGGTTTCCTAGTCTTTTGTGACTATCTTAAACTTAGTGTGTTGTGAGTTAGCTTATTTAGCTTGCTTTCAAGAACACAAAACAACACATAATATTTATAGTGGTTCCACATGGTATGGGTACATGCACTTTCCGTCCCACCATTCTAACAGTGTGTTAGACAAAGACAACTTCTCCAAATCTCGGCTCAAAAGAGCGCTGCCGTCTCGTGGAGATCGCATCAACTCTCGGGGGATAGGTATATCTGGTAGGCCGCGTCCCAAGTGCCCTTACTGTGGTCGGGATGGTCACCTTGAGGCTATTTACTATCATAAGCGCAACAAAATGGTATGGCTAAGCGCAAGAACCGATATCTCTTGTACGTTGCTTGTTCCCTCATGTTTCAAATGCAAGTACCCAAGATCTGTTGGAATTTTGTGGTGTCCATCGTTTGCTACCTCATCAATCGCATGTCCTAATCAACTCTCAATTTTATCACTTCATTCAGTCTTCTCTTTCCCTCCACCTATCTATTTTCCATCATACCTCGTGTCTTTGGTTGCACTTGTATGTTCACTCTTTTGGCCCTTCAATTGACAAACTTGATCTTTGTGTTATTAAGTATATGTTTGTTGGTTAATCTCGCACCCAAAAATGTTATATCTGTTAATCTCCTTCCACTCGCAAACAAGTGCGGATGTAACTTTTCTTGAAGATCAGCCTTTTTCAGTCATCACCTTTGCCCTCTCCAGCACCTCCTCTTCTACCACGTCCTGTCATTCCTGTCACTTCTCCTGAACCACCTCTTCTTCCCACGCCCTCCACCAGACCCACCAACCCACCTCATCTTATTTGCGTGTACCCTCGTCGTCCTTCTCGCTCTGATGCCCCGAGTCTGTTACCTCTTACCGATGATACTCAACGTTCTGCTGATTCGAACACGGCTTCTACAGCTCACTCTATCAATAATTTTGTCTCTTTGCATCGCTTATCTCTAATGCTTCACACATTTGCAACATCATTATCGTTGGTTTCCACCCCTACTTCTCTACATGAGTCTCTTCAACATCCGGGGTGGCAAGCGGCTATGGAAGAAGAAATGGATGCTCCGTGGTCTAATCACACATGAGGACTCATCCCTCTCCCTCCTGGCCATACATGTGCGGGCAGCAAATGAGTCTTTATTATCAAACAAACTCCAACTTGGACGGTTGAACGGCTAAAGGCTCGCTTTGTCGCTCGTGATTTTACTCAACAACACGGCCCTGATTACGAAGAGACCTTCTCCCCGGTTACAAAGCTAAACAGTGTATCTTGATCTCTCTGGTCATTCATCGTCGTTGGTTGTTGCATTAACTAGATGTAAAAAAATGTCTTTCTCAATGGTGATCTTGTTGAGATAGTCTATATGCATCAATCTCACGGCTTTGAGGCCACACGGGAGTCACTTGTATGCCACCTCAAGAAATCTCTTTATGTTCTCAAATAGTCTCATCAGGCATGGTTTGACAAATCGGGTTGTTAGTGATGTTGGTGTTGGAGATCAACGAATTTTGGGCCATCAGATAGATGATCGAAAACCGTGATCGCGACCGGCTCGATTTTTCACAATTTTAAGTATTTTTATTTTATTTTTGGACTTGTATTGTGGAGGTTATGTTAAAATATCCATCGGACGATCGTGCTCATTGAATATTCTTAACCTTACTAGCCTCCCTTTATATTCTACAGCAGCCTCATGAAGAGATTGATCGAGAGATTAGGTTATGATAAGAAATCGCTCGGTCTAGGAGGTGTCGACACCTCCCTCTCCCGGTGCCGACGTCGGGAGCCTCTGTCGTTGTTGGTGATGCCGACGCCAGTCCGTCCATCAACCACATCCTCACTTCGTGAGTCTTCTGCACGCCTCCTTCGCTATTCTCGCTACCGCCAGTAACTCCAGTGGTTGTTCCCGACAACGCCGATCACTCCTGCCATTCTTCCTGATATCCTTGCACCTTCCCATCACAGTCGCCGGCCTCCTCCCTTCCCCTGCATTCAGCCATCTCCCCAAACCCGTAGTAGCCCTTCCGCTGCCATCCTTCGTCTTCCAGCAGGCCTGCCTACAGCCAGCAACCCTCTTGTCCGCCTAACCAAGCTTCTCCTCCATTTCCCTCGCCTTCTCAGCCTCTCCCCTTCAACTGCCAATGTTTGGGGATGCAGATCTAAGCCGAAGATCCTCCTCATTGCTCAGATCTGCCCATTCCAGTAGCCCTCTTTGTTGTCCAGACCACCTCTACAATTTCAGCACTCCCCCCCCCCCCCCCCCCCGCTCCAATATCACACCATTCAACATCTCCCCACAGCTACACCTTGTTGTCCAGCCTCTCTCCATTGCCAAATCCACTCCTAATCACTTTTCTGAAGTCCCTCTAACCCTCCATTTCCATGGCAATACTCCATATATCTCCTCCAGTGCTTCCACAACACCATACCTGCATTTCCCCGCCTCCAACAGCCCTCCCAGTCCACCAAACAACCACCACCCCTCTACAAAACCCTCCACACAACAGGATTCTCATTTCCGCACAGTCACCACCTCCACTGAGATCCATTACTTGGTGAGTTTTTACTTTCCAGAGTTCACTTCTTCGCATTGTATGGATAACTTGTATTATTAGTAATATTCAGCTTGAATTAATTTGATTTCTGTATCTCTTTATTGACGTGCAAAAACTATTCGTTTCGCATTTTAATTTTAATGCGCTCTCAATCAACTTGTAACTGTTGTCTGCTTTCATTGCAATATTTATAATCAATTGGGACGTTTGCAAAAGTTTTAAAAATTAAATAATTCAATTAATTAAAAGTCGAAAAATACTTGGTATGATTGAGTCATCGCATGTGCATCGTGTTAGTGTTATCCTTGGTTAGTCATTGGATTGTACATTTGTGTTCATCTGCATATACATCGTAGGGTTAATCTTCGGCCCATTATATTCATTGCGTGCTCATGTTATTGCATTTAGGGTTAGGGCATCATAAGTTTACAACCTGTAGATTTGTCCTGCGTTAGTTGGGTTTACTAGAAACTTGGTTGACGTCTCTCGCTTCACCCGTCACTGTCCAGCAAGCACCGTAATACTCCTGGTTTATGTTGGTAATATTATAATTACGAACGATGATTCAAAGGATATCAAAATGATCAAGGAACACTTAACCTCCGTGTTCCAGACCAAAGATTTGGAGAATCTCCGATACTTTCTTGGCATTGAGGTAGCTCCTCCTGATAGTCTTTTTCTATCTCAAAGAAAGTATTGTATTGATCTTCATGACGTTGGCTACTCTGGTTGCCAGCCAGTTGACACTCCCATGAATGTCAATCACAAGCTCTGTGCATGTTCCTCCGACACTGATACGCTCCTACCAAACCAAGAATACTATCGTCGTCTTGTAGGTAAGTTGATCTATTTGACAGTTACATGACCCGATATATCAGTTGTTGTTGGGATTGTCAACAGATTTATGCATGTTCAACGGACCTCTCATCTCCAGGAAGTTGAGTGCCTTCTCCGATATTTGAAGTCTGCTCCCGGAGAAAGGCTCGTATATAAGTCCTCGCCTCTATCTCTCATTGCTTATTCTGATGCTGATTATGTTGGATCCCTGGATGATCGTCGTTCCATAAGTGATTTTTGCACATACTTTGGTGGACATCTTATTATCTGGAGAAGCAAGAAGCAATCTGTCGTCGCACGCTCATCTGCATAAGCTAAGTATTGATCAATGGTCTCTGTCATCTTTGAACTCACATGACTAGAAAGTTTTTTGGGAAACCTGAGTGTCAAATTCTCCTCTCCTGTCATCTTGTTTTGTGATAGTCAAGCTACTATTCATATTGCCAAAAATCTCGTGTTCCATGAATGTACCAAGCATATAGAGGTCGATTGTCACTTTGTTTGGAAAAAGGTTCAACTAAGGAAATTGAACTTCAGGCATGTTCCTGCTATAGAACAAATCGTTGGTATTTTTACCAAAGCTTTACCGCGATCTTGATATTTTCAGTTCTTGTCAAAACTTGGTTTCTACGACTTGTATGCTCCAGCTTACGGGAGTGTTGAAGAAATTGAAAAGAAAAGCCCGATTTGGAGGCCCATGTAAAGCTCTCTCGAGGATTAGTCTCACATCATAGGATAGAGTAATACTTGTGATGTAATGAAGAAATATATAAGAAATTAATAAATTATTATTTTTCTCTCTTCTGCTGAATTTAAATTCATTTAATAGTCTTATTTCAGGACAATAACCAATGCAACTTTTCCCTTTTGATACAATATATATGATTGGTAGATAAATAAATATTCATACAACTGAGAGAGATAAGAAGGAAGAAATGCATTACCCAATAGCTGTGGCACTCCACGATGCCACATTATAAAGAACTTTACTACCATCCCAAGCCTTTCTAAGTCTGCTCTTTTTCCTTTTTCCAGAGAATGTTTTGCAAAGAGCTGGTAAACAATAGATGATGGAAAATTACTGATAGCAGACAATCGTCGTATCTTTGACTCGTGCAATATTCCGGAATGAAGACATGCAATATTCCGGAATGAAGACATGCAATATTCCGGAATGAAGACGTGGTAAACTCACCTTCTTGAAGCTGGTTTGGAGTCAATTCCTGCAAAATAATATTATAAATATAAGCTCCGATATCATTGGCAGTTTAACGAATCAATAACCTACACTGAATTAGTAATTTTAAAACAGTTTTGGTAAGACGAAAAAAAATATTTGAACAAATAAACTTCGATGAAGTATTTAAGATTAAGGCTGCATATAGAAATATCTCCAATTTAAGCAATTAATGAAGTCTAATAAAATATTTAATAGCAATGAACTTGAATATTCTGTAAAATAGTATTACGGGACCAATTATGCTTTAATAATAAAATAGATAAAAACTTCATTGTACAAGGCCCCGCAAATATTTCTCTAGTCTTATGAAGCAGCCATTTATTTTTCATAGGATAGATAGAAGTACATGCTCCAGTGCAATCATTTAATAACCCTTTAAAAGACACTTCAATTTGAAATGAACTAAGGCTGCGTTCGTTTCGCACCCTAAGTGTTCCTGCCAACAGCTTGCACACACATTCTGTTTCCTTCAGATAACCCCTCAAGATTTTTCGAATGGAATTTAAGTGGTATGGGAAATGTCTAAACATACTAAAGACACATGTAATGTTGGATCAAATACGGGAAAGACGAAACACCTGCACAAATCTCTGGTATCTTTCTACAGAAACTACATCTCGTTATCATATCCTTGCTCTTTGTCTGCATCGGGAGCCTAATGATTCTATCAGGCCCTCGATTAAGCCCATGATTTCATTGACGTCAGGATTTGTGGTGTAATTTCTATTTTGTTGCAGAATAACTTCTATTTTCTATTTCTTTTCTTTTAACATGGTATCAAAGCCATTTGTTCCTCCCTGATTTTCTCGACCACGTTGTTTAAGGTTGTGCTCGCTCCTCGCGAGAGGAGGATCCGTGTGTCTGCCTACCCCCTTTCCTTCTTCCCCTCGTCTCGCTTGAGACCATTTGTTATTTTTTTCCCTCGATCGACGTCGGAGGCCCGTTTGTGCTTCACTATCAAACTTTTCGAGCACGTATGTCGTTCTCCTCGACGATTCCGCATGCGGCCTCGACATTTTATCCCGTGATCTGATTTGGTCGAGCGACATCCACGGCATCCGTGCTCCGACAACACACTTCCGCCGCTTCGGTCTTGTGCTCGTTCGCTGCTATCGATCTCGCAGACGATTCTGATGCTGCTCCGGCTGTCGTCTCCTTCTGCTGATTCTATCGCAGACATGCTCTTAGTCCCGACTGTTCTCATGGAACTCTCCTTCCAAATCCAACTGCTGCTCATTGATGGTAAAGACGATCTCCCTGCTCCCAGTTGGTCATCCTCTCTGTTCCATCCTTGATTTTCTCCATCGCTGCTCCAGTTCCAGGCCTACTCTAACATCTCCTTATCGAAGCTCCATGCATCTGTTGCTCACTGTCGAAGATGTGGATCCCATTAACGTTCTCCTATGTCGATTCGTTGCAGATCACATCTTAGTTCCAGCTGTTCTTGTTGATTACTGCTTCCAGTTGTTGGTGTTCCCATGGTCGTTCTGATCGACTCCTTCAGATCCTTGATGTTTCCATCCGCTGCTAGCCCTTCAGTGGTGTTGATCTCTCGCCAAAGTTGATGTTTTTGTGCTATTTTTGGTCATTTATGTGGTTTTAATTGTTTGTTGTTAGTATTTGCTTCGTATCATTTTGTTATGCCGATATGCAGGTGTTTTCCACACGAGGGTGACTATTTGAGATGAAGGATACTCGGACGATCTTTCCCGACCTTTCGCCTTCGTTCCTCACGGTCTCTAGGCTTATGTCGTATGATATTATGTGTCTCCTCGTTTTTCTTTTGATTGGTCATGTCTTGGGACACGACTGATGTTGGTGTTCTAGTCTCAGCTGGTTGTGTTGTGGGGGACCGTGTCGTGCGGGACTTTGTTGTGTGGGACAGCCCTTTGTGCGGATTATCCTCGGTTGTCCGTTTGATGATTACCTCCACATCGTTTGTTCCCTTCCGCTTGTTGTGTGTAGGTGATGTTGGTTGACCTTCCTATCCAGCGGGTTGTATCGTGTGGGAGTATCCCTGATAACCCGTTTGTTGATTTCTTTCCAGCGAATCCACGTCGTGTGTGGGACCTATGTCGTGTATGGGTCTGCGTCGTATGTAGCTATGCCCCCGACTTGATTCCCCAGTTTGGTTTTTCCCTCGGTGGTTCATCTGTTATTTTGTCTCACATCGCCTACCTCCATTGTCGTTATCTTGATGTCCAAGCTGAAGGTTTCCCTTTCAGCTTGAGGGGGAGTGATGGAGTTATGAGTATTATCATATTAGTAGAGTCCATTAAGAGTGTTTTAGCTTAGTCCCACATCGTGTATGTGAGTTAATGTGTTTATGTATTTCCTATATAAAGCCACTATGAGGATGAATGAAGAACTTTTATTTTCCATTTCTTTTCTTTTAACAGTTCTAAATCATGGGCTTTGGAATGAAAAGGAAAGAGTTATTTTTCCCTAAATTTTTGTTCCATTTTCTCGTGCTTGTGCTGCTTTGTCCACATGTATGCATCAGCAGCCACCCATCGGCAAGGTATAGCTAGACTTCCTCTGACCGTTTCTCCTCCATCAAGTGCCACACATTCACCAGTGAGAACCTAGTATATCTTCCGCACATCCTTCTCCTTTCAAAATTGTGAACCAAGAGAGGCTAATAGAAAACACTCATGTGTTACATTTGATCTGTTCATTCATCAGCCTTGGACTCCTCATTTCTGAGGCCGTAACAATATGCTCAACCTAGTCTACTGAAATCTCCACCTTTGTATGGGGCTACCAAGGCTAAAATAGCTCAACCTAGTCACATTGGTCCTAAACCGATGTGAACATGTTCTAAAAATGCATATAACCCATAGTCCGGTCCAAACAAACATGAAGTTTGTAGAGATGAAAAAAGGAACTTTGTATATATGTTCACTTGTATCAAATACAAAGAATGAGTACATATTTATAAGATGAAAGAGAGAAGAAGGTCCTATACATGGTGTGAGACTAAAGAGAAGAGAGAAATATCAATAAAAAAATACATAATGGGTCTTTGTCAAATGGGCTTCTCTAACACTCCCCCGCAAGCTGGAGCGTACAAGTCATATGCACCCAGCTTGGACAAACACTGGTAAAATAAGGTACTTGATAAAGCCTTCGTGAGAATGTCAGCAACTTGATCAGTGCCCGGTACATGCTTTAATTCAAGTTTCTTCATTTGAACTTTCTCCCAAATAAAATGACAGTCTACCTCGATATGTTTTGTGCGCTCGTGAAATACCGGATTCTTTGCAATGTGTATGGCCGCTTGACTGTCACAAAATAGAACAGCAGATGAAGGAAGTTTTACCCCCAGGTCAGCAAGGAGGCTTTCGAGCCATGTGAGTTCTGAGACAATCGATGTCATCGATCGGTATTCAGCTTCCGCAGAGGACCGAGCAACCACAGTTTGTTTCTTACTTTTCCATGTAATGAGATGACCGCCAAAATATGTACAGAATCCACTGGTGGACCGCCGATCGTCCAGAGAGCCAGCATAATCGACATCTGAATATGCAACTAATGCTGGAGTAGAGTTGGAGGTTTTGTAAACCAGCCCTTGACCCGGAGCTGCCTTACGGTATCGGAGGATCCGTTCAACCGCCTGTAGATGAGAAACCCGGGGAGCATGCATGAACCGACTGACAATCCCAACAGCGAACGATATATCAGGCCTCGTGACCGTTAGGTAGATTAATTTCCCCACAAGGCGTCGATAGTATTCCGGGTTCTGAAGAGGCAGATCATCATCAGAGGTATGAGCACAAGCTTGTGATTTGCCTCCATCGGAGTAGTGGCTGGCTTGCAACCCGACTGTCCAGCATCTTTGAGGAGATCAAGACAATACTTCTGTTGGGAGATGACAAGCCCATCCGGACATCGTGCGACCTCAAGCCCGAGGAAGTAGCGAAGATGCCCCAGGTCTTTGGTCTGAAACACAGTGCTAAGATGTTGTTTGACCGCGTGAATCCCCTTTGAATCATCCCCAGTGAGCAGGATATCATCCACATAAACCAGCAGAAGGACCGTTCCAGTTGCCCGGTGTCGAGTGAATAGGGAGAAGTCTGCGGAACTTCGAGTGAAGCCCATGTCCCGAACAACCTTAATGAACTTGTCAAATCACGCCCGAGGGAATTGTTTGAGACCATAGATGAATTTCTTTATAAGACGCACACGAAACTCCCCCGTGGTCTCAAACCCGGGCGGTTGGCGCATGTAGACGGTTTCCTGAAGATCACCATTCAAGAACGCATTCTTGATATTCAGCTGATGAAGGGGTCAGTGGCGATGAACAGCCACGGAGAGTAGGACACGAACGGTGTTGAGCTTGGCCACCGGAGAGCAAGTTTCAGCATAATCAAGGTCCTGCTGTTGAGTGAAGCCACGGGCCACCAGACGGGCCTTCAGACGGTCAACAGTGTCATCAGGAGCATGTTTGATGACGAAAACTCATTTACACCCAACAGGTTGCTGACCGGGAGGTAAAAGGACAAGAACCCAGGTCTGGTTGGCCCAAAGGGCCGTCATTTCCTCGTCCATGGCAGCCCGCCAGCCCGGATGCTGAAGCGCCTCCTGCACAAGGTTTGGGACAGAAACAGAGGATAACGATGTGGCAAAGTGAAGAAGTGACGGTGAAAGGCGATGAAGAGATACATAATTCGCCATAGAATGAGCGGTGGAGGCTGGAGCCGGAGCAGCAGGCTGCGGAGCGTCAGAGGTCGAAGACAACTGCAGTGGGGCAATGGGGCGAGTAGAGCGACGAGAATATACCCGGATGACAGGTGGCTGGGGAAGGACCGGAGGCTGGGCCTGAGGTGGGGAGGGCGGAGACCGGGGAACAGAGATGACAGGGCGCACAACGGGCTCCGGAAGAGGAGCGAGATCCAGAGCAGAGAAGAAGGGAAGATCTTCCCGGAAAGTGACATCCGCAGAAACCGTCACCTTGCGGGTAGTGGGCGAATAGCACACAACCCTTTTGAGTGCGCGAGTAGCCCACAAAGACATTTTTGACCGCACGGGGATCCAACTTGTCGGTAGATGGAACGAGATGGTGAACGTAACATGTACACCCAAAAATACGAGTAAGAGGAAAGGCCGGAGTGGAGGGAAAGAGGAGGCTGAAGGGAGTAGCATTCTGAAGGACGGAGGACGAGAGACGGTTGATAAGAAAACAGGCCGTAGAGAGCGCAAAGTTCCAGTATGGTTTGGGAACCCGCATTTGAAGCATAAGAGAGCGAACAACATCAAGGAGGTGACGATTCTTGCGTTCGGCGACACCATTCTGCTGTGGGGTATATGCGCAAGATGTTTGGTGAATAACCCCAAACTCGGAGCAGAGGGACGCAAAGTAATGGCCAGTGTACTCGCGCGCATTATCAGTGCGAATAGTTTGAATGGGCGCAGAGAATTGAGTGCGAGTTTCAAGAATGAAGGCCTGAAATACGCGAGGAAGTTCAGAACGATCACGAAGGAGATACAACCATGTCATGCGAGAATAATTATCGATTAATGTAAGAAAATAACGGTAACCAGAAATACTAATAACCTTATACGGACCTCATATATCGGAGTGTACCAAAACAAAATGAGCAGAGCTCTGAGTACAATGAGAAGGAAAAGATGAATGTGGCTGCTTGCCAAAAATACAGGTTTCACACTGAAAAGCAGGAAGAGATACATCCGGGAGAGCCTTCTGAAGGACGGGAAGAGGAGCATGACCAAGACGTCGATGCCAATCTGAAGAGGAGACAGATGAGAGGAGAGTAGGAGAGTCATCAAGAAGGTAGAGCCTGTTCTACAGTCGCCCCCTACCAATGATAGTCCGCGTCTGCTGATCCTGTATCAGAAAAGAAGAAGAACTAAATGTCACAGAGCAATTGAAGTCAGTCGTAAGGCGACCAACAGAAAGTAAATTAAAAGGAGAGCTCGGAACATGAAGAGCCGAGCGCAAGAGAAGGGAGGAGGCGAGTGGAATATCAGCACAGCCAGATACAGGGACAGCGGACCCATTGGCCACAGTGATGTACTTCGGGTGAGGAGAAGACAAGTACTGAGGCGGGCGAACAGAGGTGATGTGATGAGTGGCACCAGAATCGATGATCCATCGCGGGCCAGTGGAGAGGCAGACGATACATTCATTGGAGATGGAGGCAGCGGAGGCAGCCGAGGCCGGCGGGCGGCTGAGCAGGCCATGAAGATGTTGGAGCTGAAGGCGAACCTCGCCGAGGTCAGTACGAGTGGAAGAGGAGTCGATGACAGCAACAGAGGCCTGCTGACGAGGAGGACGACCATGCTTGCGATAGCACGTAGCTTCAAGATGTCTGTCTTTGCCGCAGAAAGAACACTTAGGCCGCGGCCGGCCACCCCGACCACGTCCCTGAAAATCAGAACGGCCCCCACGGGCTGAAGGAGGGAGAGGCAATAAAGGTGCAGGGCCTGCTGGACCAGGGCCGAAGGAGGAGGTCCAGAAAAATCGGTAGACGGGGAGACTTTGAGAAACATCGAGCACACATCCGAGAAGGACGGGGTAACTGTAGAGGAGAGGATCTGAGCCCGCACACTGTGAAGGTGATGCGGGACCCAAGTCATCATCATGGCGATGCCAACAGCTTCCTTCGGGGAACGTTGGGCAGCAAGGTCCACAATAGGAGGCTGATGTTGGATCCAAGCCTCGACCAGAGACCGAGCCTGGGCAACAAAGGAGGTCAGATCGGTTGCCCCATCACTATCCATGGTCTGAAGTGCAGTGATAATGTCATACAAATGGGGGAGACTATCTTTGCCGGAGTAGAGGGTATGGAGCTCATCACATATGCCCTTAGCCGTCTCGTGGTATATGGTCAGGCGATAAGACTCGCCATCAAGAGAGTTAAGGATCCATGTCTACACACGACCATCGTTGCGTAACCAATTATCAGTAGAAGTACCGGTAACAACCTGAGTCAAGTGATGAAGAAACCCCTTCGATTGCAGGACCCGGCGAACCGAGTGCGCCCATTCCACAAAATTCTTTTTACCGGTCAGAGAGATGGTAGTAATCCGGAGCTCATCACGTACATCCGGAAGAGAGGTCGGGCGGTCTGCAGGAGAAACCGCAGTGCTGGTAGAGTCGGCAGAAGAGATCATGACGACGAACTGAGGCTAGGAGAAAAGACCGACAAGAGAGGAGGTCGCACGGGTAGGTAAGTCGCCCGACTAGAAGGGAGACCGCCCGGTCACAGTGTGAAGACACCAGCGGCAAGGAGGCCGCGACCAAAGGCGGAGCCCGGAAACCACGTAGCGGTCAGAGCGGACAGGGAAACAGTCCGCACGGTCTAGCTGAGCACAGCAGCAGCAGAGCAAAAGAGCGGAAAGGGAGGAGAAGACCGTGACCTAAATGCGGATAGGGAATCAGTCTGCACGGTTTGGCTGAGCACAGCAGCGGTCAGAGCAAGAGGCCGCGAGCAGGACACCAGCGACAAGAAGACCGCAGATAGCAGAGTGCGGCGGTCAAGAAGAGCCCGCGAGTAAGAGAAGAGGCAGAGCGCGGCGAGCGGAAACAGGCCGCGGCGAGTAAGAGGAGACCGCAGCGGGCTGAGCGAGAACAGTGCTGTGGTGGACTGGAGAAGTCTGCAAGAGGGAAAAACACGGACCGGGAACAGTCCGTGAGCAGGGAGAAGAGAGCGGACTGGAAGAAAGCCCGCAGGGAGAAGAGTAGGAGGTCGCAGCGGACTGCAGAGAGGCAGCGGACAGAATGAGAACTGTAGGGAGAAGTGGGCCCCACGGTACAAGGAGAGAGGTGGCTATAAGAAGCCTGGGGTGGGAGGGTGGAACCACGGAGAAGAAGAGGAAGTGAATGCAGAAGAGCAGGCCACTGAGGTCGCAGCAGGCCGCAAGCCGCAGTGGGTAGACGAGCAGGCCGCAAATAATCAACACAGGCTGACAGAGATCAGGAGTCCGGAACCTCGCTCTGATACCATGTAGAGATGAAAAAAGGAACCTTGTATATATGTTCACTTGTATCAAATACAAAGAATGAGTACATATTTATGGGATGAATAGAGAGAGAAGGTCTTATACATGGTGTGGGACAAAAGAGGAGAGAAATATCAATAAAAAAATACATAATGGGTCTTTGTCAAATGGGCTTCTCTAACACAGTTCAACATGCCTATTCATACAGGTCATTCATCAGCATTCTCATGAAACAGAAACAAACGAGCCTTGATCAAGAAGTAGGCAGAAAGAAATTATGAAGATCATTTCAATGAGAACAAAAGCTACCATGTGGAAAATGTTAGAGTTCACAAATGTTTACCTTCCATCCAGAGAAATGAGACAAGGTGATTTTGTATCTAATATATGTTTGATGAGAAGTGAGGCAAGGTGATTTTGTCTCTACTATATGTTTGATTTATGCCTTGAGAAACTTTTTCCCAGTACTAAGCCAGGATAAATGAATACCTATCAAATTTTATAGATAATGTCCAAGGTTATTCTACATGCTTTTTTGCATCCTTTCTTATTCCGAGCAATCAATAGCAGAGCCAATTTAGGTAGTTTTTAATGCCATTCCATCTGTATAGAAGAATAACGAACTCTATGTGAGCACAAGAAATGAGTAGAAATGTAGGATCTATTTAGATATATTCATAAACCCCCTTCAAATATATCACCCCCCCCACCCCCCACCCTCCTATCCATCTCTCATCTCTCCATCTCACAACCTCTCTATCTTTCATTAGCTCTTGGCACACTCTCATCTCTTTTATGATCACCCTTAGAGACGGTCTCCATTCAAATTTATCTCCTCCAAATTACTACAACAAACCAAGTGAATAGAAGAAATCAAGCCCATTCTTCAACTTCCTCTTTAACCATCAAATCCCTTTTCTCATTTTTCTCTCAGGGATTCCTGTTTTCCGTTGCTATGCGGTTGCTTTGGTTTCTAGGGACTTGAGAATGAGGTGCTCTGACATGAGAGCAAGCGATCTCATCTATGGCCAGAGATATGCACTGATTTATACACGCCATGCACGTGCTTCAAGCACGACGACAGAATTCTATACTCTACTTAGGTTTGCTATCTTTAAGAGAGACCCTCCTATATATAAAAGAGGAGTCTAGGCTTTATTCTCATGCATGTTTGAATCTATTTTCTATTTAATCGAAAGGAGGTGGGATGACCCAACGTCTAGCCCTAATTTACCGTGAACTCTTAACAACTTGGTCCGCCTACCGCTTCAAGCCCCGACCTCGCTAGTGTCTTCCTTCCTCTCCTCGCCTCTACGCATCTTCCTTCCTCACCTCGCCTTTATGCGTCTTCCTTCCCCTCCTCGCCTCGCGCGTCCGCAACGGCCACAACGCTCGGCCTCAGTGTCCTCTGTTCCATTACACTCGCGCCGACTGGCACCGCATCGCAGACCGCTTCTTCGGTCGCGTATGCTCAGCCCGTCGACAAGCCAAAAAGAAAAGCTCGTCCACCCCCTTCGTCCGGTGCGCTCCAGAATCTGATGTCCTTGCATGCCCGTAACCCGCAGGCCGCAGCATGGTGCGCAATAAGGAAGCACCTTCTTCGGTCGAAGCTCTTTCTGACCACAAGGATCACGCCGACACCACCCTCTCTGACCTCCATGATCGCCATCCGCGACATCCATTCACTTTTTCCCAATTTGCAAGCTACGCCTCCGCCTCCCACTCTTGCCCCGTTCACCACATCGGTCAACAATATTATTGATCCTCTTGGGCTCCTGCATTCCCCGTGCGACGCATCAGCAACCCCCCTACACTGTCTTGACATCCCCATCTTCGATGGGGCCGACCCCGTGGGATGGTTGGCCTGCACTGAGCAATATTTCGACCTCCAGGGCACTCCTGGGCTTCAAAAAGTTCCCCTCGCGACCATTTACATGGAAGGGTCAACCCTTCACTGGGTCTGTTGGATCCGCCAATCCAATCCTAACCTCTCTTGGTTGGGCCTCAAGGACGAGCTGATTTGTTGCTATGATACGGCCACGCCGACAACCTATTCTAGCACTAAAGCAATGTTCGTCGGTCGACTCCTACATTGATGAGTTCATCGAAGTGGCCACACACGTCCCTGGCCTGCCACCGACCCACTACTTGGACACCATCCGCGCCGGACTGAGCCCGTATATTTGGGCATGCCTACACGTGTATGACCCGACTAACCTCACTCGAGCTATGAAGTAAGACCGATACATCGACGACGACTTCCCTGCCTTCTCTTCTAGTTCCCCTCAGCGGACTGCCAGCGCATTGCCCGCTCCTCGACCCCATCACTCCCTGTCCAAGACTTCCGCATCTCCGGGTCGTTCTCCAGCCGAGCCCCCCAGCCCACCCGGGACGCCCACCGCCACGACCTCCACCAACGACCACCCAGTCCAAGGTGTCAGCGCACAAGATCTCCCACCAAGAGTACTTGGACTTCCAAGGCAAAGACATGTATTTTCGTTGGAAAGGCCCCTACTCTCCCACATATGACAACCCCAATAAAGATTTCAAAATGCTCTGGGGTGGGGGTGGGGATGAAATTGGGTTGCCCGACTTTGAGTCCTTGGAGTTAGATGAGGATGATCTGATTTCCCCTCCACCAGCTCAACTCAACCTCTTTGATGTCTAATGCAACTCGGTGGGCGGGTCCTTTTACTATGAAGTTGGCATCTACACTCCGCCACCGTCCTGCGGTGCTTTTGATTGACAACGGGGAGAGCCACAATTTCATCTCCCAAGATCTCGTAGTCCAGCTCCAACTTTCAGTGGCAGCAGCCCCAGGTTTTCACATGTTCCTTGGCGACGACCGTTGCACTCGCACGGCGGGTCGCTGTGTGGGACTTTGGGACACCAAGGGCTTCCAAAAGGGTTGTATTTGGGAGTGGCGGATTTTTATGTCTTTGAACTAGGCGGTCTTGACGTCATTCTCGGTGTGGCTTGGCTAGAAATTCTTGATGAAGTCACGCATAACTAGGATCGTCTCACCATGTGCTTCGAGACACAATGGGCTTTACAGTTTACACCTCCTACAAGGGGCCCTTCCTTAGCCCGCTCACCGTCCGGCCTGCGCTCCATCCTTAGGACCACTGACCCCGAGCCTCGCATTATTTTGTGGCATATGGGGACAAAGTGTCCGTTCCGACGACCAGCCGCATCCAGAACTCTAGTGTATGTTGGACAAACACGATTCCCTCTTCTCCACTCCCCATGAGCTTCTCCAGAACAAAGTCTAGGACCACACCATCGTCCTTCAGCCTAGGGTAACCGCGGTTTCCATTCACCGACACCGATATGGCCAAGCTCAGAAAACCTCCATGGACATGATGGTGGATGTACAACCCCGTATTCGCGAAGAGTGGGCCCAAAACAAGGCATGCACGTTTTTAAGCTTTTTGGAGATTTTGCACTCTCGGTGGCCAATTTTGGCTCTAGCTTGGAAACATACTAGTAGGGGAAGGAAAAATCGGCCTCCCCCAGTGGCCCTCTTTGGGGGGTGTCGGGGTCTTGCCCCTGCCCCCCTGCCCGCGGCTTGGTGGGGCGAGACCGGCCAAGGCCGGGGGTCTCGCCCCTGCCCGCGGCTTGGTGGGGCGAGACCGGCCAAGGTCGGGGGTCTCGCCCCTGCCCGCGGCTTGGTGGGGCGAGACCGGCCAAGGTCGGGTGTCTCGCCCCTGCCCGCAGCTTGGTGGGGCGAGACCGGCCAAGGCCGGGGGTCTCGCCCCTGCCCGCGGCTTGGTGGGGCGAGACCGGCCAAGGCCGGGGGTCTCGCCCCTGCCCGCGGCTTGGTGGGGCGAGACCGTCCAAGGCCGGGGGTCTCGCCCCTGCCCGCGGCTTGGTGGGGCGAGACCGGCCAAGGCCGGGGGTCTCGCCCCTGCCCTCGTCGCCCCTGTGCTCGGCCCCTAGGTGGATGAGGGGCGGGGTGGTTTTTACCCCTTTACGCCCCGGCGTGACTGTTTTTTATTGGCCCAAGGTGTATTTGGCGTAGGGGTATTTCGGGCATTTTGGCTCATGGGATTTGGAAAACTATAAATAGACCCCCTTGGGTGCCTTTGGAGAGGGAGATTTTTTACCTTCCTCCTCCCTTAGCTTCTTCTTGGTAGAGTAGAGAGAGCTCTCCAAGGCACCCTAGCTCAGGCATTGGCTAGGGAGGGGAAGTGCTCAGGTAGCCTTCCGGGTGTGAGGTGGGACCTCCGCGCTAGAGCCGAGAGTCTGTTTCTAGCTTCTTGATCTTTGGTCTGTGACGTTCCTCCGGGTGTAGTAGGTGTGAGGTCACCCCTTTCTAGGGACCCCGAACTCCACAGAGGTCAATTTTGGCTTCAACACTTTGGTGCGGTGAGCGTGGAGAGTGACCAGCACAGAAGATCTTGGGAGAGTGTCATGACTGGAGGTCAAGGAGGTAGTGATGATCTCGGTGAGCTCCCCAGCCCAGGACCCTTTGTGGGGAGGCAAGAGTTCATGGCCTCCATCCAAGGCATCATGGAGATGCTGCGAAGCATTGCTCCTCAGGGTGGCAGCTCCACCCCGACCCCCCAGAAGCTAGCTCCCCCCCTCGACGAGTCGACTCCCAGGGGTCTAGGCGAGATGACCCCAGCGGGGGGAAGTGCACCAGGAAGAAGGTCAGGGAAGGAGAGGATGGGAGATGGGGTCGAGCGAGACCTCACCGGTCGGGAGCTGTTCTCCAGCACGGCGAGTGCCAACCTCCCAGGCGAGCAGGTGGCGCGAGTGGAAGTGGCGAGACCCCCGTATTCGCGAAGAGTGGGCCCAAAATAAGGCATGCACGTTTTTAAGCTTTTTGGAGATTTTGCACTCTCGGTGCCCAATTTTGGCTCTAGCTTGGAAACATACTAGTAGGGGGAGGAAAAATCGGCCTCCCCCAGTGGCCCTCTTTGGGGGGTGTCGGGGTCTTGCCCCTGCCCCCCTGCCCGCGGCTTGGTGGGGTGAGACCGGCCAAGGCCGGGGGTCTCGCCCCTGCCCGCGGCTTGGTGGGGTTAAACCGGCCAAGGCCGGGTGTCTCGCCCCTGCCCGCAGCTTGGTGGGGCGAGACCGGCCAAGGCCGGGGTCTCGCCCCTGCCCGCGGCTTGGTGGGGCGAGACCGGCCAAGGCCGGGGGTCTCGCCCCTGCCCGCGGCTTGGTGGGGCGAGACCGGCCAAGGCCGGGGGTCTCGCCCCTGCCCGCGGCTTGGTGGGGCGAGACCGGCCAAGGTCGGGGGTCTCGCCCCTGCCCGCGGCTTGGTGGGGCGAGACCGGCCAAGGCCGGGGGTCTCGCCCCTGCCCTCGTCGCCCCTGTGCTCGGCCCCTAGGTGGATGAGGGGCGGGGTGGTTTTTACCCCTTTACCCCCCGGCGTGGCTGTTTTCTATTGGCCCAAGGTGTATTTGGCGTAGGGGTATTTCGGGCATTTTGGCACATGAGATTTGGAAAACTATAAATAGACCCCCTTGGGTGCCTTTGGAGAGGGAGATTTTTTACCTTCCTCCTCCCTTAGCTTCTTCTTGGTAGAGTAGAGAGAGCTCTCCAAGGCACCCTAGCTCAGGCATTGGCTAGGGAGGGGAAGTGCTCAGGTAGCCTTCCGGGTGTGAGGTGGGACCTCCGCGCTAGAGCCGAGGGTCTGTTTCTAGCTTCTTGATCTTTGGTCTGTGACGTTCCTCCGGGTGTAGTAGGTGTGAGGTCACCCCTTTCTAGGGACCCCGAACTCCACAGAGGTCAATTTTGGCTTCAACAGTGGAGGAGATGCTGCGAGTAGGTATCATTTAGCCGAGTGTCAGTTCATTCTCGAGCCCCATTCCTTTTGGTGCGCAAAAAGGACAATAGTGGAAAATTTTGTGGACTAACAGGGGTTGAACCATCTTTTTAGGGGGAGTGGTTTGTTTGCACGGGTTTCCCAGTTCCATCGTCAGGGATCGCGATCTAATGTTCATGAGTGATTTTTGGCAGGAGATGTTTCAATTACAGAGCACCAAGCTGAGGTTCAACATGACCAACCATCCTCAGACTGACGGGCAAACAGAGGTCCTCACCTGTTGCATCGGCACATACTTGTGTTGCTTTGCTACCGAGTTGCCCTGCCATTGGACACAATGGATCGCGTGAGCGGAGTTATGGTACAACACCTCATACCATTTTTTTGCGGGATCGACCCCCTTTCAGGTGGCCTATGGGAGACCACCGCCGAAGCTTCCGTTCAGCCTTCCTGGGGCGTGCCAAGTGCATGCCTTGGTCACCGATCTCCAAGATTGTGCCAAGTCCCTCCGCCAGCTGAAGCATCATCTTCTCCTCACTCAGCAATGCATGGTTCAGCAGTCTAACCTACACCGCCTTGATGTGGTTCACTCTTTGGGCGAGGTGTTCGTCAAATTGCGGACCCACCATCAAAGTTCCTTAGTTTGCCGCTTACATCCCAAGATATCTATCCACTAGTTTGGCCCCTTCCCAAGATATCTCCTCCTCTCTCTAGTTCTCTCTCTCTCAATTCTCGTTGTTCGCCGAACCCGAGCCGCAAGCCACGATCCGCTCGCCCATCGTCGATCGCAGTCCGTCGTTGTCGCTCCCTCCTCGCCAACATTGCTCCCCGAGGCTCTAAGAAGGTTCTCTACTCCCTCGAGGACTTCCCTCCACTTCCCCCTTGCACGCGCTCTCAATCTAGGGCCCGTAACAACTTGGTATCAGAGGAACCTCTCCTCCCCGCCGCCGACTCTCCAGAACAAGCAATTTTGGCACCTGCGGTGGCCTACCACGTCGTTTCCGACGATCGCCAGGGCCTCCGCCGCTCGGACACAGCTTCTCCGCACCAGCCCACATCGTTCGGTTTCCGCCCAGTCCTCGCTGCACCGGCTGCCGTCCGCCAGCCCATCTCCACAGCCTATCCTCCTCGACTCTTCCATCGTCGGGGGTACCCTCCTCGCGGCCTCTACCGGCTTACTTCTCCACCTTTATTCCCTCCTCCTCAGGCCTCCTCATCCATGGATGACGGAAATTTGGGCGGCCCTACATTGGCCCAAATCTTGGAATTCTTCAAATCCATGATGGCGGACAACCAACAAAACCTCCTTGTCGCTCTCTGTCCGGACAGCACTCCGCCGCCGCTACGCCCCACGTTGGATTCTTCCCCCTCCATTCTCGTACTGCAAGCCGGACTCCGACCACCCGATTTTCCCTCCCGCTCCAACTACTCTACTGTATCGCGCTATGTGAAGCTGGATTTTCCAATCTTTGAGGGCCGCGAAGATCCCTTAAGATGGTTGATTCGTTGTGAGCACTTCTTCGCCGCACAGCGTACTCCATGGGAGGATTGACTTGGTGCGGCCTCCTTCCACCTCAAGGATTCGACACAACTGTGGTTCTCTCAACTTCAATGGGAGAAGCCCGACCTTACTTGGGACGACTTTAAGGTCGCAGCAACCCCATAGGTGACTTGATCTCCCTCAAGTAGTCTGGCTCCATCGATGACTATTTGGCGCAGTTCCAGGTGCTCCTCGTCTGCGCCCCGTCAATTCCCGCGGCCCACCAGGCCGCCATCTTCAACGCAGGCTTACACGAGAGACTCCGCATGAACGTCGAGTTTTAGAACCCACCAAATCTCACTTCAGCGATGAGCCTGGCTCGCATATGCGGGAAGCGCATTCACATGGATTGTCCATATTTGGGGCGCCGTAGCAGTGAGAGCTCTCTTCGGACTTCCAGTCAGTCTCAGCCACCATCGGGCGACCTCCCCAGGGCCAAAGACGGGGAGCGCCCCTCAACCATCCGATGTCTATCACCCCAGGAGATGGTCGAACGACGTGCAAAGGGGCTTTGCTTCAACTGTGATGAGGCTTGTGGTCGGGTGCACGAGTGCAAGCGCCTCTTTTGGCTCAAGGTCGACGACCCCTCAGATGAGGAAGCCGGGGATGATGTGCCAGGGGACCCAGAGAACTCCTTACATGCCATGTCGGGCCCCCACACTTCTGACACAGTGCAGATGCCCATCACAGTGGTCGGGCACCGCATCCTCGCTCTCATGGACACAAGCAGCACACATAGCTTTATCAGTGATCTCACCGCCCAGCGGCTCCAGCTTCACATCACCAGTCGCAACCGTTTGAGCATGATGGTGCCTAATGGCGTTGTCATGGCCTGTACCGGGGTTTGCCGGAACATTCCCATCATTGTGGAGGACTATCACTCTCATGTTGATTTCTTCGTTATCGCCTTACGGGGATTCGAAGCGGTGTTGGCGACGCGTTGGCTGCGTACACTCGGCCCCATCTTGTGGGATTTGGAGTGTCTGACGATGTCTTGGGGTCTGGGACCCTACCCGACGGTTTGGCAGGGCCGCCAACAGCAGATTCCACCCCCATTTGTTCTCTCCAACTTGAGCCTGCAGTGCAGCCTGATCTTTCAGCTTCCCTTCGCGAGCATGGTGACATTATGGTCGCACTGACGGGGCTTCCTCCCGCCGCTAGGACCACCGCATCTGCCTTCTTCTGAATACTGCCCCGGTGGTTGTCCGTCCCTACCGTTACCCCTTCCTATAGAAGGATGAGATTGAGCGGCAGTGCGCCGATATGCTTCGTTAGGGTATCATCTGTCACATCGTCTCGCCCTTCTCCTCCCCGATTCTCTTGGTCCACAAAAAGGATGACTCTTGGCGCTTCTGTGTGTATTATCGCTCCCTAAACGCGGTCAAGGTGAAGGATAAGTTTCTCATCCAGGTGGTCGAAGAATTGTTGGATGAGTTGCATGGTTCCCGCTATTTCTCCAAGCTCAACCTTTGCTCGGGGTACCACCAGGTCCGTATGTTTACTGTTGATGTGGAGAAGGCGGTGTTTTGCATGCATCATGGTCATTCTGAGTTTCTCGTGATGCCCTTCGGGCTCACAAATGCCCCAACTACCTTCCAGGAACTTATGAATGAGATATTCCATACTCTTCTTCGTAGATGCGTACTTGTTTTCTTCGATGATATTTCGGTGTACAGCAAGACTTGGGAAGCACATCTCGATCACTTCCGCACAGTCCTCTAGTTGGTCCGCTCACATCAGTTATTCCTTAAGCAGGCCAAATGTTCCTTCAGCGCTGACAGGGTGGCATACCTGAGCCACATCGTCGACCATTCAGGCATCTCTGCGAATCCAGTCAAGATTCAGGGCGTTCTCGATTGGGCCGGATTAGCCCCTTCTCCAGACACAGCGGGAGCTCTGTGGGTTCCTCGGCCTAGCCAGCTACTACCGCAGATTCATCCAGGGGTACATGGTGATCGTTGCTCCCTTACTCTCCCTCCTGCGTCGCCAGTGCTTCGTATGGGATGACGCCACAACGGAGGCCTTTCGAGCTTTGCAGCAGGCCTTGGTCTCGGACCCTGTCCTCCAGCTTCCAGATTTCGAGAAGGATTTTCAGGTGGAGTGTGACGCCGCTGAACACAGGTGTGGGGCGGTTTTGCAACAGTACGGGCACCCGATTTCTTACTTCAGCCGCACGACAACCCTCCATCACTAGAAACTCCCGGCCTACGAACAGGAGCTCATCGGACTAGCTAAGGTCGTTCACCATTGGCGACCGTATTCGTGGGGGCGGGCCTTCGTGATCCGCATGGACCATTTCAGTCTCAAGTACTTGTTGGAGCAACGTCTGACGACAGTGCCTCAGCAGCGCTGGGTGAGCCGCCTTTTGGGCTACGATTTTCGGGTGGAGTTCAAGGCGGGCCACTTGAACCGTGCGGCTGACGCTCTCTCCCGTCGCGACTCCTCTGATGCACTCCTCTTTGTCATTTCCGCGCAGTCGTTTCTAGTTCTTACCCGGCTCCGTCAAGAGATCCTCGACACTCGGGCCCTTCGCGAGTTACTCCACCGCATTCAGGAGGGACACCTTCCGCCGCACTGCATAGTCTAGGATGGCCTTATTCTATACAAGGACCGCTTCTTCGTGTCTGGCGCCTCTCCGCTGATTTTCGACATTCTGGCAGTCGTGCATGGCCATACACATGAGGGGGTCCACAAGACCCTACAGCGCGTGCGCGCCGAGTTCTTTTGGCACGGGCTCAAACTGAGCGTCCAGGCATTCATCACAGCATGCCATACTTGCCAGCGCGGCAAGACAGTCTCTTTCGCCCGTGGGACTACTGCAGCCCCTTTCGGTCCTGACACAGATTTGGGATGACATATCGATGGACTTCATCGAGGGATTGCCTCCTTCTCGGGGCCACTCTATCATCTTTGTCGCCGTCGACCGCTTCTCCAAGGGGGAGCACTTCATTGCCATGAGCCGTCCTATCATCGGCCCCGTAGTTGCCCGCGCCTTCTTTGATCAGGTGTTTCGTCTTCATGGAGTACCAGAGAGTATTGTGTCCGGCAGGGACAAAGTCTTCACATTACAGTTTTGGCAGGAGCTTTTACCCTCTATGGTACAAAGCTGGCCCTCTCCTCCACCTACCATCCTCAGTCGGACGGCCAGACTGAGGTGGTCAAATGGACGCTCGAAATGTACCTCAGCTGCCTTATAGGAGATCGCCCCAAGGACTGGGAATGTTTGCTTCCATGGGTAGAGTATTGTTACAATACCTCATATCACACGACCCTCCAGACCATTCCCTTCCGCCTCATCTACGATCGTGATCCTCCTCGCCTCCTTACATATAGGAGTGCCTTTACCCGCTCCACCTCCGTCAACACTGAGTTGTGCTCGCGTGATGAGTTTCTGCATCTTCCGCGTAACCGCCTTTTTCAGGCCCAGGCAAGCATTGAGAACGCTCACAATCGGGGCCATCGCGAGTTGTTCTTCGCGCCTGGGGATTGGATATGGTTGAGACGCTGCCCCTACCGCCAGTCTACCATCTCAAAGGAGACCTATCAGAAGTTGGTGCTTAAGTTTTTTGGGCCCTTCGAGATTCTACACCGAATCGGAGACGTGGCTAATCGTCTTTGCCTTCCCGCCGACGCCAGTTTACCGCCAGTCTATTTGCATTCTTATCGGAGATCGTCGAGGATCTTCCTGATCAGCTGTTGCTCCCGTCTCGATCCCGTCGACAGCTTATGTTTCTACTTCGAGGACGCTTTCCTCTGTTGATGACTTCGTCGAGCCCATCTACCAACGACTTTGTCGATCCCGTATGCCGCCCCTTCCAGTTTCTTCCACTCTTAGTTATTAAAGGCACAAGGCGCACCTAGGCGCAAAAGAGTATTGGATCCTAGGCGCAAGGCGCAAGGCTCGAG
Organism: Platanthera guangdongensis; assembly: GCA_039583875.1. Taxonomy (NCBI): domain Eukaryota; kingdom Viridiplantae; phylum Streptophyta; class Magnoliopsida; order Asparagales; family Orchidaceae; genus Platanthera; species Platanthera guangdongensis. The sequence goes on from CM077158.1 coordinate 70,838,623, forward strand.
GCGCGGGAGTGCACTTGACGAAGGTAAGGCGCAATCATATCCATTTGAAATAATCAGCTTCAAACATCATTTCAGCTTCTTGGTCAAATTCTTAATCTAGGGTCTGTTTGGCGCAGCTCTGCGGCTGAGTCTCTTTGCAGAGCTGTTTTTTCTGTGTTTGGGACAGCTCCTTATGAATAGCTTTTCGTAAATCTGGAGCTATTTGCAGCTTTTCGGAAAAGCTCTCAAAATAGCTTTCTCTCTCACAGGTTTTGGAATCTACCGGCCCCAACTTTTCAATTCTTTGATCTCGCCAGAGCTGTCACATCTCGCCAGCCGACGCTCCCTCCTCCTCCCGCTCTCGCTCTATTTCTTCAAGCGCACTTCTGCACATAACACTCAAACACTCTGCAGCTTTTCAAAACTGCTCTCCAGAGATCTATTTTAAAACAGTTCTATCCGAACAGCAGCTTTTCAATCCGCCAGAGCTGTCCCAAACAGACCCCTAGTCTACTTATTAATCATTCATTATTATTGTTTATATCTCTTAAAAAATAGAATCAATGTGGTTATTGCATCATATCTCAGTCTCAACGCACAATTATCTTTCACAAACACTAAATCAATAAAAAATTATTGAGTTCTTACATTATTTCTTTCGTAATTTTTGAAAAAAAAAATATACAACAAAAAACTAACTCAGGCGCATCATTTATATTCCAAAGGCGCAAACAAGGCGCACGGAGGTACGGAGGTGCAAACATCTAAGCCTGGTGAGCCTTAGGTGCGCCTGAGGCGCGACTTTAATAACATAGCTTCCATTGCTTCCTTTTTGTGGTTATGACTTCGGCGCAACCTTTGTGGCCCTTGTCGGCCGACTCTGCTACTGATCCAGCAGCCCCCTCAACGATTCCTATCATTTCCCTTCATTCTTCAAACGATTATCAGCCGCTTCCAATTGTTGTTACCCTTCTGGAGTGTTATTCTCATGTCAATGATGGTGTTTCTTGTTTTTTTAGTAGTTTTTTGTGTCATTGCTTAGTTGTTCATGTTTGTTTTGTCTTGTCTTCAAGCCTTCATGCACGTGTGTTCCACGTGTGGGGAAGTGTTAGAGACAAAGGTAACTCAGATGATATTTCCTGACTCTCGCCTTAATCACACACGGCCTCCAGCTTATTTCTTGTGTTTAGGGTGTCTCCCCAATTTTTCTTTTTTGTTGGATAGGTGTGGTATGGTCTTTGTTGGTTGATCTATCGATCCAGTAGGTTGTATCTTGTGAGAGTATTCTCGGTCACCCGTCTGCTGATTTCTTTCCTGCGAGTCCACGCCGTGTGTGGGACTTGTGTCGTGTATGGGTCTAAGTCATGTGTGGCTATGCCCCTAACTTAATTCCCCAGTTTGGAACTTCCCATAGTGGCTCATTTATTGTTTTGCCCCATTTAGCTTACCACCATTACCTTTTTTATGATGATTTCAAGCTGGAATTTTCCCCGCCAGCTTGAGGGGAATGTTGAAGTTATTAGTATTATTGCATTAGCAGAGTTATTTAGGAGTGTTGGGGATTCATCTCGCATTGTAGTTTCATGTTTAAGAGTTATTCCATGCCCTATATAAAGCCCCTTTGTGGATGAATATATTGCACCGAATATTTTATTTTGATATTTCAACATGTAAGAAAGGTGGTTTGCCATCTACAATTTCCTTCTAACAGCTGCATTCATCCATTCTTTCATGCCTCCTGGATAAAAAGGGTGTTGGGAGATCACACTCACCCTACCCGAGGGGATGATGATCGATTTCATTCCCTCCTATGAGCCTGAGGCGGTGCTAGGATCTTGCAACAAGGAAATTCAATGTCAGCAAGTACAACAAGTCCTCATTCAGTGGAGGGGACTACCAGCAGAGGAAGCTACGTGAATTCTGGTAGAGGAAGTCAAGTCACAGTTCCCAGACTTCAACCTTGAGGACAAGGTCATTTTGGAAACAGGAGGTTTTGATACGAGCACGAGCGATCCCATCCCTAGCCAGTGATACGCACGGGTTTATACACATCGTGCACACATTTCAAGCATGGTGGCGGAATGATTTACACTACTTAGACTTGCTATGTATTTGTCTTTAAGAGGGAGCCTCCTATAAATAAAGGAGTCTAGGCTTTATTCACATGTTGGTTTGTATCTGTTTTCTACTGAATCGAAAGGAGGGGGCGACCCAACGTCTTTCCCTAATTTATTGTGAACTCTAGTATTTTCCCTTTGGAATTGCCCAAAAGATTAATTTTTGCATGTATGTGACCGTTCATCAACAATTTTGTCAAGCGGGTCCTTTAACTTCATCCAGTCCTTTGGAGCCCAAGGCCATTGTGGATTCTTTAGGCTCTATAATTGTTACCACCTTCAGGGTATGAGCATTCACTGCCTTCAAACCTAAATTACCTAATACATGAACACCTTTTAAAAAGACATTGTTCTCTAGATTCAAGTTCAAAATACAGTGGATAGTGAAATATCTGTTTTTGGGCCCATGGCCTTTGTTCATTTCATCCATCAACAACTCCACTTCCAAGCCTAAACTCACATATTGTTGACTGTGTCAAATCTTCACTGACATCTTAGAGGCCTTGGTCCACCATCTTTAAGCATGATCTGCGTAATTTTTGTTGGCTGTACGTTCCGATCGCCTCAGACTAACAGACTTTAAATCGATCCATTCTCGATCCGGGTGCTTTATGCTATATAATTTCAACAGTGACAAATCACAGAAAATTCCTTAATGACTTATCCAGAAAATATAACTCAAACCTAGCAAATGTTGGAAGCAGCAAAAATATCTTCAGAAGAAATTGTTTGAAGCTGTGACGTATTAAGCTTTCAATTTAATCAAACTTCCATATTTTCTGCCATCTAGAAGAGAACGAATTTGGACTTCTCAAAATCTTTTAGGTATTTTGTTTGAACAATGAAAGCTATTATTTTGTTTCAACAATGAAAGCCATTATTTTGTTTCAACAATGAAAGAGTACAACTACTTTGTCTCTATTTATTGAATTAATCAGAAACTGATTGTATAGGGTAAGCTAATCTAAACTAAAAGACTTTTCATTAAATAGCACACAGTGCAGTACCAGGATGCAACAATTTATCTATTCACCCTTATAATTAACCTGAAAATATATATCTAGGTTAATTAGCTAAGTAAATAGGTAATTAAAGGGATATTATAAAAAGAAGGCTTCATTAATCACTCCAACAAATCATTTATGATTTTTATTTATGGGATTTTTCTTAAATTTGGGGTTTTAAAACATTTTTATGTGATTTTATAAATACAAAACAAATACAAATAATTAGGAAGAATAAACTTCAACCCAGAGTATCCGGGTCAAGAAAGATTTGATACAATATCGACCTATTGTTCCTCCAGATCATAAATGAGACGGAGCAGTTGAAACCACTGCCGTCCTCGCACGTGGTTTCATATTCAAATCCCACAACTTTCACACTCAGTCCCCCCCCTAAAGGACTCCAAAGAAAAAAAACTTGAAAGTCTCGCAATTCTAGGGTCCACCGTCATTTATCTTATTATATTAGTATTATGGTGTATCGAGTCTTTATTATGTTGAGCCTTTATTAGAGCATTTTAGGTATTTTAATATTTATGAACATTTTGATGTATTTACAAGTATGCCTGATGGGAATCCATCGGATCGTGCACATGATGGGGCGGGACCACGTTCATTTATTCCCGCCGGAAGACGTGATCGGATCGCCGATCCGACCCCGCGGTTGCGTCCGGCACGTCGCCGCGAATCAGAATTATATATTTATGTATTTTTTTTGGACACGTACTTATTTTATTTAAGGGCAAACTCACCGGTCAATCATAGCCGTTGGATGGGATGCCCTCATGCTTGTTTTCTTATAAATAGGACTAGTGGCTGGTTAGGGTTATCATTGCTGAAGTTGGAGAGTCTCTTCCCTACTTCCGGTGGTCTTCCGCGGTGCCGACGCCGTGGACCCTTGGTGCCGACGCCTTGGGGTAAGTTTTCCTCTTCCTCTCCCTCACTTTCTCCTTCCCTATCCAGGCCGCCAGCCCCTCCCTGTTTTCCGCCCAGCTTTGGCCGCCCGGAAACCCCCGCTTTCCCCCATCCAGGCCGCCAGCCCCCTTTCCTGCTTCCGCCCAGGTCCGGCCGCCGGAACACCCCCCATCTCCTCCCTATCCAGGCCGCCAGCCCCTCCCACCGATCCGCCGCCTGGAACCAGCCACCCGCCGCCTTTCCGCCTCCTACCAGCCCGCCAACACTCCGTCCCCATCCAAATCCGTGGATCCACCGCCCGCTAGCCCCCTCTACCATTACTCCCCACGATCCGGGTTAAAGCGCCCCGATCTACCCTCCCGTCACCCGATCCACTCTCCCCAAGCCGGATCCGGCCATCTATTACCGGATCCGTCCACCCGAGCCCGATCCGAGCGTATTCATCCGGATCCGCCCGTTTTCGTCTCGATCCCTTCTCCCACCACCAAAACAGCCCCTCCCCGTCATTTCCACCTCCGGCTCCACCACCCGGCACCCGATATACGCCACCCGCACCTTCCACTTCCATTGCCCGAAATCAGCCCCTAGTCTTGAGTTTTTTTTGTGATTGTGTTGTACTATTTTCTGGATATTATTATTGGAGATCTCATATTTGCTTGGAACTAGTTTGTGGCATTTTGTATCGATTGATTATTAACCTGCAGGTGGATCCCTTCGCCGCACGCTTCGCTTCTGGCCCTCCGAGCGGAGGAAAGCCAACTAAGAAATTTGTCAAATATTAAAATAAACTCTTGTTGTAGTTATTTGCTTGTGGCGTTGTTATTTTCATTGCTCTAATAATCCGTCGCATGAACCAATTATTGTGTTGCATATAGAGTCTAAGTGGTGCACTTCATAGCCTACCCTACATCAGTTGGTATCAGAGCCCAGGTCGGGTCATTTACATGCTCCGTAGTGGTAGGACATTTAGAAGCATGGTAGATCCACCCGTCACAAATGACCGGGCAGCGGGCTCAAATTCGAGCACCGCTACCACAGACTTTCAACGCCTTATTCTAGAGCGTTTGACGCAATGGGTACCCAGTTCGAGAACGTGCGTCACGATATTGCCGCGGTGACTCGTCGCCTAGATCTGATAGAGCGCGCAAGAAGCACTCCCTCCCTACACGACCATGAGCGGGTGATCCGGGCGACTCTCCCCGTCGTGGGCAGCGGGTCAGAGATGATCTGCCACCTGCGGACCGCTACCACCGTGAAGATCCCGTGAGAGCCCCCACCCCGCCAGCATGGCGGAACCCAGAGCCACCTCGTGGCCGACCCCCACCCCCGTGGGAGGATTACCGTATGCCACGACAGTCTGGCCCTAGGAACCGCGTGTCCCCGCTCGTCGCCACGACCAGCGTCGTGACGAGTATTACCCGCCGGGTCGACGTGAGCGCGGACCCCCGCCCGCTCGACACGACTATGACCGTGACGATGATCCTGATGATTATCCAAACCCGCGGAGAGGAGACCGTGGCTTTGACATCACTCGTCGCATCCGCCTCGATGCCCCTTCGTTCGATGGTCGCCTAGATCCAAAAGCCTTCAGCGATTGGCTCTTGGACATGGACCACTACTTCGAGTGGTACGACATGAGTGACGAGCGCTGCGTCCGCTTTGCAAAGATGAAATTGATCGGGCAAGCTAAGGTGTTCTGGATTAGTGTCGAGAGAGCTCTAGAGCGGGATGGTTACTACCCCATCACCAGATGGGACGAGATGAAGGAGAGACTGAAGGAGAAGTACCTCCCCGCGTCATATCGGGATCAGCTATTTGAGCAGCTACAGAACTTACGACAGGGGACACTTACTGTCGCTGAGTACATGGCTCGCTTCGATGAGCTGGTCGTCAGGAGTGATATTTCAGAGGAACCTATTGCCACTGCCGCCCGTTTCAAGGCGGGCCTTCGTTCCGATATTCGGAGAGAGTTGATTCCCCACCGCTTGGAGACTGTTGATCAGATATTCCATCTCTCCCTCGAGTATGAGCAGTACCTTCGTTCGTCTAGTACGAGGCAGTTCACCTCTCGGACTGATTCCTCGACCTTTAGGAAACCCGCTCCGCCCCAGACCACTACGGCCGCACCCTCGCGCATCCCCGCGGATGCGAAGGGTAAAGCCGTAGCCACTGATGGCCAGCGATCTGGGGGCATTGTATGTTTTAGATGCTCTGGCAGGGGCCACGTGGCGGCGCAGTGCCCCACGCGGACCCTGTTACTTGAGGAAGAGGAGGAACAGGGTTTAGAGGGTGAAGAGGAGGCCCCAGAGGAGGTTAGGGCTGCAGTCGAGGAAGGTTGGGAGAGTGATGCCGAGCGATCCTTAGAGGTGGGAGTGATTCGGCGCCTCCTACACACCCCACGTGTGGACGAGGACTGGCGACGCACGACCATCTTTTACACGTACTTCCCTAGTGCAGGCGGTCCCTGCAAGCTAGCCATTGATGGTGGGAGTTGCGTGAATATTGTAGCCCAGAAAGCGCTTGACCGTATGCAGGTGAAGGCAGAGCCTCACCCCCATCCGTACCGTGTCGTCTGGGTTGACAAGACGGCGATTCAGGGTCACCCAGCGTTGTTTAGTCCCGATCACCATTGCGTCCTTTCAGGACAAGGTCTGGTGCGATGTTATCCCCATGGACGTCGCTCACGTGTTGCTTGGCCGCCCCTGGCTTTTTGATCGTGATGTCACGTGCTTCGGTCGCTCGAACACGTGTGTCTTTTATGATAAGGGGCGGAAGATCACGTTGACGCCCACCCAGCCCCGAGATCGACCCAAGGTGTGGTAGAGTCATCTCCGAGCACGAGCGCCTCGCGACCACTGCATATTCTGAGGCGAGATGAGTTTCTGCGAGATAGTGCCGAGTCCGACGTCATTTATGTAGTCGCCGCTACCCAGGTTACCGAGGACGCTCCAGTCGATTTCCCACTCGCGGTGCGTCCCCTGTTAGGCGAGTTTGCGGACATTATGCCAGACGAGCTCCCCGATGAGTTGCCCCCCCCCCCCCTCGGGACATTCAGCATGCCATTGATTTAGTCCGGGAGCTTCCCTCCGAACCTGCCTCACTACCGTATGCACCCGGATGAGCACGCTGAGCTCAAACGGCAAGTTGACGAGCTTCTTCGGAAGCAGTTCATTCGCGAGAGCATGAGTCCTTGTGCGGTTCCCGCCCTTCTTACCCCTAAGAAGGACGGTAGTTGGCGTATGTGCATCGACAGCCGCGCCATCAATAAGATCACGGTCAGGTATCGCTTCCCCATCCCACGACTCGATGACTTACTGGATACTATGTCCGGTGCCCAGATCTTCTCCAAGATCGACCTCCGCAGCGGGTACCATCAGATACGAGTTCGTGAGGGGGACGAGTGGAAGACCGCATTTAAGACCAAGGACGGTCTGTATGAGTGGCTAGTCATGCCATTCGGGCTATCCAACGCCCCGAGCACATTCATGCGAGTTATGACGCAGGTGTTGCGGCCCTACATGGGCAAGTTCCTGGTGGTGTACTTTGATGACATATTAGTCTACAGCCAGACTCAGGCCGCTCACCTCGATCATTTGAGACTTCTCTTCGGCACCCTCCGTCAAGAGAAGCTGTATGTGAACCTGAAGAAGTGCACCTTTCTGTCCGAGTCCGTCCACTTCCTAGGCTTTATTATTTCCTCCACTGGAGTCTCTGTGGACCCTGAGAAGGTCAAATCTATTCGAGATTGGCTTGTACCTAGGAATATCCACGAGGCTCGTAGCTTTCACGGGCTTGCCACCTTCTATAGGAGGTTTGTCCAGGGGTTCAGCACGATCATGGCCCCCTTCACGAGCTGTCTCAAGAAGGGAGAGTTTCAGTGGACCCCCGCAGCCACCAGAGCCTTCGAGGAGATTAAGGAGAGATTGACGACAGCTCCCGTCCTGAGGTTACCAGATTTCAGTTGCGCCTTTGAGGTCGCCTGCGACGCGTCCGGTATCGGCATAGGTGGCGTATTGAGCCAAGAGGGACACCCAGTTTCCTACTTTAGTGAGAAGCTGAATGACGCAAAGCAAAAGTACTCGAACTATGATCGAGAATTTTATGCTATTGTCCAGTCTCTGCGCTACTGGCGACACTATCTCCTTCCCCGGGAGTTCGTGTTGTATTCCGACCACCAGGCCCTCCGTTACCTCGATTCGCAACGCAAGCTGGGCCACCGGCATGCGAAGTGGGTTGAGTATCTGCAGGATTTTCATTACGTTCTCAAGCACCGCGCGGGTGTTGAGAACAAGCCAGCCGATGCGTTGAGTCGTCATGTCTCTTTGCTTCAGACGATGACCGCCCGCGTCGACGGGCTTGAGCGCATGATCTTAGAGTATCCGACGTGCCCTGATTTTGGTGAGATTTACACCGCCATATCCCGAGATCCCCCAAACCCTGTTGAGGGATATCAGATCTTCGAGGGATATCTATACCATGGATCCCGCCTATGCATTCCCCGAACATCGTATCGTGATTTCCTGATTTGGGAGTTGCATGCGGGTGGAGCCGCCGGACATTTTGGACGCGACAAGTCTATAGCCATTGTGGAGGACCGTCTCTACTGGCCCACGCTTAGGAAGGATGTGACTAGAGTCGTCCGCCACTGCCGTACCTGCCAGACGGCCAAGGGTACGAAGCAGAACACGGGCCTATATACTCCTCTACCGATCCCACGTCGGCCTTGGGAGGATCTTAGCATGGACTTCGTTCTTGGACTCCCCCGCACTCTTCGGAAGCACGATTCCATCTTCGTGGTGGTTGATCGCTTTTCGAAGATGGCTCATTTCATTGCATGCCGCAAGACGGCGGACGCGACCCACGTTGCATCCATTTTCATGAGGGACGTTTTCCGATTACACGGCCTTCCCAAGACCATCGTATCGGACCGTGACGTGAGATTTATGAGCTACTTCTGGAAGACCCTGTGGCTCAAGACTGGCACCACCCTTAAGTTCTCGACTGCCTACCACCCACAGACGGACGGCCAGACGGAGGTAGTAAATAGGAGTTTAGGGAACTTGTTGAGATGTCTAGTGGGAGAGCGAGTGAGTAGTTGGGACGTAGACCTGCCGGTCGCCGAGTTTGCATATAATAGCTCCGTCAATAGGACTACTGGCTTGAGTCCATTTCATATAGTGTCAGGTTACGACCCCAGGAAACCCTTGACCTTATTCCGAGCCCGTTAGAGTCTCGTCCTAGTGAGTCTGCCGAGTCATTTGCACAGCATCTGCATGAGTTGCATGAGTCGGTTCGCCGACGTATTAATATGAGCAATGAAAATTATAAAACCCACGCAGATCAGCGAAGACGAGAGCGTACTTTTAATATTGGCGAACGGGTGATGGTACGAATCCGCCCGGAGAGACTCCCTTCGGGGTCTGCCAAGAAGCTAAGCGCCAGGCGAATGGGTCCTTTCTCAGTTATTAGTCGGATTGGGACAAACGCCTACAAGCTAGATATCCCGGCAACCATGGGGATTCATCCAGTTTTTAATATCGAGGATCTGACACCCTATTACGAGCCTCATGACTATGGGGACCCGAGCAGTGGAGGTGCGCCACCTTCTTCCCCTTGCCCTCCTTCCCCACCGCCCCACCCACACCAGTTGGCCACCACAGCCCGCCCACTACTGACACCCTTTCCCCTGGGAGTTCGTCGCCATTGGTACCACCGTCGGCATCACCACTCACACCGGATCCCACCATGAGAGACGAGAGCATCACGGAGATCAGATCCCACCAGATTGTTCCCACCACGGACGGGCCGCGCCTTCGCTACTTGGTTCATTGGCGGGGTCGTACAGACGCTGACGACGCTTGGATACTACCGGCAGAGCTTGATCGACTTGCCCCCGGACTTCGACTCCAGTACGATCGTCTCCATTCCTCGGAGATGAATGCCTTTCAGTCGGGGGGAGTTGATGGGAATCCATCGGATCGTGCACATGATGGGGCGGGACCCACGTTCATTTATTCCCGCCGGAAGACGTGATCGGATCGCCGATCCGACCCCGCGGTTGCGTCCGGCACGTCGCCGCGAATCAGAATTATATATTTATGTATTTTTTTTGGGCACGTACTTATTTTATTTAAGGGCAAACCCACCGGCCAATCATAGCCGTTGGATGGGATGCCCTCATGCTTGTTTTCTTATAAATAGGACTAGTGGCTGGTTAGGGTTATCATTGCTGAAGTTGGAGAGTCTCTTCCCTACTTCCGGTGGTCTTCCGCGGTGCCGACGCCGTGGACCCTTGGTGCCGACGCCTTGGGGTAAGTTTTCCTCTTCCTCTCCCTCACTTTTCTCCTTCCCATCCAGGCCGCCAGCCCCTCCCTGTTTTCCGCCCAGCTTTGGCCGCCCGGAAACCCCCGCTTTCCCCCCATCCAGGCCGCCAGCCCCCTTCCTGCTTCCGCCCAGGTCCGGCCGCCGGAACACCCCCCATCTCCTCCCTATCCAGGCCGCCAGCCCCTCCCACCGATCCGCCGCCTGGAACCAGCCACCTGCCCCCCTTTCCGCCTCCTACCAGCCCGCCAACGCTCCGTCCCCATCCCAAATCCGTGGATCCACCGCCCGCTATCCCCCTCTACCATTACTCCCCACGATCCGGGTTAAAGCGCCCCGATCTACCCTCCCGTCACCCGATCCACTCTCCCCAAGCCGGATCCGGCCATCTATTACCGGATCCGTCCACCCGAGCCCGGATCCGAGCGTATTCATCCGGATCCGCCCGTTTTCGTCTCGATCCCTTCTCCCACCACCAAAACAGCCCCTCCCCGTCATTTCCACCTCCGGCTCCACCACCCGGCACCCGATATACGCCACCCGCACCTTCCACTTCCATTGCCCGAAATCAGCCCCTAGTCTTGAGTTTTTTTTTGTGATTGTGTTGTACTATTTTCTGGATATTATTATTGGAGATCTCATATTTGCTTGGAACTAGTTTGTGGCATTTTGTATCGATTGATTATTAACCTGCAGGTGGATCCCTTCGCCGCACGCTTCGCTTCTGGCCTCCGAGCGGAGGAAAGCAACTAAGAAATTTGCCAATATTAAAATAAACTCTTGTTGTAGTTATTTGCTTGTGGCGTTGTTATTTTCATTGCTCTAATAATCCGTCGCATGAACCAATTATGTGTTGCATATAGAGTCTAAGTGGTGCACTTCATAGCCTACCCTACATCAGTATGCCCCTGGGTCTTATTGCATATAGACACTTGATCTTGTACAGAAGGATCAATTAAGAAATGTACTGAAAGTTCTTCAAACTCTCCCTTCTTGGGTCTCCTCTCTCCCTCTTCAAGGTTCTTCTCTCCTCATCCCTCCCACATAGAGTTTGTCTTCTCTCATCTCCTCCGTCATTTTTAGGGTTAACACCCTTGTATCCTCCACCCGCGGCTCTCCAACAAACCACCAAAAGAGGCATGTAACAAACTTGGTATCAAATGATCTTTCCTCCCCTCCGGTCCATCGGTCCCATCGTCATCCCCCACCAGCCATCCTTTCCTCTCCCTACCTAACATTCCACTGTGCCATTCCAGTCATCGCCCACCCCCACGAAACTCCTCCTTTGCTAGCAACATCAGATCTGACGCCAACATCCACATGTTCTCGTCGTCCCACCGCGGTCTGCCACTGCTCTTCCCTTCCAGACCCGCACATTTCTTCCCCAGCGCCAGCTCCATCGCTAGTGCTTCATCGAATCATCCACGCCGCAAGATCATCAGTTGTTGCTCCATCTACCCGACCAGCCGCCGATGACTCCCGTTCGCACGACTTTCTCGACGCACTCCCAAGTCTTTTCCTTCACACCCGCAGCAACTCTCATCGAGCGCTTGTTCTTCATCGACCTCCTGCGGCGTCGATCAAGTGCTCACCCCTCATCGACGACGCTTACTACTCCATCCTCGAGCCGCAATCCTCGAATAGTCTGATGTCAGCCCTCTACGCCCAGCTGCTCTGTCCCATTGAACCGCCACGCTTCATTGAGCAAATCGCGGGTCTTATCCCATCTCCCTCAAGCACCTCACGCCAGCTGGCATCAAGAGCACCACTCAATTATTTGAGTCTAACTGGCGCCCATCCCTTCTATTCTACTCCTTAAGCCCGACATTATCCATAGCCCTCAAGGGACTTGCAGAAATAACACTTGCACAATTAATTAATTTTTTTGCTAATTAATTAATTAATTCTTATTTACAACTAATTAATTAATTTACTATTAATTATTACACATTTTCATCACGTCACTTAGCGCTGTCAACCGCATTGAGCTCCTCACCACCCTCACCAGGCTAGACCGTTGTATTGCTCAGAGGGAAGGTCAGCTCAGCCACCTGGACGCTAACCTCGACCTCAACCTCGTCGCACTCCGCATGTCCCGCGTCGCGATGGCTGTTTTGCTATCACCACCAACATAAAAGTTGAAGTCATCGTCTTTGCCTCCAATGGTGGCACCGCCACCCCCTTTCGTTGAACAACCGCCACCATCGCCATAGCTTGTGCCGCTCGTGACAGTCATAGTAGTTCTGCACCTCTCACTGTTGTCACCGACCGTCGACACACCGCCATCGTCTACTTCTGTGGCTGACATTCCATATCAGTCGGCCCCGTCCACCTCGTCGCCTCTTCTGTTGTCCCTTGCCCTGTAAGCCAGGGTTCCATTTTCACGGGCCGTCTTGTCGCCTCCTCTCCCATCACCTACTCTGTCGGCCCCTGCTATGCCGCCTCCGACCTTCTCGCCGCCACCTCTACCGGCTCTTGCTCTGCCAGCTCCCGCTCTACTGATCCCTCCGGCCACCTCACTGTCTTCAGATTCGTTCCTTCTGTCGGTCGTCGCTCCTCCGACCTTCTTGCTACGACTGCTTACCACCGCTCCACCAACCTTGCAGAAGCCATTACTTCCACCGTGTGTCTTTCAAACAGCGCCTCCACTACTCACTGACGCCCCCGCCATCATTACGTGATATCATGCATTGTTCCAGCGAGAGATCAAGATGTCAGATGCTCCGACCCTCTACATGCAGTTCGAACTTAAGGACAAGCTCGAAAACAATGACAGATGGAGTGTTATGAGTCCACCGTCATTTATCTTATTATATTAGTATTATGTTGTATTGAGTCTTTATTATGTTGAGTCAGTATGAGAGTATTTTTGGTAATATTTATTAATATCTTGATGTATTTACAAGTATGCTCCTGGGTCTTATTATATATAGACCCTTGATCTTGTACGAAAGGATCAACTAAGAAATGAAATGAAAAAGTTCTTCTAACTCGCCCTTCTTGGGTCTCCTCTTTCCCTCTTCAAGGTTCTTCTCTCCTCACCCCCCCTTCTAGGGTTCGTCTTCTCTCATCTCCTCAATCATTTATAGGGTTAACTCTCATGTATCCTCCACTCGCCGCTCTCTAACAAACCACCAAAAGAGGCACGTAACGGATTAATGAAACTTACTTTAGAATCTTTCAAAGACAGAAGATAAGCAGCCATGAAACATGCAATTCCATCCACAATCTCCTCTTGCCTAACGAGAACATAACTATCCTCATCTGATTCATTGTCAACTAGAATGCGTTTATCATCCCATAGATCTTTTTGTGTAACCATATCCCATGATGCATAATCATCTGCATAAACATATAACAAACAGCTGTCATTGTTAAAGCTCAGAAAATTAAAAATAATACAGGATTAGAAATTCAATTTTCATGAGTTGGAGACTTGAAGTTATGATCACCTACCAGAAACATCAGGGCAAACAGACATATGGATGCTCCCAAGCTTTTCAAGAAAGGCTGGTGATTCGACCCTGGATTTGAGAAGATTGCGTAGCTGCTTACAAATATGAACTGAGGAATCAATAAAACCTTTCTAAAATGAAATTAGACACTGATAATAGATAAACATGTTGATAACATAACGACATCCATCTTTATTGTGGATAGTCACTTGAGGGAACTTATGTAAGGTCCTTAAATACAACTTTATATTATTGTATATGATTACTATTGGAAAAGCCCATGTAAAAGGCCCATTAAATGACCCTCTTTATTTGTTTTATTTCTCCTCCTTCTTTAGTCTCATATCATGTATAGGATTTATTCTTCTCTCCTCTCTCCTATATACTTGTATTCTCTCCTTGTAATTTAATACTTGAGAAATACATACAAGCTTTGGTCTCTCTCAACATGGTATCAGAGCCAGGTTCCCTCTAGCTGCGTCCTTCCCTGCGGACTGCATTCTCTGTCCGCTCCGGTCTCCTGCGGACTGCCCTTCTGCATCCGCTTCTCTGCGGACTGTTTTTTTGTCCGCCTTCCTTGTCCTTGCGGACTCTCTTTTTGTCCGCTTGGCTTCCCTGCGGACTGCCTTCTCTGTCCGCTCCGGTCTCCTGCGGACTGCCCTTCTGCACCAGCTTCTCTTCTCTCTCTCTGTGGTTCCACCCTCCTCAGGCTTCTTATAGCCATCTTCTGCTCTGACTCGTGGGGCCCACCTCTTCTATCCGCTGCGGACGTTCCTTCCTGTCCGCTCGATCCGCTGCGGACGTTCCTTCCTGTCCGCTCGAGCCTCTTTTCTCGCGGACTGCTCCACTCCTCTTTTCTCGCGGACTGCTCCACTCCTCTTTTCTCGCGGACTGCTCCACTCCTCTTTTCTCGCGGACTGCTCCACTCCTCTTTTCTCGCGGACTCCTCTACTCCCTATCCGCGGTCTCTTGCGGACTGCTCTTGTCCGTTGCGCGCTCCTCTTCTCTCTTGCTGCGTTGCTTCTGCATCCGCTGCGGTCTCTTCTTCAGCCCGCTGCGACCTCTGCCGCGGTCTGCTCCTGTTCGCCGCGACCTCTGCCCCAGTCCGCTGCGATCTCCTGCTGTTCGCCGCGACCTCAGCCAGTTCGTCGTGACCTCATCCAATTCGCCGCGGCCTCCTCTAGCCCGCTGCTTGCCGCGCGATTTGTTCTCGCCGCGCCCTGCTGTCTGCTGTGGCGCAGTCCGCTGGTTCTGCCCGCCTCTTCTCCTCCGAGTCGCGATGTCCTCCGGCGACTCCACTACCGCTCACCTCTCGGCCGACCAAGTGGCTCCTCCTCTCGAACTCCGCGATGAGCTTCGGATTACTACTATTTCCCTCTCTGGCAAGTCTAACTTCATTCCCTGGGTCCACTCCGTCCGCCGGGTCTTACAAGCCAAGGGTCTTGCGCGTCACCTTACCCAGGGCTCACCGACTCCTACTGATGATTGGCTCCGAAATGACGGTCGCGTCCAGACTTGGATCTTGAACTCAGTGGAGGGTGAGCCGTACCAGATGATCATGTACCATGAGACCGCCAAAGCCATGTGGGATGAACTTCATTCGTTGTACTCGGGCAAGGACAGCCTTCAGCACCTTTTTGACATCATCACTGATCTTCAAGCTTTGGATGTTGGCAAAGCTCTGGACATGACCTCCTTCGTGGCCCGTGCTAAAACTCTAACGGAGGCCTGGATTCAGCACCAGCCCGCGACTACTGATCTCGCTGCTCAACGCGCCCAGAAGGAGGCTGTTTGTATTGCTATGATTATGGCTCGCGTCCCGCCACACCTTCACAGTATCCGGGCCCAGGTTCTGGCTTCACCCACTACCCCTTCCTTCTCTGATGTCTGCTCGATGTTACTTCGTGTACCACCTCCACCGGAGGCACCTGCACCACCCTCGTCGGCCCTTCTTCAGCAGGCCCTTCCTCCTTTACTCCCCCCACCATCCTTTACTCGGGGTGGACGTACGGGCTCCCGTGGGCGGGGTCGTGGTGGCCGCGGCCGGCCCAAGTGCACCTACTGCGGCCGGGATGGCCATACTGAAGCGGTCTGTCACAAGAAACATGGCTACCCTCCTCGCCCGCCTACTGCTGTTGTTACCGATAGCTCTCCTCCGGCTGGTACGGATCTTGAGGCTCTTCGCCTTCAGCTGCAACAACTCCAGGGGCTCCTACACCCTTCATCTGCTTCTATTGCCTTCACCTCCCATGCAGGTATTGTCTCCACCTCCACTGCAGGTACTGTCTGTCTTTCCTCCGGCTCTCGCTGGATCCTGGACTCGGGAGCCACCCACCACATCACTTCCATGCAACCGCCCCGGTTCTCTGCTGCTCCTCATCCCCCGTCTATTACTGTGGTCAATGGTGCGCTTGTTCCGGTCTCCGGATGTGCTGATCTCTTCCTCCATCCCTCTCTCTCTCTCTCTCTTCGTTCTATTCTTTATGTGCCGACCTCACCTTTTAATTTACTCTCTGTTGGTCGTCTTACTACTGATATGAACGGTTATATCACATTCACCTCTTCTGGTTTTTTGATACAGGATCGGCAGACGCAGATTACCATTGGTAAGGGTCGACTGCAGAACGGGCTCTACCTCCTCGATGTCTCTCCCACATCACTTTCCTCTGTTTCCTCTACTGATTGGCATTGTCGGCTTGGGCATGCCCCTCTACCTATCCTCCAGAAGGCGCTTCCTGACCTCTTCCTTCCTGTTTTTAAATGTGATTCCTGTATTTTTGACAAACAGCCTCGTGCGTCTTATCCCGCACATTGTACTCGGAGCTCTGCTCCTTTTGATCTAATACATTCTGATATTTGGGGACCATACAAAGTTTCTAGCATCTCCGGTTATCGCTATTTTATAACTTTTATTGATGATTACTCTCGCACCACCTAGTTGTATCTCCTACATGATCGCTCTGAGCTTCCTCGTGTTTTTCAGGCTTTTGTGTTAGAAACTCGTACGCAATTCTCTACTGCCATTAAAACTTTCCGCTCTGATAATGCTCGGGAATATACTAGCCATGAGTTTGCCACTCTCTGCGCAAACTTCGGTATTGTTCATCAGACCTCTTGTCCCTACACCCCGCAGCAAAACGGGGTCGCCGAACGCAAGAACCGTCACTTGCTTGATGTTGCTCGCTCCCTCATGCTTCACATGCACGTTCCAAAAGTATTCTGGAACTTTGCGGTTTCCACCGCCTGTTTTCTTATCAACCGTCTCCCATCACCGGTTCTCCAGAACGCTACCCCCTTCAGCCTTCTTTTTCCCTCCGCACCCGCCTTCCCTCTCACCCCCCGGGTTTTTGGCTTTACTTGCTTTGTCCATAACCTGGGCCCCACTCTTGACAAATTGGATCCCCGGGCGGCCAAACATATTTTCATCGGCTACTCCCGCACCCAAAAGGGTTATGTTTGCTACTCCCCGGTCACCCGAAAGGTCTCTGTATCTACTGATGTTACTTTCCGGGAGGATCAACCCTTCTTCCCTCCTCCTTTGCCACCTCTTCTCCCACCATCTTCTCCACCACCCTCCATCCCACGGCCGGTGATCCCCGTCCACTCCCCTACCTCCATTCCTCCGCCTCCTCCCACCCTTGAACCTCCTCGCCCGCCCGTTATTCGGGTCTATACTCGTCGCCCTCTTCCTCCCGTTGCTCCTATGCAGTCGGCTTCGACCTCAGCTTCTCCGTGCTCTGCTGCTCCAGTACCGGCCTCTACCGCTCATCCGATGGCGAACTATGTCTCTCTCCATCGCCTCTCTCCCCCTCTTCAGACCTTGGCTACTTCACTCTCCTCGGTCTCTATTCCTACTTCTGTACAGGACGCTCTTCAACATCCTGGGTGGCGGGCTGCCATGGAAGAGAAGATGGCTACTCTGTGGGCGAACCAGACTTGGACCTTGGTGCCCCTTCCTCCCGGCCAGAAACCTGTTGGGTGCAAATGGGTCTTCGTCATCAAACATGCCCCTGATGGGACCATTGATCGACTCAAAGCTCGTTTGGTTGCTCGTGTCTTCACCCAGCAGCAGGGGCTCGACTATGACGAGACCTTCTCTCCGGTCGCTAAGCTCAACACGGTCCGCATTCTCATTTCTGTTGTTGTCCATCGTCAATGGCCCTTATTTCAACTCGACGTCAAGAACGCTTTCCTGAATGGCGACCTTCAGGAAACTGTTTACATGCAACAACCTCCCGGGTTTGAGACCACGGGGGAGTCACGGGTTTGTCACCTTCTCAAATGACTATATGGTCTCAAACAATCCCCTCGGGCCTGGTTCGACAAGTTCAGCAAAGCTCTCCGAGCAATTGACTTCACTCGAAGCTCGGCTGACTTCTCATTGTTTACCCGTCACCGGACCACGGGTACGGTTCTCTTATTGGTATATGTCGACGACATCATTATTACTGGAAATGACTTGGAAAGCATACAGGCCGTTAAGCTACATCTGAGCTCCGTCTTCCAAACTAAAGATCTGGGACATCTTCGGTACTTCCTTGGTCTGGAAGTGGCCAGACGGTCAGATGGTCTGGTTCTCTCTCAGCGAAAATACTGTCTGGATCTTCTTCATGATGCGGGCTACTCTGGCTGCAAACCTATTAACACTCCTATGGATGCAAATCACAAACTATGTGCTCAGGGCTCAGAGTCTGATTCTCTTCTACAAAATCCAGAATATTACCGTCGTCTAGTTGGGAAACTTATCTACCTAACAGTTACAAGACCTGATATATCTTTCGTTGTGGGACTCGTTAGTCGCTATATGCACTCTCCTCGAAGCTCTCATCTCCAGGCTGTGGAACGCATTCTCAGATATCTTAAAACAGCTCCCGGCCAAGGACTTGTATACAAAACCTCCTCTTCTATTCCTACACTAGTGGCATACTCTGATGCTGACTACGCTGGCTCCCTCGACGATCGACGATCTACTAGCGGGTTTTGCACCTATTTTGGAGGACATCTGATTACTTGGCGAAGCAAGAAACAAGCAGTGGTTGCTCGATCCTCAGCCGAAGCAGAATATCGGGCAATGGCTGCGGTGGTTTCAGAACTCACATGGATTGAGAGTCTCCTTACCGACCTTGGAGTTAAACTATCTTCACCAGCTCTCCTCCTATGTGACAGTCAAGCTGCCATACATATTGCTAAGAACCCGATCTTTCACGAAAGAACGAAGCATATTGAGGTAAACTGCCATTTCATCCGAGAGAAAGTTCACATGAAGAAAATCGAGCTCAAGCATGTTCCGGGTACTGAACAGGTTGCTGACATCCTCACCAAAGCTTTACCTAGTACCCTCTTCTCTCAGTGTCTATCCAAGCTTGGCGCATACGACTTGTACGCTCCAGCTTGCGGGGGAGTATTGGAAAAGCCCATGTAAAAGGCCCATTAAATGGCTCTCTTTATTTGTTTTATTTCTCCTCCTTCTTTAGTCCCACATCATGTATAGGATTTATTCTTCTCTCCTCTCTCCTATATATTTGTATTCTCTCCTTGTAATTTAATACTTGAGAAATACATACAAGCTTTGGTCTCTCTCAACAATTACTATGATCATTCTCAAATGAAATATTAATTTCGTTTCCTACGAGGTATTTATTTTTCAATTGTCTCATCTCTTCCTTTTTTTCTCTATCAATTTTAGATATCTTCCCTTGGACTCTAGTAATTAGAATATTAGATTTGATTATAACCTCTCATTTGGATCATTTCATTACAGAACCCCGTAATTCTAAAATTGCATAAAAGAGGGAGGCTACAAAAAGAGATAAGTTGAGTAGGTGCTTGATGCAACCCGGTTTGGTGTTAAGTGACTTAACATCGCCTTTCCCGAGAGAATAGGGACTTCGTTAGCAAAATCTACTCACGGTGATTTGGCTCGATTACCTAACGTTGGCCCCAAGTGTGCGTTTAGTTACCACGCAAGCAGTCATCTCAAAGAACAAAAAAACAAGGACGTACTATGTTTGAAGGAAAATAACGATAGAAGGAGCCATTAGAGTTTGCAAGCGCTAATAATTTGACCCCAAAAAAATAATTTCACGAGTAGAAATTAACAGTAAGGAGTAGATAGGTATACCTGCAGGGGTTTTCCTTGAAGTTGGGTTTCCCGGGTGTTAGGGACGCTGGCTGGCCGGGATCGCTACGAAAAACTGGAGACTGGAGCAGTGATAAGAGGTTTTGGGAGTTACAGGAGAAAGGCAGTGGTGGTTGGCCAGACTTGGGGGCTTCAGGGAAATAGGTGTGGAGGAACGGAGGAGGTGGCTGGAGGAGGTAAGGTTGCGGGTGAGGCTTACAAGAGAGGGATGGAGGAGAGGGGGGAGTTGAGCGGTACAGGATGCCAGAATTTCCGGGCGATGGCCTTGTCGGGGAAGGAGGAGATGCGGTAGGGCGGGGCCGGAGGAAGATCGGGAAAGGCGGGTCGATGTCGACCAATCTTCAGTAGACGCGCGACCTTGTCGGAGGAGGAAGAGGCGTGGTAGGGCTGAGTCGGAGGGAGATCGGGAGTTACGGGTCGTAGTCGACCGATCTTCAGCGGGGCTCGTCGTCGTCGGGGAAGGAGGAGGAGGGGCTGCGATGCAGGCTGGGAAGAAACGGAGGAAAACTGCGGGCCTGGGTTGACCGTTGGAAGGAATCGGGGAGAAGACGGGTTCGTCCCTCCCGATTCTTAACGCCAGCCGCTGAAACATTCCCGATAGGCGGTATTAATAGGAACACAGGCATCGGTTTCAACAGGAGGTTTTAATAGTATGAGGGAGTTGCAATATTTATGAATAATTAAGGGGGGAGGGGAAGAGTTTAGAAACCCAAGAGGTTTTATGGGCAATCAAGGTGGGGTTTAAATTTTGAAACTCCTTAATTAAAACTGATTTAATTATATAATATTAAATCAGGAAATGAAACTTCCCTCATGCAATTAAAATAATATCGCGCTTGACTCTGAACGCCCTAAACTACCGGACCTATTCATTTAAGGTCGAGTTGGCCGGTCAATCCAACAAGCTGCGACATTAAAAAAAATGTGATACAATGAAAAGTGCGATAAAAAAAATGTGATACAACGAAACAAACACTGATAACAAAAAACAAACATATGATAAGGGTACTTTTATAAGGAAAACACACACACACACATAGCTCATCCGGATGCGTCCATGGATGCATCAGTGCTGGAATGAGCAAACAATAGTGGACTCATGGGATGCATATGAAAAAGATAAGAAGCATGCGAGGAAAGCTAACTGACACATTTGATTATCACAAATAGTTTATGAAATTTGATATGTTAAAATGATGGAACTTAAAAATATAAATCAGGCGAGAGAAAGAAAGAAAGGTTGTAAACAACATACGTCGGCTACATATCGGACTAGTTTTTAAAAATCAGATGTCGGAAATCAAAGATGAAATTGTGCATGTTGTCTGAATCAATGAGGGCGAGGAGAGTCTGGACCGAAATTTTTGAAACACGTGTGTCTGGATCATGATCAATCAAACGGATCGTCCACATCGACCCAGAACAGACGCTTGCATCTGTCGCCCGGTCTGAAGGTCTAGTCACAATTGAAACAGAGACTTGCGTTTGTGTCCCGGTCCAAGAGTCTCATCACAATTGAAACAGAGGCCCTTGGCGCGGTGGTCAACCATCTCAGAGACAGAAAGGCGACGACGAAAGGGTGGGCGACTTGAATTGGTCCTTTTCGACGATCCGGGGGATGTTGCCCCGAGGAGATGTTGTCTCGAAAAGGCTATGTCGTATCTCTGTGGATGCCCTGGGAATGGCCTAATAGGAGGCACTTCTCACAAACCCGTATGAGGCTCATCGCGGTCGACGGTCGTGAGATCAGGAGGGGCCTGGAACTCCACATCAAGGCGAAGACGGTCATTGAGGCCCGCCGTAAAGATGGAGACCTGTTGGGAAGGGCTCACAGAGGGAGCACAAGCAAGGAGAACCTGAAAATTCTTCAAGTAGTCAATGGGCCTCGTTTTCTTGAGGGCAATAAGATCGTCAAGAGGGTTACTGTATAAGGGGGGTCCGAAACAAAAGGCAGGAGTGTGCGAACTCCTCCCGAGTGAGCTGGGGTCACTCCCAATGGAGGTGAGTGAACCAAAGTTAGGTTGGGCTAATGAGGTGGAACGAGGAAATGACCAGGAGGTCTTCCCTAGGCGTCCTTTGATTGCTGAAGAGGTCACTACGAGTGATCCTTGACAGGAGGTCTCCGTGGCCCTCGAAAATGGGGAAATCTATTTTCACATAGCGAGGGATGTCGCTACTTTCAGAGCGCGCGTAGCAATGCTCGAAGTGGTGGCCATTGTAGGGGCCATCATGGGAGGAGCCGTAGGAGCGAGGTGGGGATTGTATGGTGTCGATTCGGGCATGGATGGAGGCCACCATTGATGATCATCTCCATCAATTGGTTCATGGTCATACCCCCTTCTTCCATCGATGCACGCGATAGTGAGGGAGGGTGTGGAAGGGGCAAAATGTCAGAATTGAAGCGGGGGTGGCTGTACAGGAGGCCTTTGATCGTCGAAGGAGTTGGTCGGTCTACTGGAAATGAGCCCGGGCCGGAGCGGGGGGCGCGGGGCCTGGCGAGGCGTAGGGCAGTCTCGACGCGAGCGGTAGAGGGGTAAAAGTGTCATCTGTGGCGACATCGGTGAGGAGTGGCTCTGATACCAAGTTGTTATATGCTCCGGTTTGAAATCGCATGCTATTGCGAGTGAAGGAGAAGTCCCTCAAGGGATTTGAGTCCCCTTTCAAAGATCCCGGTGGAGTTATGGTTGCATGGGAAAAGACCAGAGAAGAAGAGGGAAAAGGGGCAATTATCCGATAAGGAGAAGGTCGTCGGAAAGCTTGTTGTTTGTGGATGGGACGCGTGATCGGCCCTGCTTGTTGAAGATTCGCATGAGTTAAGTTACGAGAAGAATTACGGGAATTAGAGAGAGAGGGGAAGGGAAAAGAAGAGAGGGAGGAATTGAGATAATAACTTCTTGATTACTAATTTCATCAACCCAAGTCATCCAAATAGGTTCAAGCCCCTCACTTGGATCATAAGACAAGTGAGTCAAACTAGCCTATGCGCGACATAATAAAAATATAAATGATGCGACTAGAGAACTATCAATCACTGGTGGATTGTACGGGTTGCTGATACGGGCACGCCCAATGTGGGTCCATAACTTCCATAACAAAGTTATTAAAGATATGCACGATGGAGAAATGATTAGTATTTCAAGTAGTGATGAACAAATTTCAAACACATTAGTTATACATCAAGGATCAATATTCAGTCCTTATCTTTTTATAATAATAATACAGATAATTAAAAATAAAAAAAAGGTGTCTCGGTGTATGCTTTTAGCTAACTACATAATTATAATTGGTGAGTAGTAAATTGAGTTAAGTAATAAAGCTCGAACAATGTAGATAATGTTTAGAAGAAGAAAAGCTTTGAATTAGCAGAACAACTACAAATTATGCATTTTTTGCGATTAATAAAAAAAGGGCAGTTCAGTGCACAAAACATCCCCACGAAGCGAGGGTTCGGAGAAGAGTCCCACCACAAGGATGAAATGTAAGCAAACCTTACCCTGCATTTTTGCAAGAGGATGCTTCCAGGATTAGAACCTCAAAGTAACACGACAACACCTCAAACGGTGCGCCAAGGCTCCCCTTCCAATTTTTGTGGTGAAACAATAATCCTCGAGCCTTTATCCCACTACAGTGGGGTTGGCTATATGGATCCTTTGTCGCTATTGTGTCCTATCTTTTGTCATAAACTCACTAATGCCTGAGTACATCCTGTCTTTCCTTATAGCTTCATTCCAAGTCTTTATTGGTCTACCCCTCCCCCGTTTAACATGCCTATTGACTAGACTAACAACGCCTAACAGGTGCCTCTAATGGTCTCCTTTGCACGTGTCCAAACCATCTTAGTTGAGCTTCTCACATCTTCTCTGCAATCGGTGCTACTCCTGTCTTATCCTTGACACATTCATTCCTAATTTTATCCAGTCTCGTGTGTCCACACATCCACCTAAACATTCTCATCTCTGCAACTCCCATTTTTTTTCTCATGTACACAATTCACAACCCAACACTCAGAACAATAGAGCATCGCTGGTCTAATTACAGTACGGTAAAACTTGCCCTTAAGTTTTAATGGTACTTTACGATCACATAAGATCCCTAACTCTTCACTTCAACCAACCCACTTGGATTCTGTGTCACATCTTTATCAATACCTCAGTCTTTTTGAACTATCGATCTAAGATATTTAAAACACTCATTATGGGAAATATCTTGATCACCCAATTTAATAACGAAGCCATCCGTCCTTTTTGTACTGCTAAATTTAAGCTTCATATACTCTGTCTTTGCCTTGCTCAACCTAAACCCCTTTTTTCTAAAGCGTCTCGCCAAGATTCAAATTTTGTGTTTACACCATCGCGCGTCTCATCAACCAAAACAATATCATCCGCAAACAATAAACACCAAGGTGTTGCTTGTTGGATATGTCTGGTGAGCTCATCTAAGATAAGGGTAAAAATATAAGGGCTTAAAGTTGAACCTTGATGTAAGCTAACAGTGATAGGGAATTCCTGTGTTAATCCTCCAGATGTCCTCACCCTTGTCACTGAATTTGTATACATATTTTGATTATGTCAATATATGATACATTTACACCTTCCTTTTCTAAGACTCTCCATAAGATCTCTCTTGAAACTCTATCATAAATTTTCTCAAGATCAATAAACA
Source organism: Platanthera guangdongensis (assembly GCA_039583875.1). NCBI lineage: Eukaryota > Viridiplantae > Streptophyta > Magnoliopsida > Asparagales > Orchidaceae > Platanthera > Platanthera guangdongensis. Next base: position 70,863,215 of record CM077158.1, read on the forward strand.
GCATATGCAAATCTTGATTTCTTTCTCGGTATTTGTCAATGAGTCTCCTCAAGAGATGTATTGCTTCCATGGTTGACCGCCCTGGCATGAATCCAAATTGATTCTCCAAGATGTTAGTCTTTCGTCTTATTCTTCTTTCTATTACACGTTCTCATAGTTTTATGGTATGACTTGTCAATTTAATTCCTCTGTAATTAACACAAATTTATATATCTCATTTGTTATTATACAAAAGTAGCAAGATATTTTCTCTTCATTGATCTGACATCCTTTTTGACTTCGGTATCTTATTGAAAAAATATGTAAGCTACAAAATTCCTTCATTCCCTGGACATTTTCATACTTCGATGGGTATATCGTTTATCCCAACCGTCTTTCCATTTTTCATCTTCTTACGAGCATCATTTACCTCCGATACTTGAATTTTACGATAAAATGTTATGTTCATATACTCTTCTGATTTACTTAACTCTTCCAAGTCAATTCATTGTCTTTTGTGCTTAATATTAGAAAATATTAATTATCTTATTAGAGGATGAAAAAAACTTATGTGAAATAGGTTTACGTACAATGGCTCGATTTTCCACAAGAATGGGGATATAAATATGGATATGACCTCTAAAATTAGCGTGGAGAAGTTCCTCGAGAGTATTATGTGATAAGAGGATACTTTAGAAATGTAAAGATAAATTTAGTAAGTTGACATTAGAAAGATGATGTTGTGTAAATCTGAAGGTTAGATTGTAAAAAAATTAGGGATCTAAGTTGAGTATAGTATTTAAGATAGCTATATGAAAGAAACTAGAAAATATAAATAAGGAATGATTACAAGAGATTTGATAGATAATGAAATCTATTCAGGATGATAAAAATATATTTAGGTGACCTGGGCATGTGCAAAAATGATTAGAAAATGGAGCACGTGGGACAATGTTGGCAATCGTGAATGCAATGGTGGAAAAAAGAGGTGGAGTTTGGGTAGTAGCAACTGCATGTCGTTCCACCAAAAAGACATTTTGGGTCAAAATGCATCCACAATCATCTAGGTGTGGTCAAATTGTAGATGTCGCAAATGTTCCAACACAAAAAAGGACCAACAAAGCTACCACAGAAGCTCCAAATGTAGGTGAAATATCATTGTTTTTCACAATACAACTACGCACACATCACATTTGTCCCAAACAGAGTCTTAGTATTAAACGGTTAGGCAAGAGAATAGGTATACCCAAGGTAATATAGATGAAGGCTGTAAAGATAACTTGCATAGTCTAGGTAACAATGAGTAAAAAATAACGATTCAAAAAAGTGACAACCAAGCAATTGAGATAAGGTTACTGATTATGATGGTGATAATTTTATTCTTACATGAAAATCCACACCTTCTAAATCCTGCTTAGAATTTAAGACAAACAACTAAAATACTTATCTCCTCTTTAAATTCACTAAGAACTTCTACCTAAAAGATTATAATTTAAAAATACTCACGACAATGTAGCACTGAAATGTGTAGACATCCTTCAAAAATAACATTTGAAACTTGTAAAGGGCCAAAAAAGCTACCAGATAAGCTCCAAATGTAGGTGAAATATCATTGCTTTTCACACTGCCACTGTGCATACATCACATTCGCTCCAAACAGAGTCTTAGTATTAAATAGTATTAAACGGTTAGGTAAGAGAATAGGTAGACCCAAGGTAATATAGATGTAAAAATAACTTGCATAGTCTAGGTAACAGTAATGAGTGAAAAAAAAAACGATTCAAATAAGTGGCAACAAAGTAATTGAGATAAAGTTACTGATTATGATGATGATGATTTTATTCTTACAAGAAAATCTGCACATTCTAAATCCTTCTTGGAATTTAAGACAAACAACTAAAATATTTATCTCCTCTTTTAACTCACTGAGAACTTCTACCTTAAAGATTATAATTTAATAATAATCACGACAATGTAGCATTGAAATGTGTAGACATCCTCAAAAATAACATTTGAAACTTGAAAAGCATTTCTTGCATAACCTTAACTGCATCACCCTTCCTCCAAAAATAGAACTTACAAGTTAACCCAAATTTAAGACAGATACCAACGCCAACATTAAGGACAGTGCAGGTCAAACCAGCACCACTAAAAAGAATCAATGTAATCACTTGATCCACCCAATCTGAATAGGTTTCAAAATAAAGCCAAAAGTGGGGCAGCAGAAACTTGATCCGGGACGCAATCTACCAGAATTTGAGCATTGCCTATAATAATACTGCCGCTTTGAATCCATTCAAACAGTAAATACAATAAGGATACCATAATAAAAGCATTCTGGCGCTCACCTCATCAGCCTCATCATCGACAGCAGACTCAGGGCTCGACCGATTATTTTCCTCCTCCCCCTCCACCTCCACGTCTTCTTCGGCAAGATCTCCGTCGAATTCAGGTTTTTGGAGCAGCTCGAGCGCCCTATGGCATTGCTGTAACACAGCCTCCAGTGTCCTCCTTCGAATTAGGATTTCCTCCGCCGAGCCGACGGTAGGACAAGAAGGTCCTGCCGAAGCCGCCGCCGCCGCCGCAGCAGCAGCAGCAGCAGCCTGCTCCTTCAGTTCCATGATGCTCGTCCTAGAGGGGTACGAGGAAGTAGAGAGAGGAGGATGAGAGAATCCGACCGGGGAGATTAGGGTTTCAGACGGAAAAAAAGAAGTAATCCTTACTGCCATCGTGAATTTGGACAAAATTCTATTTCCCAATGACCCTCCACGCTCCAACATCCGAATTTGTTTTAGGCTGACTTTGGGGACGTATTTTAACCGGTTAAGTGGTCACATCGTATGTATCAAACCTTAATTTTAATTTTAACCGGTCATTGTTCTTTGTAGGACTCAAAACTGGCTACTTTTCAGCTCGTTTTTTGACGCACTATCATAGGGCTATATTTCATCTCGCAACATACCTAAATATAGTTCTCTTTGTAGATGATTTTTGTTGAATTTTTTGAAGTGAAAGTGATGGTCTGATCAGACAGATCGTGCGGTCTGAAGTGGCGACTAGCCAGTTCGGCTAGTGTTTTTGCAGTCAGCTTGTTCCCCGGATGTAATCACGCGAATTGGTTATCTATCCGCAGGAGTTGTGAGTTCATATGGAGTTCGCCGAGTCCGGCTTGTTGCGGACTCTTCTGGAGCTCGCGAGATCGGCATAGTCTTGTGTCTCTGGTCTTATTCTCTGGTAGAGCGGTTTGGTCGAGACCGCAGAGTTCGTCGGTTAGTGCGGACTGATGTTTGAGTCTGTCAGATTGTGCGAACTGGTTCTTGAGTCCGGCGAGTTGAGTTCGCACCAGGGGCTCTTGGTTGTTTGGACTTGGTCTCGGTTTTGAGCCAAGTCCAGTTGCTCCTTTCTCGCCATGTCTGCTTGTTTGTGCAGAAAGCATGTTGTGTCAAACAGTCTGGATGATTGATGCGGACTGATTGTCTATCTGACAGCTCTACTAAGCAGGATTGTGCCTTAGTCGCATGCTCGAAGTGAGCGGACTGGAACTGTATCTGCAGGGGGCTGCGGACTGGTTGTTGTATCTGCAGTGTCCGCAGGTGTGGAGGACAGGTGCTGGTTCTGGCCTTGACGGTGGTGTTCAAGGCAGATAGGTTTTCTGTTCTGCCTTGTTGGTGCGACCTTGGCGGACTGGCTTTATGTCTGCAATGTGCGGATGCGTTTGTGCTAGTTGCGAGAAAGGGTGGTGATCCTATCGGTTAGGGTGGTGACCACACTACTCTCCACGCCTATAAATAGGACTCCCCCCCCCCCCCCCGTCACATCATAAAAAACAAATGAATAGTAAGTTGAACTCGGTGAAATTGTTGCGGTCTGCTTTTTTATATTCGCGCGACTTGAGAAGTTAACCAGTTTGTTGTTGCGGATTGTGCGACTAGCATTGAGAAACCAGGGACTTGGTTTTGACAGTCAGTCAGGGATCAGTGCGGCTTGCGGCTAGCAATCGGCGGTTTGCAGCAGGTCGCGGCTTGCGATCAGCCGGTCTTCTCATCAGCTAAATTTCCCAGTTCAATAAGGTTGTCCGCTTCTGGCAGTCTGTCTATTCAGTTCGGCAGCAGTTGTTCGCGGTTATCTGGCGGCTAGGCAACCTTGCGGTGAGGCGGCTTGCAAATTGCGGACAGAGTTCTTCAGCTTGGAATAACGGGGTGTCCGCACGGTTTGCTTGCGGTCTGCCGACTTGACGGTTTCAGCGGACTCCTTAGTTCAGTTCGGCAGAGTTGGCGGTTACTGGTTTTGTCTGCCCTGATAGTTTTTGTCTTGTATGTTTTTTTGCTTCCATCGATTACATTTGTGAATCATGTCTCGTCATGTATGTCTCACATTGTAAAGAAGAAGTACAAGATTTGCTTACTCTTCTACTTGCATCTGATTTATTTGACTTAGTTTGGTTGAGTGTTCATGCGACCTGATTACCGTTTTCCGCTTTTTCACAAATTTTTACATTGCATCAAATGGAACAGAGGTTTGAGCAGTGATCAACCATCAAGTTTGCTTTCTGCTTCTGGGAGTTAAGTAGACCAGTGGTTTTGCAATGGAAGGAAGTTTTGCAAGAATTCTTGGAATTAAATTCTTGACGCCGGCCAACTTCAAAAAGTCGAGGTCGTGTATAGTGTACAACCTCGAACTCGCGAGAGGCCCTCAAGACGCGAACAGAAGGAAGATAGGCGAGAGGTGTTGATAGGCGAGTGGGACCAGATGGTCCACTCGCAGGAGGTGAGGCGGGTGGTCTCTGCAATAGGCGAGACGCCCCCTCTTAGGGGCGCGAGAAGGCCTTTAACCGCGAGAAGACCTCATAGCACAGGATGTCTGCGAGACGAGCAGGAAGGCCCATCTCGCCGCCAGGTGCTCCCCCACTCGCCCCACAGAAAAGGGGTCGTTTTCACATTTATATACCCAAGGGGGTTTTTACTCTTCTACCCCGGGTATCTTTACTCTTTTACCCTTGATGGTCTGCATATAGCTCCTCAGAACAGCGGAGTTTGGTTGTTGGCAGACCCAACCAAGGGTACTTTGGTAATTTCAGGCAAGTTCAGTGTGGTTATTTGCAGATCCAACTCAGAAAACTATAAATAGACCCATAGGGGTTCTTCAGAAGCACACACGTTTTTTCTCGGGACTTGAGAGGATTTTTTTGTGCTTTCTGAGGAGCTCCAAGCCCAGCTTTTGGCTTTGGTGGGGAAGCTATTAGAGATCTTCCGGGTAAGCGATGGGACCTCCCTACTGAGGTTTTGGGTCAGTTTCTAGTCCTTCACGACCAGTCGGAGCTTGGGACGAGTAGGTGTTGGCTACGCCCCTATTTTTTGAACTTTTGTCGAAGTCAAATTTTGGCTTCAACATATAGAGAGTTACCTTATGGGTAAGAACCTTTAGGAGGTCTTTTGTGAAAACAAAAGGCAAGAGGTTACTACTACAACTAGCAATGCTGAGGCGGCGAGAGCTTGGAGAAGGACAAACGCTAAAGCAAAGTTTGCTCTCAAGCGGGCTATCTCACCGGAGCTCTTTGACCACATCTTTAAATGTTGGTCAGCTGCTGAGATTTGGACTTCCCTCGATGGGTTGTTCAATAAGGGTGTGGTCACCACCTCACTGGAGACGAGACAAAGTTTTCTTCTCTGCAAGCATACTCAGGTAATGATGCAATTATTACAGCTGATGATACTGTTTATGAGTCGACAAAGAAGGCATCGTTTCTTTGGGCAGTGATAAGGGTCCACTCACATTGAGAAGTGTTTATCACGTGTCAGGTATGAAGAAGAACCTCTTTTCTGTGAACAACACAGTGGATGCGGGTTATCACGTTCTGTTCGGACCGACAAAAGTGAAGTTTTTCCGCAATGTGTCAGCGGTGAAAGCTGACGCTGCTCATATTGTGAGAAGAGTAAAAGTCTTGTTTGTTCTATCAACAAGCTCCTATGTTGATCGAATGAGAGTCAATGATAGTGCAGCGATCTGACATGAAAGGATGGGACATGTCGGAATAGACAAGTTGAAAGTTATGGTGGTAAGGAGCCTTATGAAAGGTTTGCCAAGATTATCATCCTTCGACGACGGTCATGTCTGTGCGGGGTGTCAATATGGGAAGACGCATCTCCTTCCATTTGACAAGTCATAGTCTAGATGTAAAGCACCATTGGAGTGCATCCATGGTGATCTGATGGGACCCACCGACACCCCCAGTTTTGGAGGCAGCAGATACATACTTGTCTTGATTGATGACTAAACTAGGTACACACAAGTGTACTTCATGAAGAAGAAGTCGGACACGTTCCAATTGTTCGTGAAGTTCAAGGAGCTTATGGAAGGCTGGCTTGGGTTGCAGATAAAGAAGTTGAGAACGGACAATGAAGACGAGTTCATTTCAAATGAGATCTCTAACTTCTGCAGGAAGCACAAAATCCGGAGAGAGCTCACTTGTGCACACACTCTACAACAAATTATAGTAGCAGAGTAGAAGATCTGTCATCTGACGGAGACTTGAAAGTATTGGCTTCATGCCAAAGGCATTACTAGGTCCTTCTAGGCAGAGGGAATGACCTACGTGGCATACACCATAAATCAGATATCTCTGAGTCCGATCAATATGAAGTCTCCTTATGAGCTGATGTTTAAGGAGAAGCTCAGCGTTAAACACCTTCGGGTGTTTGGGTTACCTGCTACGTACACGTCCCAGATGTTCTCAGGACTAAGCTGGATGTGCAAGCAAGAAAGCATGTCTTCGTGGGCTATGACGAGAGGAAAAAGGGATGAAAGTGTATGAATCTTATCACAAAGAAGTTTGTCATTTCCAAAGATATTGTCTTCGACGAACTGGCGTCGTATGGAGGTAGCTCATCTTTGGAGCTACAGGAAAGCAGGTCAGACGGCGGACAAGAGGAAGCTGCTAAGGATCTTTTTATGAAGTTGTCTATGTCACTAGGAGCTCCATGTGTTTCTAGTTTCAGGGCGGAGGCTTCTGGTTCAGGAAGCAGGAGGAGCAATACTCCGAGTATGCCCAAGATCGGAGCTGGTCAGAAGAAGCAGCGGAGGTAGTTGGTCATGGTCGGGTCCTTCGGAGGTCGAAGAGGACCATCAAACCACCAACTCGATACAGCGAAGGGAATATGGTGAGCTTCATCTCTTGTTTCTTCGCTTAATCCACGATGGGGTAGGGATTGAGGCCACCCGCAAGGGAGCCTCCAAACAATATTCAGAAGGAGCGTCACATCAACCTCCTAGACCCCACCCTCTGAAGAGAAAATCACTTTTTCATCAAAGGATATGCCAGACTATGAAGACCCATTTTACAACGCCTTGGTGATTCATACGACAATCAAAAATTTCACGGTCTCCAGGATTCTAATTGACAATGGGAACTCCGTGAATGTGATCTTCAAGAAGGTCTTCGACGCAATGAAGGTGGAGGTAAGGGGGGTGTTGGCCTCGAATAGGTCGTTGTTCAGATTTTTAGGAGAAAGGAAGGAAGTTGAAGGCGGAGTTGTGCTTCATGTGACGTTGGGGGAGTGTCAAGGAACTACCGGTTTGTCATCGTCGACGCTCCAAGCAGCTATAATTCCATTTTGGGCACCCCTCATTACCGTCTTTCGTTGTATCCCTTCATCGTTCCATAATGTCTTAAGTTCAAAAACAAATGAGTCCAGGTTCGGATCAGAGGGGATCCCAAGATGACATGACAGTGCTACGTGACTGCCGTCAACACTATCTCATGAATGACAAAGGCTGGGGAAGTGGAAAGGGAGATTGAGGAACGAGCAAGACAGGAAAATGAGGCTGAGGAGGAGGCGATGAGGGAGTCGACAGTGCTGGGAGAGGATAAGGAGGAGGTAGAAGAAGTAGGGGAAGAGGAGGTCTGCGCCAAACTAAATAACTCTTACTTAAAAATATTTTTATTAATTTAGAGAAATAGTCTTGTACATTGATGTCATTTGTCTATTGTGATGAGTTTTAGAGTTATCCTTTATGAAATGCTCGAATAACTATCCTACAATGATTTGAAAGTGGACGTCATCATCTCTTAATCTCTGAAATCCGTTTACCCTAATTCCCCTAGTTATCTCTAACTTAGGTAGAAAAAGAATAACATGAAGCGCACAAATCAATGTTGCTAACACAAGGTAAAATCTCTTTCTCTCTTTATATTATATTGAAATTTATGTTACACTTACGATACTTCTCTATCGAATCTTGCAGCGTAGTATAAAAATGGAATTTGTCTAAAGATTTACGCAACTCCTCTCTCGAATCTTGCCGCACAAAAAAGGATTCAACTCTAAAATAATGTAACTTCTTTCTCGAATCTCGTCATGTAATTTAGAAGAAGAATACTTAATCCGAAATTTTTCACAAAATGAAAACATAAATTCAATAACGATAGTTCTTCAAACAATCATAAAAAAGAAATTTAAATCACAACATCAAAATAAGATAAAATACTCACAATATACAAGATTTAGAAATTTAGTTCATATTTGAGGAAAAAACATACGCAATTAAAAAGATCTTACAAAACATGATGATTAAAATCAAATATTGTAGGAATTCTTCTCCAAATTTTTGCTTTATCTGTCAATCTTCTTCTTTTTTTAGTCGTTCCTCCTCCGAATGATGAAGATTGAGGATCCTCAATTATTTTTTCAAACTTTTCCTTCATCCTCATTTAGATTGCTGGACAACATCATTTTTATCAGCCTCTCAATTTGCTCTTGTCAAAGATATCAAAAAGATCCTTTTCTATTTATTCAAAATTGCTCTTTTAATGAAAATTTCTTTTAATCAAATTTTGTAGAATTTCAAGCTCTTCTAGATGATAATTCTGCCCATTTATTACTTGCTAAAACTAAGCCAAGATCCAACATTTTTCGGATTTGCAATTTGAATTTTCAATTTTAAAATTCGGATCCAGACTTATTGCAACAACTAAAACAAGTTGTTGCAATAACCTGCTCAAGCCAAAATATAAGTCCAGCTTTATTTATCCGGATCGAATTCTTCAGCATTTCTAGCAAGAAAACATAAAAAATTTCGTCATATTAACCACAAAAAATAAATACAATTTTTTAATATATTTTTACTCATTTAAATCATTTTTTCTCATTATGATGAATATTAAATCAGAATAAAGAGCTAGATAATTTCTTTTTAGGAAGTTATCGCAAGTGCCAAAAACTTGATACCCTCAAAATGGATTTATGTATTAACGCAAGTGCATATGCCAGATCAAGTAATATAAAGTGAGTTAAGATCATTTCTACGGAGAAGTGACTAATATAGCGCTTGCAAGTACTAGTTTAACTTTTCTTTAAATTCAAGCAGATTAATTTAGAATGAATTTTGATAATGGAAAATTAAAAGAAAACAATAACAAAACTAAATAACGTTTACTTAAAAATACTTTTATTAATTTAGAGAAATAGTATTGTACATTGATTTCTTTTGTACATTGTGATGAGTTTTTAGAGTGATCCTTTATGAAATCATAACAATATTTTTGGTCTTTAGCAACACCTAGCTTGACAATATTTATAAAAATGTTGTCTAAAATCTTGGTAGAGAACAGTTTATAAGTGTTGTAATCGATTAACATCTTTAGACAATACTTTCTGTGCAACATTCAATAACTATTCTATAATCCCTTATATGGAACATTTTTGAAATGTTGAACTTGACGATTCACTTTAAACAACAATTATGATATGTTGCATTTTCAAAAATTAATTTGCAACACGTTAAAAGTGTTGTCCAATCCTTTTCAGATTAACCAAAATTACTATTTTCCACCCCAAATTATTACTTTTAAAATTATATTTATAAAAATGATATTTATAACTCACAAACCATTGATAATCCTTTCCCGACTCCATTCCCTTCGTCTTCCTCCTGTGCGGATAACTTCCTCGCCATTTCTTTCGGTGTGTGATCTTCCTCCCGTGCGGGCAACCTTCTCTCCAGCTATTCCCACAGGAGCTCTTCCATTTGTTCTCTCCATTTTGGGGATCATAGTTGGCAGAGCTTTATCTTCAGTTGTGCCCTAGGTTCTTCTACTACATTATAAGCTTTCCTCTCCTCCTCTTACCCTCTTTTCTGTTCATCAATGATGGATTTCATGCCAAGGGCGTATTTGGGTTCTGATTTCTACGAGTACATTTGCTTTCATAATCATGTTACTCTGTCAGGCGACATCATACATGGCCTCGCTTCGCCTCGATAGTTCTCATCATTCGGGCTCTCGATTCCTACTTCAGCGTCCAGGTTCTCTTCTTCCGGAACCTCTAGCACAACTTCGGCGAGGTCAACCGTCGATGTCGCCCTTATCCTCTACCAGAACGCATGTAAGGTTCGCTTCTGCTTCCACTTTCGGATTCCCCCCTTTGATTTTCTCATGTTTGTGTGACTGTGTCTACATCCTTACTTCTTAGGTTGGATTTTCTCTAGTTTAGGTTAGATCTGGATTCTGGATTGTATATTTGATTTAGATAAACTTAAAAATCTTTTACGACTCCCCTATTTTCTAGCCTATATACAATTTCTCTCCTCCAAGCCACAAGAAGCTGCGATCTACAAATTTTCCCCTCTTCCTTTTCTATTTGTTAACTATGATGTGAAGGTTTTTTGATTAAGTTGGATTTAGTATCCTTATAATAACAAAATAACTTACTTTTGCTCACCATTAGTCCTGCTCACCATGAGAAATCATTTATACTAGAATTCTTTTGGCTAACAGTATCCTAAGCTTTTGAGATCAACTTTTGATTTCCCATTGAATTTAGACAAAGTATTTTTTAGGGAACAGAGATAATTTTGACATAGCTCAGTATTTGAAAAGCAAAGAATTAATTGCCCCTAGTTATTTCACTTGGAATCGACCTTGATAATTTATCTTTGGTATTTCAACTCTATGATGTATAGTAGGCCATAATTATGTGACTCATGTTGTGTTGGAATATGAATTGTAGATTAAATCTATATAAGGAACATTATATAAACTCCATCATATGTTAAAAGGATGGTAGGTTGTATGTGGAAATATATTTTTTGGTTTAATTTGCATTCTTAGAATATATATTAAACGAATGGTAAGCTGAATTGTAGATTAAATCTGTACACAATATATCACTCATATATGTTAAAATAATGCTAATGTTATATATTAACTTATTATTAATGATAACCATTTTCTTCAGTGGAATAGATTGATTTGCTTTCTTATGAAACACCTTTCAAGATATCATAATTCATAATCTTGTTTTTATAGTGATCATATCATTCTATTCAACATTTTTTTACATAAGATTTATTTGAGTGAAATGTTGTGTATGTCAGTGTGTTTTGGATTGATTTTTATGAATGATAAAATTAAAACTTGTAATTTTCACTATAATTACTTGCAATACATACAGCTTATCATGAGACCTCTATTGTGCTTATTATTACACTTGTAATTACCGTAGGACCTCTTCCAGCCAACCATTCCTCACCATTCCCGCCCATCCTTCTCCAGAGCAGTAGTGAACTTTAAGAACTCTTCGAGGAGTTAACCTGGTGTTTTTATTCCATCCAAGGTTCTACAACTAAGATCTCATCATATTTTGGTAAGGTCAACTTCAATCTTAATTTAGTTTTTTGTTTCATTTGCAATTTGAGGATTTTATGTGATTTTATGTGTGAGGCCACTCTGTTCATTTGCTTAGTAGCCATTCTTGTGTAGAGAACTCAATGAACCATCACTGACAAATGTGAAGCATCATTGCGGAATAAGCATTTCTAGGCTCATGTTACTCTCTTCATGGCTATTATTATCTCATTTATCTGTGAATCATGTCATAACAGATATACATGTCCAATATATTTCAAGTCTGTAGTCGATTTGTCAAGGTTTTGGAGAAAGTTTGATGAGGAGGTAAGAACCCATATATATTTTGAAAACATGTTTCACTTTTGGATTGCTTGCAAAAAGAATGCGCCTTTCAGCTAATGAATTTGTTGGATTAATTTGAGTTATATGTGTGCATGTATGTAGTTATGACATGGAAATTTGCACATTAATAGAGGATCATTATTAAAGATAGGGCATGATGGCGACAAATGATCCATATAGCCGACTCGACTATAGTGGGATAAAAGCTTAAGTGTTGTTGTTGTTGTATTTCTAATTGATAACTTTTTGTGTTATAGTTGAAAATTATGCTCTAGATTAAAATTTTATGCATATATATTTATTTATTTAAAAATGATGTTTCATCACTAAATTTTTTCTTAATCTTTCCGATTCAGTTACAGATATTTTATTATAACTATTTCTTTAACTAAATTAACATCAGAAATACATGTCAAGGTATACTCAAATAGAGACTTACAGATACAAGTTTTGCTGAGGATGGAGACTAAATTAGCATAAAAAAATACAGGTCAAGTTATACTTTGTTTTTGTGCTGCTAGCACTGCATTTCAGAATTCTTCACACTCCATGTTTCTTCTCTCACTCTCTATATACATTGATATGAGATTGGTGCAATTACCGCTGAGTTTTTGAAAGTATTAGGAAGCTATATATGCAAATATGGGGTCAACTGTAGAGACGGGTTATAACCATATATAGCTGGAATGTTTGACTGATTTTCTTTGATGATCACTCATTATGGTTGATATGGCTGGCACATATTTCACTCGTTATAAATCAATTGATTGTATTATGCGTCATTGAAATACATTAGAAATGTCAGGCTATGGACAACAGCCACATGTCGGGTGGCATGTTTTTTATTGGTAAGCAATTCCATCCAGAAAATGCTAAACTGGTATGAATCAATTTCATGTGGCATGGTTTTTATTCGAAAGGATTGTGTTCTTCTCAACGAAATGACAACGCATACATTTATGTGTTTTGTGAGCTCTATGTACTGTTGTTTTTCATAGAAATTGGTACCTACCATCTATTTTTCCACTAGTTTAAGAATAACAAAGGGTCCGTGTCAGACAAAAAAACACTACAGTCAAAATGTGTGACATGACAACAGTTATGGCTGCCACCAAGAAAAAAAAACATAAAAGTGGATGGAATTCCTTAGGTGAGGTTAGAGGTTCACGAACAACGTTTACTAACCACCACGTTCACCACCACCACCTCCAAATTAACCCTAAGAATCTCTCCATTTTGGCCCTGGACTTCATTTAGGACCCTTGCATTGTTTATCAAATGTGAGCGACATTAGTTTATATGCTCGCCAAGTCAAACATTCAATGCTTTATTTTACAAATGTGTTAACTTCTGAAATGACAATCTCCAAAAATATGAATTTAAGTGAATTTAATTATGTGAACCATGGATTTTAAAGAAGTTTTTTTGTATGACATATCAAAGTGTATCATGCTCTAATTTTTATGATTGTTATGATCAATGTGTCCATGTATTATTTTATTAGTCGAGAGAAGAAGTTATTTTCACCATTGTTGAATTGTGTGCATGCAATTGTCAATTTCTTTGACATTTTCTCACTACATTCAGGTTTTTATTGTGTTTTTTTAGAACTATCTAAAGTCTAATTAAATATCTGCCTTCATTGGTTCTTTCACTCACTCATTAGTTCATGTAGATAGGAAGTCAGCATGCATCTCTCAACTTCCGTGCAATCAATTACTCGGGGGAGGTTTATTTGAATGGGAACAAAAGGATCCTAAAGGTGTGCATTAGTTGTGTAGTGATGCCAAGAATTCTAAATGCAGGAACAAAGCATCATTTTGTACAGAGCAGCATTTTTGTACAGAGCATCATTGTCAAATGTATTTTATTCTTTTTGTAGAAAGCATCATTTTTGTAATAATTGAAATTCAGTGTTTGTTTTATGTGTGTACTTTGACTATCAGGAATTCTAGCCGCCCATTCTATCATTTTCTTCTCTTTTTATTTATTTAAATAAAAATCTATTTCACAATGCCCTTGGTACTACAATTGTATGTGATGTTTCGTGATGTCAGATCACTGTCGAGGCCGTGGTACTGTTGTTGGCTGGATGAGCCCCCTTTCAGTCACTGGTATTGGCCAATTTTTTAAAAAAAATATCACAGCTTTTTGACAACATTTATGAAGTGTTGCCTATGTAACTTTAGGCAACAATTATAAACTGTATCACTACTAGTTAACATTTATAAAATGTTGCAATAAGTCCACCAAATAACTGTTGCCTATTCTAAGAGTTTAGGCAACAATTTTGTTGTAGTGTTGCCTAAAAGTATATAAAAACTGTTATCATAGATCTTTGATAACACGTGTATAGACAACACCACCTATGCCAACAGTTTTACTGCTTTGGCAACACTTGCCAGTTTTAGGCAACAGTTTTTAAGTGTTGTTAAAGGCCAAAATTGTTGTAGTTAATGCTTGATTAACTATCTTGAAATGATTTGAAAGTGGACGTCATCATATATCGATCTCTGAAAACCGTTTACCATAATTCCCCTAGTTATCTCTAACTTAGGTAGAAAAAAAATAACATAAAGTGCACAAATCAATGTTGTTAACACAAGATAAAATCTTTTTCTCTCTGTATGCTATATGAAATTTATGTTATACTTACGTCACTCCTCTCTCGAATCTTACAGCGTAGTATAAAGATGGAATTTGGCTAAAATTTACGCAATTCTCGAATCTTGCAGCTCAAAAGAAAGGATTCAACTCTAAAATAACGTAACTTCTCTCTCGAATCTCGCCACACAATTTATAAGAAGAATTATTAACCAAAATTTCCATAAAATGAAAACATAAATTCAACATTTATGTTAATATTCTGTTTTTTTTTCTATCGGCTATGTCATTTGATTGGGGTGATTAAGGAACATTGATTTCTGCTATAATTTCTTGAGAGGCAATGATACACTTGAACTCACTAGACATGTATTCTCCTCCTCTATCACTTCTAAGTCATTTATCTTCATGTTTAGTTGGTTTTTACCCTGATTTTGAAAAAAAAATAAAACTTTTTAAACACTTTATCTTTAGTTTTAAAAAGGTAAATGTGACAGAACCTTGAACAATCTTCTATAAAGCTGATCATATATTTCCTTCCCCCTCTTGTGACAACTTTGACGTCACAGATATCAAAATGTATTAGCTCTACAGGTGTTGTGCTTCTAGTAACTGCACCAAAATGTTTCTAGTGATCTTAGCCTGAGCACACACTTCACATTTCTCAATTTGGTTCTTAGTGTCTAAGGGAATCTGGCGAGTTCTAGCAATTTATAACATCTTTCTATAGTTCACGTGTCTTATTCTCTCATGTTGAGTCTTAGGACTAATTAAATTTGATTGAACTATTTCATTTGCTAGACTTAGACGGTACATCCTGTTTTGGACGTAGGCACATCCAAAGTAGTGTGAGTTAACTGATAATGTTACTCTACCGCTACTGAAATTGAAAGACATACCGACATCATAAAGTAAACTTATAAACACTAAGTTAGCAGCTAGAGAAAGAAAACTTAACCTTCTTCAAAGTTAAGGTTTTACCAGAGGATATCAGCAAAATGCATTCCTCACCTTCAGAACATCAACTGTCTCGTCATTGATAACCGTTATAGTTTTTTTGCAGCGGTGAGCCCCGTCATTAGATTAGCATTGTTGCAAACGTGGCAGATTGCCCCCAAGTCAAGGTACCACTCAGTGCTCACATTCTCGATCATTTCCAACCATGACCACAAAGTTGGATGACTCAGCAAGACTAACCATATTTGCATGATTGTCATCTTGTGGTCATATGCCCCTTGCCTTTTTAGAAAGCTTGCAGTCAAATGCACTGTGCCCCACTTGTTGCAGTTGAAATAATGTGCCCCTACTTGTTGCGGTGCGGCTCCGGTGTGATCGGCCGGTCACGGGCCGTCCGGCGCCGGTGATGGCGGCGCCGGTGATGGCGGCGCCGGCGTCCGGTCGTGGTGGTGGATTGGACGGTGCATGTATATATCGTGTGGCGATCGCGGTGTGACATTCAAACCCATGATCCCACCAAGTTAGCGGCGATCATGGGGAGGAGGTTATATGGACCCACAATATTTTATAAATTTCATAACAGCCTCATCAGATACTTTAATCAGAAACGCATACTTCTACTCCTGGATGCTTCCAAACGCATTTAAAGTCTGCTATTTATATTCCGAAATTTAATCCTGGACTTCAAAAATGATAAACTTGGTGAAATAATGGATGAAGTTGTAGATGAATATAATTTTATTGCCATTTAAAGTTGTGCTGAGATTATGAGAATGACGGGGCTTTTGTTTGTTCTATTTTCCTGTAATGTTTAATTCTTGTTTGAATATCACATTATGTTGATTCAGTTCCAGAACTTCAGATCAAATAATTACTAATCTGTTTAATCACAGTATATAACTATCAAGTTAGACATCATGAAATACGGTGTTAATATCAATGCCCTTCGTTTTAAGTTCAAACAGATTATATTTTAAATATAAAAAATATAATGTAGA